>JAJIBD010023358.1:0-15868 GCA_021461705.1 Cryptotis parvus | reverse complement strand
TTTTCCATTTTATTTTATTATTTTTTTTAAATTTTTTTTTTTTTTAATTTTTTATTTTTACAATTACAAAGATATACAATTAAAAAGTTCATATTTGGGTTTTGGTCATACAGTGTTCCAGCACCCATCCCGCCACCAGTGCCCATCTCCCACCACCAACGTCCCCGGTTCCCTCCCCCTCCCCAGCCCAGCTCCATGGCAGGTTCTTTATTTCTTTCCCTTTCTCTCTCTTTCTCTTTTCCTTCCCCTCCAGACTATGGATTACAGAACATACATTAAAAGGTTGTCATGTGTATCCTTTTTGCCTCTATTTAATGCTCAGTTCTAGGTTGGCATTAGTACCCTCGACAATTATTAGCACACTGTTCCATTTTCTGTCTTACCTAACCTCTGACTCCCACACTTTTGTGATAATTTCCACCTTTGACAAGACCTCCTGATATATGTTTCACTTGACCTTGGATATTGGTATCATAATATGTACATATATATTTATGTTATGCAAGATAAATGCAGTCATTCTGTATCTGTCTCTCTCCTTCTGGCTAATTTCGCTCAACATAATCTTCTCCATGTCCATCCATTTATAGGCAAATTTTATAACTTCATTTTTCCTAACAGCTGCATAGTATTCCATTGTGTAGATGTACCAAAGCTTCTTTATCCAGTCATCGATTTTCGGGCACTCTGGTTGCTTCCCAGATTCTGGCTATTGTGAATAATGCTGCTATGAACATAAAAGTAGGGATGGTGTTTCCGCTGCGTATTTTTGGTTTCCCAGAGTAGATTCCCAGGAGTGGTATGGCTGGGTCAAATGGGAGTTCAATTTCTAGTCTTTGGAGGAATGTCCATATTGTTTTCCAAAAAAGGCTGTACCAGCCGGCATTCCCACCAACAATGGATGAGTGTCCCTCTTTCCCCCACATCCACGCCAGCACTTGTTGTTCTTGCTCTTTTGAATATGTGCCAGTCTCTGTGGTGTAAAGTGGTATCTCATTGTTGTTTTGATTTGCATCTCTCTGATGATTAGTGATGATGAGCATTTTTTCATATGTTTTTTGGCCATTCGAATTTCTTCCTTGCTGAAGTTTCTGTTCATTTCTTCTCCCCATTTTTTGATGGGGTTGTTTGTTTTCTTCTTGTAAAGTTCTACCAGTGCCTGATATATCCTGGATATTAACCCCTTATCAGATGGGTATTGGGTGAATATTCTTTCCCATTCTGTGGACTGCTTTTGTATCTTAGTCACTGTTTCTTTTGAGGTGCAGAAGCTTTTTAGTTTCATGTAGTCCCATATGTTTATCTTTTCTTCTAGTTGCTTTGTTAGTGATGTTTCACCTTTGAAGATGCCTTTAGCTTCAATGTCGTGGAGGGTTTTTCCTATATTTTCTTCAATGTACTTTATGGATTCAAGTCTGATATTGAGATCTTTAATCCATTTTGATCTGATTTTTGTGCATGGTGTTAGACACAGGTCCAAATTCATTTTTTTTACATGTTGCTGCCCAGTTTTCCCAACACCACTTGTTGAAGAGGCTTCCCTTACTCCATTTTTAGACTCTTTGCACCTTTATCAAAGATTAAATGATCATGTGTTTGAGGTTGGGTGTCAGGATACTCAATTCTATTCCATAGGTCCACAGGTCTGTTTTTATTCCAATACCATGCTGTTTTAATTACTACTGCCTTGTAGTACAGTTTGAAGTTGGGAAAGGTGATGCCTCCCATCTTCTTTTTTCCCGAGGATTGCTTTAGCTATCCTTGGGGGTTTATTGTTCCATACAAATTTCAGGAGTATTTGGTCAATTTCTTTGAAGAATGTCATGGGTATCCTTATAGGGACTGCATTGAATCTGTACAGAGCTCTAGGGAGTATTACCATTTTGACAATGTTGATTCTCCCCATCCATGAGCAGGGAATATGTTTCCATTTCCTTGTGTCCTCTTTTATCTCTTGGAGCAGTGTCTTGTAGTTTTCTTTGTACAGGTCCTTTACACACTTGGGTAGGTTGATTCCTAGGTATTTGATTTTCTGTGGCACAATTGTGAATGGAATTGTTTCCTTAATATCCCTTTCTTCTCTTTCGTTATTTGTATATAGGAAAGCCACCGACTTTTGGGGTATTGATTTTGTATCCTGCCACTCTACTATATGCATCTATTGTTTCTAGGAGTTTTTTGGTAGAGAGTTTAGGGTTCTCTAGGTATAATATCATGTCATCTGCAAATAATGATAGCTTGACTTCTTCCTTGCCTATCTGGATGCCCTTGATGTCCTTTTCTTCTCTGATTGCTATGGCAAGTACTTCCAGTACTATATTGAATAAAAGGGGGAGAGAGGGGCAACCTTGTCTTGTCCCTGATCTCAGGGGGAAGGCTTTCAACTTTTCCCCCATTGAGAATGATGCTCGCTGTGGTCTTTTGGTAGATGGCTGTAAATATCTTGAGGAAAGTCCCTTCAATTCCCATTTTCTGGAGGGTTTTAATCATGAACGGGTGCTGGATCTTATCAAATGCTTTCTCTGCGTCTATTGATAGGATCGTATGGTTTTTATTTTTTCTTTTATTGATATGGTGTATTATGTTGATTGACTTGCGAATGTTGAACCATCCTTGCATTCCCGGGATGAATCCTACTTGGTCATGATGTGTAATCTTCTTGATGAGTCTTTGGATTCTGTTTGCTAGTATTTTGTTGAAGATCTTAGCATCCGTGTTCATCAGGGATATTGGTCTGTAGTTTTCTTTCTTTGTGTTGTCTCTCCCTGCTTTGGGTATCAGGGTGATATGTGCCTCGTAGAAGCTGTTTGGGAGTGTTTCTGTTTCTTCTATTTCCTGGAAGAGCTTGAAAAGGACTGGCAGTAGGTCCTCCTTAAAGGTTTGGTAGAGTTCACTAGTGAATCCGTCTGGACCTGGGCTTTTGTGTTTGGGCAGACTTTTAATTACTGTTTCTATTTCCCTCGATGGTGATAGGCTTATTCAGGTATTGGAGGTCTTCTTGTTTCAGCTGTGGGAGGTTATAGGACTTCAGGAATTTATCCATTTCTTCTAGATTCTCATGTTTCACGGCATACAGGCTCTCAAAGTAATCTCTGATGATCTTTTGGATTTCTGTGGTTTCTGTTGTGATGTCACCCTTTTTATTTCTGATTCTGTTTATTTGGGTTCTCTCTTTCCCTGTCCTTACAAGTCTTGCCAATGGTTTGTCAATCTTGTTTAACTTTTCATAAAAACCAGCTCTTGGTTTCATTAATCTTTTGGATTGTTTTTTTTTGGTTTCCAACTCATTGATTTCCTCTCTAAGTTTTATTATTTCCTTTTTTTCTGCCTGGGTTGGGCTCCTTTTGTTGGTCTTTTTCTAATGTCTTCAGCTGTGTAGTCAGGTTATTTATGTGGGCCCTTTCTTGTTTCCTGATGTATGCTTGCAGAGCTATAAACTTCCCTCTTAACACGGCTTTTGCCGTGTCCCACAAGTTCTTATTGTTGGTATCTTCATTTTCATTTGTTTCCAGAAATCTTTGTATTTCCTGTTTGATTTCTTCTATGACCCATTTGTTGTTCAGGAGTGAGCTGTTCAGTTTCCAGGTGTTTGGTTTGACTGCCTGTTTCTGTGTACGGTTAACTTCTATTTTCAGTGCATCATGGTCTGAAAAGATAGCTGACACAATTTCTATCTTTTTAATTTTATTGAGGTATGCTTTGTGGCTCAGCATGTGGTCTATCTTTGAGAATGTTCCATGTGCACTAGAGAAAATGTGTATTCAGCTTTTTTGGCATGAAGAGCCCTGTATATATCTACTAGCTTCTCTCTTTCTCCCATTTCTTTTTTTTTTTTTTATTATACCACAGTGAAACATACAATTACAAAGGTGATCATAATTGGTTCTTGGTAATACAGTGTTCCAGCACCCATCCCTCCACCAGTGCCCCATTTCCACCACCAATGTACCCCCACCCTCCCGCCCACCCCCCTGCTGCCTTAATAGCAGGTACCCCAGTTTCCTCTCTTTCTCTCTCTGTCTCTCTCTCTCGTCTCTGCATCTCTCAGCCTCTTATTTTACACATTGTGGCTAGCCCTGCAGGTATTTAGAGTTTATCACTTAAGTCTCTTTGTGTATATTCAATGGTGAGTCTTAATCTGCCATTACCATTTCCCCACATTTAGTAAAACATTGGTATCTATTTATGTCGTATTAATGAATGCAGTCATTCTATATCTGTCCTTTTCCTTCTGACTAATTTCACTCAGCATGATAGTCTCCATGTCCCTCCATTTGCAGGTAAATTTCATAATGTCATCTTTTCTGACAGCCGCATAGTATTCCATAGTGTAGATGAACCACAGTTTCTTTAGCCAGTCCTCTGTTCTCGGGCATTTAGGTTGTTTCCAGATTCTAGCTATAGTGAATAGCGCAGAGATGAATAAAGAAGTACAGATAGTGTTTCTGCTATGTGCTTTTCGGTCTCTCGGGTATATTCCCAGGAGTGCTATTGCTGGATCAAATGGGAGCTCAATATCTAGTTTTCGGAGGAATGCCCATATTGTTTTCCAAAAGGGCTGGACCAGTCGGCACTCCCACCAACAGTGGATCAGAGTCCTTTTTTCCCCACATCCACGCCAGCACCTGTTGTTCTTGCTGTTTTGGATGTGTGCCAGTCTCTGTGGTGTGAGATGGTACCTCATTGTTGTTTTG
Source organism: Cryptotis parvus (assembly GCA_021461705.1). Taxonomy (NCBI): domain Eukaryota; kingdom Metazoa; phylum Chordata; class Mammalia; order Eulipotyphla; family Soricidae; genus Cryptotis; species Cryptotis parvus. Next base: position 11,174 of record JAJIBD010023358.1, on the reverse strand, counting down.
ATTTGCATCTCCCTGATGATTAAAGATGAAGAACACTTTTTCATATGCCTTTTGGCCATTCGAATTTCTTCTTTTTTGGAAGCTTCTGTTCATTTCTTCTCCCCATTTTTTGATGGGGTTGGCTGTTTTTTTCTTGTGGAGTGCTACCAGTGCCTGATATATCCTGGATATTAACCCCTTGTCAGATGGGTATTGGGTGAATATCCTTTCCCACTCTGTGGATTGTCTTTGTATCTTGGTCACCGTTTCTTTTGAGGTGCAGAAGCTTTTTAATTTTATATAATCCCATTTGTTTATCTTTGCTTCCATTTGCTTGGTCAGTGGTGTGTCTTCTTTAAAGATACTTTTCGTTTCGATGTCGTAGAGCGTTTCTCCTATGTTTTCTTCGATGTACCTTATAGATTCATGTCTGATGTTGAGATCTAGAATCCATTTTGATCTGACTTTTGTGCATGGCGTTAGAAGGAGGTCTAAGTTCATTTTTTACATGTAGCTGCCCAGTTTTCCCAGCACCATTTGTTGAAGAGGCTTTCTTTGCTCCACTTAATATTTTTTGCTCCTTTATCGAAGATTAAGTGGTTGTATATTTGAGAATGTGTTTCAGGATACTCAGTTCTATTCCATAGGTCTACAGGTCTGTCTCTATACCAATACCACACTGTCTTAATTACAACTGCTCTGTAGTAGAGCTTGAGGTTGGGGGAAAGTGATACCTCCCATCTTCTTTTTCCCAAGGATTGCTTTAGCTATTCGTGGAGTTTTATTATTCCATACAAATTTCAGGAGTGTTTGTTCAATTTCTTTGAAGAACACCATGGGCATCTTTATAGGGACCGCATTGAATCTGTATAAAGCTCTAGGGAGTATTACCATTTTGATAATGTTGATCCTCCCGATCCATGAGCAGGGAATATGTCTCCATTTCCTCAGGTCTTCTTTTTATTTCCTGAAGTAACGTTTTGTAGTTTTCTTTGTAGAGATCCTTTACATTCTTTGTCAAACTGATTCCTAGGTATTTGATTTTCTGCGGCGCAATTGTGAATGGGATAGTTTCTTTAATGTCCCTTTCTTCTCTTTCGCTGTTTGCATATAGGAAGGCCATTGACTTTTGGGTATTGATTTTGTACCTTGCTATTCTGCTATAGGAATGTATTATTTCTAGGAGCCTCTTGGTAGAGAGTTTCGGGTTTTCCAGGTATAATATCATGTCATCTGCAAATAGTGATAACTTGGCTTCTTCCCTTCCTATCTGGATGCCCTTAATGTCTTTTTTCTTCCCTGATTGCTATAGCAAGTACTTCCAGTACTATATTGAATAGAAGTGGTGAGAGTGGGCAGCCTTGTCTTGTCCCTGATCTTAAGGGGGGGCTTTCAGTTTTTCCCCCATTGAGAATGATGCTCGCTGTGGGCTTGTAGTAAATGGCCTGGATTATCTTGAGGAAGGTTCCTTCAATCCCCATTTTCCGGAGAGCTTTCATCATGAACGGGTGTTGGATCTTGTCAAATGCCTTCTCTGCATCTATTGATATGATCATATGGTTTTTATTTTTCTTTTTGTTGATATGATGTATTATGTTGATTGACTTGCGAATGTTGAACCATCCTTGCATTCCCGGGATGAATCCCACTTGGTCATGGTGTATAATCTTTTTGATGACTCTTTGGATTCTATTTGCTAGTATTTTGTTGAAGATCTTAGCATCTGTATTCATCAGGGAGATTGGTCTGTAGTTTTCCTTTTTTGGTGTCATCTTTGTCTGCTTTGGGTATCAGGGTGATATGTGCCTCGTAAAAGCTATTTGGGAGTGTTTTTGTTTCTTCAATTTGTTGGAAGAGCTTAAAAATAATTGGGAGTAGGTCCTCTTTAAAGGTTTTGTGGAATTCACTGGTGAATCCATCTGGACCTGGGCTTTTGTGTTTGGGAGACTTTTTGATTACTGATTCTATTTCCTCGATGGAGATAGGTTTGTTGAGGTATTCCAAATCTTCTTGTTGCAGACTTGGGAAGCTATAGGAATTCAGGAATTTGTCCATTTCTTCTAGGTTCTCTTGTTTCGTGGCGTACAGGCTCTCATAGTAATCTCTGATGATCTTTTGAATTTCTGTGGTTTCTGTTGTGATGTCCCCGTTTTCATTTCTGATTCTATTTATTTGGGTTCTCTCTTTTCCTTTTCTTACAAGTCTTGCAAGTGGTTTGTCAATCTTGTTTATTTTTTCAAAGAACCAGCTTTTGGTTTCGTTGATCTTCTGGATTGTTTTTTTGACATTCCATCTCATTGATTTCTGCTCTAAGTTTTATTATTTCTTTCTTTCTGCTTGGGTTGGGCTCCTTTTTGTTGATCACTCTCTAAGATCTTAAGTTGTGAAGTCAGACTGTTTATGATGGCCTTTTCTTCTTTTCTGATAAATGCTTGAAGAGCTATGAACTTGCCTCTTAACACTGCTTTTTGCTGTATCCCACAAGTTCTGGTAATTCGTGTCTTCAGTCTCATTTGTTTCCAGGAATCTTTGAATTTCCTCTTTGATTTCTTTTTATGACTTGCTGGTTGTTCAGCAGTGAGCTGTTTAGTTTCCAGGTACTTGGTATTGGTCTCCGTTTTTGTGTACAATTAACTTCTATTTTCAGTGCCTCATGGTCTGAAAAAGGTAGTTGGCACAATTTCTATCTTCTTGATTTTATGGAGGTATGATTTATGGCTCAGCATGTGATCTATTTTGGAGTATGTTCCATGGGCACTGGAGAAGAAAGTGTATTCAGCTGTTTGGGGGTGAAATGCCCTGTATATGTCTACCAGCCCTCTTTCTTCCATCTCTTCTTTAAGGGCCAGTATTTCCTTGGTAAGTTTCAATCTTGTTGATCTATCCAGGGTTGATAGAGCAGTGTTGAAGTCTCCAACTATTATTGTGCTACTGTTTATGTCTTCTTTGAGGTCTCTTAGCAGTTGTTTTATATATTTTGCTGGCCCTCGTTGGGTGCATATATGTTTAGTAGCGTGATTTCTTCCTGGTGTACATACCCCTTAAGTAATAAGAAATGGCCTTCGTTGTCCCTTCTAACCTTTTTCAGCCTGAAGTCTATATTATCTGATACTAATATGGCCACACAAGCCTTTATGGAGGAGTTGGTTGCATGGAGAATGGTCTTCCACCCTTTGATTTTGAGTCTGTGTTTGTTCTGATTATTCAGATGCGTTTCTTGTAGACAGCAGAATGTTGGGTTCAATTTTTTAATCCATTTTGTTACTCTGTGTCTCTTAATTGGTGCATTTAGACCATTGGCATTGAGAGAGATTATTGTCATGGGATTTTGTGTCATCTTTCTGTTTGTGGTTGTTGTGCTTATGGGTTTGGTGGTATTTAGTAGACCCTTCAGACCTTCTTTTTAAGGTTGGTTTTGAGTCCATGAAGTTCCTGAGTTGTTGCTTATCCATGAAGTTGTGTATCTTTCCTTCATATCTGAATGTGAGTCTGGCCGGGTAAAGAATTCTTGGTGAGGCCTGCAGTTCATTGAGTCTTTTCACAATATCCCACCATTGTTTTCGGGCTCGGAGTGTTTCATCGGAGAAGTCTGCTGTAAATCTTAGAGATGTTCCTTTGTATGTGATTTCCTTCTTTGATCTTGCTGCTTTCAATATTCTATCTCTATCTATAGCTTTTGTCATTTTTATTAAGATGTGTCTTGGAGTATTCTTGTTGGGGTTTCTTTTAGCTGGTATCCTATGGGCACTTTGCCTTGGTTCCCGTTGATGGAGTTTTTGCTCTTCCTCTGGGCAACTTGGGTCCGTGGAGACGCAGGGGTCACGCACACACCTGTGGGGGAGACTGACGCTGGGGGAGACTGCGGCCGGTCCCGGAAGTGCAGGGCCCAAAGGCTCAGTGGTGAAACCAAGGCACTTTGCCTTGGTTCCCGTTGATGGAGTTTCCGCTCTTCCCTGGGGGCAACTTGGGTCCGCTGACACCCAGGGGTCACGCACACACATCTGTGGGGAGACTCCTTATAAGTTATTTATATACATATATACTTCTCATATATATGCACATATATGACATATATATACATATATATATAGATATATATGTCAAATAAGACCTGAGTCATATTTGACATGCTAAATACCAGTAACAATTATGGACCTCATTCCCATGACTTGATGGAATGGTTTGAGGCTCTTTATGTTCCCGGAGTGGGCAGATGCCCTTGGGCTCTCTCACATGTGACAGGACATATTTAGATGTTATTGGGCCCGCTCGAGCAAATCAATGATCTATGGGAAGACAGTGATACAGTGATACAATGCTATGTCTCATGCTCCACTCAGTTTTCTCTAAATCAGAAAAGAAAAAAAAATATATATATATATACCTAGTTAATAGTCTTTGGAAAATTTTTTATATTTGCAAACGTAAGGATAAGCCTATTGTTTAACATAAAAATTAGTTAAAAGAGGACCCAGGTGACAGCTGAAAGGCTATGGGGTAGGAGATTAATCCAATAATAATGAAATCTCCAAATAGTGAGAATAATGATTTTTCTATGTGATTATATAATTGCATTTCCACATCATTTGTTACTTAATTATGTATTCATATGTAATAATTATTGTTTCACAGTTGTGACTTTTATAACTATGAAGCAATAAGTATTCTCTTTTGTGTAATACTTAGGTGTCTATTTTTTGAGAATCCGAGTTCAGAAGAATATGTGCATTTGAAATTACTTTAAGAATATATTTATATTTTACATTTACATATGCTTATTTTCTTTTTGGGTCACACCTGGTGATGCTCAGGGGTCACTCCTGGCTCTGCAATCAGGAATTACTCCTGGTGGTGCTCCAGGGGACCATATGTGATGCTGGAGATCAAACCTCGGTTGGCTGTGTGCAAGGCACAAGACCTACCTGCTATATCACCGCTCGGGTCCATTACATTTACATTTGGAATAATAAAATGTCTTTTCTATATGACAGTGAAGGTTGATAACTTCTGTGATCTTTTAGGTTAATACATTTATGTTAGTTGAATGGCATATAGGAATAAACAGGATATATTAGAGAAAAAAAACACATTCAATATAAATAAGTTTTCTGAATCTGGTAGGTTTATAGTTTAACAGTTACCTCTTATTAGTAGATGAGATATTAATGGAGACAAAAAAGAACTGTATAATACATAGTGAAATAAAGAATTCATAATTTTTACTTTAATAGAATCTGGTGTTGGAGGACGCTCCCCTAATGAGCCCTGAGTCTTAGATAGCCCAGAGCCTTGCTATCTGCTAATAACCATCTGAATTTTGCCTGAAGCTCTCGTGGAAAATAACAATGGGAGATAGGAGGCAGGAAGACAGTTTGGATCTGTGACTCTCTGAATGGCAGAATATTCTTCTTCAATATGATATCTATGAATGTATTTGATATCCTTCTTTAATATGAGTCTATGAATCTTCTTTACTATAAATCTTTATTATGAATCTATCTTTAACATGTATCTATATTAGCTGGTGAAAGTATTTCCTCTATAACAACTACTGGGTCCATGAGGAAACATTTACATGTTGGGTTTTACCAGGATGACCCTGGCTGTGCCGTTAGTAAATAGCCTTGCTAGGTCAAAGAGGAATGCTAAGTTTGTCTTCTGGCAAGTGAGCATAACTCTCCAGTATTTCTAAAGGCAGAGCACCCAGAACCCTCGTGGAATAAGGAAAAGGACCTTGTGGGAGTTTGGAGAAATATATGTATAGCTATAGGATATTCACGGTATAATATCTTTCTGCAAGTATTAAATCCTGAGCTGCTCAGGTATGTTGCCCCCTCCCCATGGTGTGTTGTAAGGGAACTTTGAGAAGCAGGAACTCAGCTCTTCTAAATTAGCATTTGTAAGGCCTGGACTAGGTAAGCAACCTGAAGACTTGCATTTGAGTGCTGGGTTTTTGATCCTTACTGAGTCCTTCTGGACTGGGCTGGGGCTTTTGGCACCCTGGTAAGAAGAAAAACTTGTCTTTTGAACTAGACTTCCATCTTGGGTTTGGTCACAGAACTGAGCACATGGTCTGGATTCAGTGTTGATCTTGGTTTGGGATGACCTGAGCACATGGTCTGGGGTTCAGCTAGAAATTGGAAGCTTGGGATTTTCCTGGCCTTGGATATTATTGCCAGAACTTGTTTAAGTAAAGCTTTTGGAGGCGTGCTGGACTTGTGGTTTATCCACCAGCAGTAATCCTTGAGGTAGAAGGGAATTGTTTCTTGCTATTGTCAGGGAACTCAGTGACTCCGACAACCTGGAATGATATAAAAAAGGAATTTAATACTCTAGGGATAAATGATCGTGAATTTGCATCAAATTTGTTGAAAATATCAGTATTTATTTATTTATTTTTGAATTTGTAATTTAATTACATTAATAAACAAGAGTCATTTAAAATTGTAGTGGGCTTCACATTTAGAATGGTTTTTACACTCTAAATATGATTCTGTTTTGATATGTAAAATTAAATGTGGATTGAAGCCATATTTTGTTAACATTTCAGGAATAAAATATTAATATAAAAATTTTCTGACTAAGTGACTTTATATTACTACCATATAAGTAACAGTTCTTTGAGTTTCATATGATGGTGAACTTGATAACCTTTAGTTATAGACTAATATAACCAATTTTATTACAAACTGTATTCAGTATTTGATATCCTCTTTAATTATGCAATTGTAGGGTTAGTTAATGGAAAATAATTTTGCAGAAGATTGATCAGTTAAAAACATTTTAGTAGGAAGTTGGTATACTCTCCAGATATATAACACAGTCGAACACATTAATACTTTTTGTGGCTATTAATTTTCATCTAACTGCTTATTTTTCTTTCATAACATTTTAAGGTTTTTAGTTTTTAGTAATTTCCTTTCATGTCAACCAGTTCTATTTATCCTGAATTTTAATGAACTCTCTAGTGATTCTAATTTACTCATGCTTTTTATTACTTATTATTTATGCTATTGCTTAGGAGTTTCATTTTCAACTTACTAATGTCACATAATTGTGAATGTTTTATTGGACAATAATTATAGCCTTTAATTTAAAATATTTGCATCATGAAAGTACTTGATGAGAGAAAGTTGTTTTGGGGAAAGGATGAAATTGGCTTTACTTAAGACTTACTTCCAGTTCTGAATTCAGGGATCACTCCTGTTGGTGCTCAGGGGTCCATATGCAGTGGGGGATTGAACCAGTGTCTAACTAATACAAGGCAAATGCCTTAGATCTTTCTCTTTCCAATAGAAAAATATTTTAAAACCATTAATATGTATGTTTTTCTATCTAAAAAGTTAATTGAGTAGTCTCCAACCTCTTGAATTGGATTTGTTAAGATGGTTGGAAAGCATCGACATTGTACAGGTAAACATAGTAAGTCTGGTCCTGTTAAAAAGATGATTAGCTTATTAAAGTTCCTTATATATTGAAAAGCACTTTGATACTTATAATTTATGTTTGAAATTGTGACTTTAATAAAAGCAAATTTCTTGCCTATAAATGGATGGACATGGAAAGGATCATCACTTGATCACTTGAATCCCGTTATTCATCGATTTGCTTGAGCGGGTGCCAGTAACATTTCCATTGGACCCTATCAGGTTTCAATGTAGCCCAATGGCATCTGGTTGATTCAGGAATATGAAGAGCCTCAAACCGTTCCGCCAGGGTCTTGACAAGGAAGTCTGACTATCTTGTAGGTCGGCCATGTGATCTTTTGACATCCCATGGGGATCCAGTCAGTAATGGCTCTAGTCCAGCGGTTGCTTCCAAATCGCATTACATGTCCCGCCCATCTGATTTTCCATGCCTTGGCAAACGAGACAGTGTCCCTGATTCTGGAATAGCGACGGAGGTCAGAACTCCGATTCCTTCTCTCACTTGAGTGAGGCGTGATATTCCAAGCATAGCTCTTTCTATTCCTCTCTGGGAGACCCGAATAACATCCTCATCCTGCTTTCGTAGGGCCCAGGTGTCTGAGGCGTATGTTAATGCAGGGAGAATGGTGGAGTCAGCTGAGTGAAATTAGCCAGAAGGTAAAGGACAGATATAGAATAACTGCATTTATTGCGGGATATAAAATATATAATATATTTTTAAAATATATATTTATAAGTATCACTATCACTATCTTCCCTTTCATCATCGATTTTTCTCAAGCAGGCTCCAGTAACATCTCCATATGTCCTGTCTCATACTAGTAGAGCTCAAGGGCATCTGATTGCTCCAGGAACATAAAGAGCCTCAAATAATTATGCAAATGACCTAATATAATTGTTACTGGTATTTGGCATATCAAATATGACACAGGAGCCTTGCCAGGCTTGCCGTGATTTATAAGTAATTATATAAATATATAGAATATATATAGTATAATACCAATATCCAAGGTCAGGCAAAACATGGATTAGGAAGTCTCGTCAATAGGTGGAATCAACTGCAAGTGTGGTAGTCGACCACAAGTGTGTGGGAGTTAGGTAAGATAGAGAAGAGAAAGAATAGTGTGCTAATAATCATTGGAAATGATAATACTAGCCTAGAATGAATGTAGGAAAAGGGATACACGTGATAACCTCTAAATGTATGTATTGCAAACCACACTGTATAAGAAAAGGAAGAGAGAGAGAGAAAGATAGAGAGGAAGAGAGAGAAGAGGTAAAAAGCCTGTCATAGAGGCAGGCTGGGGGGGGGGGAAGGGACTCAGGGACATTGGTGGTGGGAAATGCGTGCTGGTGGAGGGATGGGTGCTGGTACACTGTATGACCAAAACCCAAACATGAACATATTTGTAATTGTATAGCTCACGGTGGTGTAATAAAAAATTCACTGTCTGTCACTGTCTTCCCGTTCATCATCGATTTGCTCCAGCGGGCACCAGTAACATCTCCATATATCCTGACTCATGCTAGTAGAGCCCAAGGGCATCTGCTTGCTCCAGGAACATAAAGAGCCTCAAACCATTCCATCAGGTCATGGGAATGAGGTCTATAATTGTTACTGGTATTTGGCATATCAAATACAACATGGATAGCTTGCCTGGCTCTGCCGTCTGGGTGGCACACTCTTGTAGTCACCTCTAAATACAGCATTTATTGATGAGCTGCGTGGCGGCTTGGGAGTCTGCAGCAGTCTTTTTCCAAGTCCAGCCCAGGTAAATAAAATAAAAATAGGGGCTGGAGCGATAGTCCAGCGGGTAACACAACAAGAAGTAAATAATAAAATTAAAGGTAAAAAGGAAGTAGGACTTAGATGAACAGTAAGGAAAGCCCTCGACCATGTCCAAGATTATTTTTTTTATTTTCAGGTCACTTCCGGCAATGTTCAGGGTTACTCCTGGCTTTGCACTCAAGAATTACTACTGGCGGTGCTCAGGGGACCATATAGGAAACCGGGGATAGGACCAAAGTTGGCGTGCATGGCCAATGCCCCACCTGCTGTGCTGTCACTCCGACCCAAGTTCCAATATTTTTAAGTGCTATTAAAAGTTGTTCACAGGTTACTGTGTCCAATTACTGTGACTTCTACAGTAAAAGCAGAGGTCATGGCAACACTGGACGATGTATAAAATAAATACTCCATACTATGACCCGACTGCTAATCATACAATAAGTCTATTTCAACACTTCGATTATGAAGTTCTTTTCAGTTTTGAGAATTTTTTTGTCATGCTTCAGCTTTTTCCAGATCCTCGGCCCATCCCTCACCAGGGACCGAGATCATAGTATGGTTTGCAAGCTCTGGACACCTGTGCTGGTCTATAGCCATACCACCCTGTTTGCACCCATATTATAAAAAATTATAAAAAATAAAAATGTGATTTTTAAAAAATGTAGCAGTTGATAGCTAGTAGCTAAAGTAACTGGTATGCTTAGACAGCAGATTTCTCCTTAGTCAAATGTCTAGCTCAAGACAAAGGCCAACAGCTTTGCAATTGTATATCACATGGTGGGATAATAATTTTTTTAAAAAACTACCTCTGTTAGAGATAGTTAATAACCTTAAAAATGCAAATTTTCAGAGTTATTTAGCGTTCATTAAATGTGAGAAAATTACTTCAAGGCCTTAGATATAACTCTAAGGAATCACAAAAACTATGGAGATTAGTTAGTCTTTCATTGTTTTCTGCCATCTCTTATGGGTATGAAAAGCCTGGAGGTCTGAGAGTTTCTCTTCTCTAGAGATTCTGAACTATTTGGGAGGCCTAAGATTGATTGTTCTAGTTTTATGTAAGAATAATGCTTGCTTACTGGGCTGGAGCAATAGCTCTCACGCACTGCCGAGCCAGATTTGAGCCCTGGTATCCTATATGTTCCCCCAAGCACTGGCTAGGAGTAATTTCCAAGTGCAGAGCCAGGAGAAACCCCTGAACATCACCAAGTGTGAGACCCAAAAAAGCAAAAATGAAGAAGAATGCTTAGAATTAAAGGATATGAATTACTTAATTGGCAAAGAAGAATACACAGTCACTGGAATTAGGAAAGTAAGGCAGCAACAGGGAGCCACAAGTCCTATTACAGGCTGGTGCCTGAATATAACACTGATGAAGTTGGATTCTGTTTCACCCAGTTGATTCAGGTTATGTCAGTGGTTTTCAACTTGGGGTAATTTTCAGCACAAGAATATTTCCAAGGGCAGGAAACCTTTTGGACAATTAGAGGCAAGTACTGCTGTCATGAATATGGTAGAAGCCAGGTATTCTGTTCAGCATTCTGTAGTGCACAAGAGAGCACCCACATTTACCCCAGAAGCAAAGTATCTGTAAGTAAACTTAACAAAAGATACCTGTAAGTAAACAAAACCACAAACAATAAGATGACCCAATAAATGGTAATATACTTCATGTTTATGAATATTAAAATGTTAATTATTCCTGAATTTAATAAATACATTTGATTAATATCAATATTCATATTAATTTTAGTGTTTAAATTCACATTAATATTAGATTTTGTTTACTAAGAATTGACATGATTGTTCTAAAAGTTTATTTTCTTATTTTTATTGTTAGATTTATAGGATAATACAAAGCTGAATATTCAAAATAATCTTTTTTTTTTTTTTGCTTTCTGGGTCGCACACCGGCAATGCTCAGGGTTTCTCCCTGGCTCTGCACTAGGAATCATTCCTGGCGGTGCTAGGGGAACCAT
>JAJIBD010023357.1:52500-458936 GCA_021461705.1 Cryptotis parvus | reverse complement strand
ATTATAGTTTGCAATACAAGTACTATAAGGTTATAATTTATGTACCTTTACTGCTTACAGCACTAAATTCTTGTCCAGAGTGGTCATTTCCAACTATAATAATGGTGGACTTATTTTTAATCACATTGCTCCAACTACAGAGTTCACAGAACTCCTTAACACAATATTAAGCACCTGAAGGGTTTCAGGAGCACAGAGAAATAGAAAAGGGACCTATTAGATGTTTCAGTGTGAAACCCAATATTGATTGTTACAGAGAACACTATTGCTCTATTACTTTAATTTTTATTATTTTAAAATTATTTTAATATCCACTTGATCACTTGACATCCCATTATTTGTTGACTTGCGCAAGAGGGCGTCCAGTAGCTTTTCCATTTGTCCCTGTCATGTGCTAAGTTTAGCCCAATCGCATCTGCTTGCTCCAGGAATCGAAGGGCCTCAAACTGTTCAATCAGTATCTGGACGAAGAGGTCTGACCATCTTGTAGGTGGGCAGCCATGTGATCTTTTGACATCCTCTGGGATCCAGTCGGTAACGGCTCTAGTCCAGTGTTTGTCTCCGTCACATTACATGTCCAGCCCATCTTATTTTTGTTGCTTTGGCAAATGAGACAGTGCCCCCTGACTCTCGATCATCGACAGAGATTGGAACTCCGGATTCCTTCTCTCTCTCTTGAGTGAGGTGTGATATTCCAAGCATAGCCCTTTCTATTCCTCTTTGGGGGACCTGAATAGCATTCTCATCCTGCTTTTGTAGGGCCCAGGACTCATTTACAGTGGGACCCAGGACACAGATACACGGGGCAGGGTTGGTACAAGCTCTCCTCATTGTGGTCCATGTGCTCCTCTGACCATGAGGGGCACCCAGGAGGGAGAGAGCAACTTCTGGCGGGCCTGCCATCCCAATAGGAGCCTCGGAAGAATCGGAGGAACCCCCACATTATTTTGGCAGCCTTTTTTCATCATCCGGACTCCACAGCTTGTCAGAGCTCCATCCAAGAGAGAAAGTCAATCTCAAGTGCAGCTTGTCAGAACCCCACCCTACAGAGAAACCTATTTCAAGCCCAAGTATGCTTGAACCAGGAGACACAGATACATAGGACAGAGATGCTACCAGCTCTCCCCTGTTGCATGCAGTCGCTTTGTGGCCATGAGGTTCATCTGTAAATTACCAAGGGTATTCCACCTGCCCTTCTCAGAGAGCCAAGCAAGCTACCAAGAGTATCCCACCTGCACAGCAGAGCCTAGCAAGCTGTCCATTGCATATTTGTTATGCCAAAACCAGTAAAAAAGAATGGATTGCATCCCCCCTGACCCTGAAAGAGCCCTAAATACAGCAGCAATAAGAAGGACGAGGAAGGAGAGGCTGATAAAATCTCAGGGCCAAACTAGGCTACCAAAATGAAGGACTAAAATGACTGTCTGTACTTTCAATGCACGTATGCTGGCATCAGTAGCATATTTTAATATATTATATATAACATAAATTATTTAGATAATTACAAAGCTGTTCATTATTGGATCTCAGTGACACAGTGTTCCAACATCTATTCCTCTTCCAGTGCACATTTCCCAACACCAGCTTCCCTTCCCACCACCTCTATTGCAGACACTTCTCTCTCTCTCCTTCCCTCTTTTTGCACTGTGCTTTACTATAAAGAATTATATATAACCGTCCTGAAGAATGGTTTGGGCTCCTCCTGTCCCTGGAGCAAGTAGATGCCCTTGAGTTATACTTGCTTGTGACAGGACTAATGGAGATGTTACTAATGCCCACTCAAGAAAATCGATGAACAATGGGAAGACAGTGATACAGTGATAAATGTGTGTATATATATACACATTTACCTACTATATATACCATATATGTATTTCTTTATCTACTTTCAATACTCAGTTCTAGTCTAGCATTACCATTTCCAACTATTACTGGCATATTTGTCCTATCTCTCTCTCTGTCTCTCTCTCTCTCTCTCTCTTTTGTTAGCCACAGGTAAAGAGCTTTATTCAGCAACAAGTCAGCAGTCTGTGAGAGGATGTACTCACAACCTTGGAAGAAACTACCTTTTACTAGGAAGGACAAGAGCAAGGAAGCACATATTCAGAAGGGCAGGTTTCAGGTGGGTGGATTTCAGAGTGATAAACAAATCCCCGTGGGTTGAGTCCCAAGTCACACTTCATCACAGCTGCAAACCTTCACAAAGATTTCTGCTTAAGGGTTCAGCCCACATGTAATCTTCAGGACAGGATCTGTACAGGATGTTGTTTGCTGATTTTTAATTTTGAATTCAGCTTTTCTTTTTGTTTGTTTTTTGGGGGGTATACTCAGAAATGATCGGGTTTTGCTTCTGGCTCTGCAATCTGGAATTACTCTTTTTTTTTTAAGTATTTTATTATACCACCGTGAGATATACAAATAAAAAAGATATACAATTAAAAAGTTCATGTTTGGGTTTTGGTCATACAGTGTTTCAGCACCCGTCCCTCCACCAGTGCCCATCTCCCCCCACCAACATCCCCGGTTCCCTCCCCCTTCCCCAGCCCTGCTCCATGGCAGGTTCTTTATTTCTTTCCCTTTCTCTCTCTTTCTCTTTTCCTTCCCTTCCAGACTATGGATTACAGAACATACATTAAAAAGGTTGTCATGTGTATCCTTTTGCCTCTATTTAATGCTCAGTTCTAGGTTGGCATTAGTACCCTCAACTATTATTAGCACCCTGTTCCATTTTCTGTCTTACCTAAGCTCTGACTCCCACACGTTTGTGATAATCTCCACCTTTGACAAGACCTCCTGATATATGTTTCACTTGACCTTGGATATTGGTATCATAATATGTACATATATATTTATGCCATGCAAATAAATGCAGTCATTCTGTATCTGTCTCTCTCCTTCTGGCTAATTTCAGCTCAACATAATCTTCTCCATGTCCATCCATTTATAGGCAAATTTTATAACTTCATTTTTCCTAACAGCTGCATAGTTGGAATTACTCTTGATGATATTCCGGGACTATCTGAGATGTTGGGCATCAACCCCAGGTCAACTGCATACATGGCAAATACCTGAATTGTGAATGAGAAACTCCGCCCCTAGCTTTGCATTTGTTTGGGGAAAGTTTCACTTAGGCCTGAGCAAACCAAGACAATGAAGAAAACTGGTCAAAGGAAGTATTTTCAATTCTGATAAAAGGGAAATTACATCAACCTGTGTGTATTTGTTTTCTCTTTATCCTATCAAACCAGCACGATCAGGCAAAATAAGTTTAAAAACTGCACTTTAGGGAGACAGTTCTGCAGTTGTCTATAATCAAGTTATCAAATATGCACCTACTCATTTTAAGCCTCCTTAAGAGTCTTCATCTGCAAAATACAAACATCAAAATTTTGTGGAAGACTAATGAAATTGTATAAATACAGATAAAGTTCCTGGCACATAGTAAGCACTCAAGAAAGATAACTGCATTGATGAAGTTTCTGACTTTGCAGCACTTGCATTTTGTATTTTGAAACATTTATAAAATGCTTCCACTCTCTAGTTCTGATGAAAAGAAGCAGCTTTGTTGATGAGGCTGAGTAACCTCACCCAGCATGGCAGTCTATTGACAGAGGCAAATTATTTTCTCTCGCTGTATTTGGACACTAATCTGATCAGTCAGTCTTCAACTTTTCAAAATCTCATAAATTTCCCCCAAGATGTAGAAGAAATAATCTCAATAATTTTCTTTTTCACTTTTTACCAAGCAAATTCAATGTACATTATTTTGTCTGCCCATCTGTTGTGCAATGGGCCTAGATTACTGAGGACCTGTGAAGAGCCCATGTACAGCTCTATAGAGTCTGAATAAATAATTCAGAGTGTCAGTGGAAGAAACAAGGGTCTACTGGCTACTGAACAGAGGCAGCCAGTGATGACCAATTCAACTGGATGGTTAGGATGTGTATGTGTGTGTGTGTGTGTGTGTGTGTAGGATCAAAAGCAATTAGTTGTATGCATAAAAGATTAAATTGTGCATTTCTTAAAGATATATTTAATTAAATATTACAATATAATCTGATATATAAATATATAACTTTCTAGTATATATTTTGCTTTTTGGGTCACACCCAGCAATGCTCAGGGATTACTCCTGGCTCTGCACTGAAGAATTACTTGACACAGTGTTTGAAGGTTCATACAGGATACTAGGGATCGAACCTGAGTCAGCCACCTCAAGGCAAACACCCTACCCACTCGCTATTGCTCCAGCCCCAGTTTTCTGCAATGTAGATGGAACTGGAGGGCTTCATGCTAAGCAAAATAAGTCAAAGGGAAAAGAACAAATACCCTATGGTGTTTATTTGGCCACCTTTGAAGCCAGAATGATTAAATGTGACTACTGCTGTCAAGATTTCTTCATTTACATGAAGAATTACTAAACACTATCTAAAGCAGTATTTTTCAAACTTAAATGTTCCTACATGTTACATAGGGAGAAACACATTATATACGGATTCTGATTTCCTTCTGCTTCAGATCTGGACTGGGGTCTGCACTCTGCGTTTCTGGATGTCTTCAGGGAGCATCTGCGGATCCCTTCTGCAGAGAAGCAGCCACAGTAGCAGCAGGCAGTGGATCTGGGTAGTCACGGAACCGGCTTGAGAACCACCTGAGTAATACAGTGTGAGAAAGCGCTTGCCCTCTGGCGACCCTGCGGTACACCCAATTTGAGAAGCACCGAGTGTTCCAGCAAGGAAATCTGCTGGTCTGAGTGAACCAAACACTGCGGTGTTTGACATGAGGAAGGAAAACAAGACTGTCTGGGGACCGAGCTCATGGAGAAAGACAGGCTACTCACATCCCCTGCAAGGAAGGAGCACTGCCTAGGCCCAACCACCCCACTGCCTACATGCTGGCTAGCATGCATCAAGCAGTGCCTTCTTTACTGCCTTGGAACTCAGCATGAGGAAAGTCTGACTTGGCTCAGCAGAGCAGAGCTGGATTGCCCAAATAGGCAGATGCCTGGAGGTATCCCTTTATGGAGGGACAACAAAAGGATCAGAACAACAACAACAACAAAAACTAGGAGAAAAGATTTGACCTTTAGTGGGAAAAACCATCAAAGGTGATCCCCTGGAGGCAGGGGAATTCAGTCCTTCAATTTCACTCCTCTCATTCTACTGTGGAATTTGGCTAGTGTTTGGGCCTGACTGCCCGTCTGAACACTGGCAGGACCAGATACCAGCTGGAAAATCCTGAGCCAGACACTATCAAGTGATTATAAAGGTGTTTCCTCAACTATTAAAATGGGCATAGTGGGCTTTTGGAGAATTAAAATAACATACAGGCTCTGGAGAAACAGTAAGGTGGGTAGGAGACTTCCTTGTGCGTATACAGCCAACCTGGGTTCAATTCCCAGCACCCCATCTGGGTCCCCCTAGCACTACAAGGAGAAATTTCTGAGTGGAGTGCCAGGAATAAGCCCTGGGAATTGCTGGTTGTCTCCTTATATTTTATTTTTTAAATAAAATAAAATACCCAGCTGTCTCCTTTTATTTTATTTTATTTTTTGCTCCCCCAAAAATCAAATGAAAATAGTATCACATTCATATGTGTACAGATATCTAGTAAGTGCTACAAAAAATATTTTTGGAGGGGAGCACTCCTAGGAGTACTCAGCTCTCACCATGAGGCATATGCTCTAGCTGTTTACATTATCTCCACTGCCCAGCACTTCATAAATATTATTACAAGTGGGCAGAAAGGACAGAAGAACCATGCTTTTTTTTTTTTTAATTTTAGCAGCTGTGGTCTTTATTATTACTATTTTAATTAACAGTGAAGCCTGGTACAACTTGTTAAAACTCAGACAAAATTCATCAATACAAGGAGACAAGACCCAGCATCTGGGGAGATCTATGGGTCTCAGAAAAAGACTCAGCAAGAGTGTTAGCCTAGCTAGCTTGGGAGCTTTGCTGTTTTATCTAGCTCATCTATTCACTCACAGTTTAATCTACTTACATGTTCTTAAGCCAGAGTTCGGGCAATGAGATCTCTCTTCTGTGTAAACATTGATGGAGGATTGTTGCAGGACTCCTAAGGCCACTGCATCTGCTCTGGATTGCCTCCCGCAGATCACTCTGTAGATAAGGGGGTAGTCTAAATGTGGCAGTTTATCCGACCATGTATGCTGTACTAGCTGGTATAAATATTCTCCCATGCTATCACAATCATCGTGGGACTAGCTAGATCTTACCAGCATATTAGCCTGGCCACGTAAGGACACCTAAGTAATTAGATCAGAGAGAAATGCTGTTTGCTTCCAAACAAACAAGCATGGCTCCCTGATAAAATATAAAACTACAATGAAGTAGAGGAGACTTGTGAAGGCTTGGAGAAATATTTAACTAGCATTGGTGTTGATCTTTGGTACAGTGACATGCCATCTCAGAAACCCCCTTCTCTACATTTCAAAGGCCTTCCCTTCCCGGCTCAAAACATTAGCACAGTAAAGGCCCTAGGTGAGATGCAGGGAGGGGTTACCTGAGGGCATTGGACCCTCCCTGCTTTCCATAACAATGGGAGGAAGGTCTGAGTTGGGGTGGTGGTATAAACTTGCCGGTTCCCCGCTCTCCCGGGCTTCTTCTTCCCGGTGGAATCTTGCCTTGTAAGCGTTTTTCCCTTGGAAGATATACACGTGGTGGTCGCCATCTTGGCCTACACGTGGCTGGGGTTCTAGCCTGGAATCCTAAGCATCGGGTTTTTCCTTTTGCTGATTTGTATGCCTGAACCTGTGATAAGTAAAGTCTTTTAAAACCTCATCGGATCCCTGAGGGTTCATCCATTCCTCGCCGGCTTCAGAGGTAGAAGGGAACTCGCCTCCCGGCACTGTCGGGGGCGGAGTGCCCCGACAGAGGATGTGGCAGTTACAGAAGTCACCTTGACTCTGAATAACTTCTGGCTTATTATTATACATCTACTAAGACTTCTATGTTATCTAGATTGGGCACAGCTCCTCTTTAAACCCAATGGACTCAGCATGGGACAGTTAGAATTTACCAGGATATGACCACCTTGGCTACATTGAAACTATTGCTTAAGTAGGAAGAATCACACTAGTTTGCCCTCAAGCAGGCGAGTGTGACCCTTTCAGTGTACAGAGAAGATACTCAGAATCACCCTGCTGCAGATAATAAATAAGGACCTTGTAGCTACCATCTAGATTACAGGAAGCCCATGAAATTAAGAATTATTACTTTAACCAGTAACAAATATAGATCTCATTCCCATGACCTGAATGAATGGTTTGAGGCGCTTCATGTTCCTGGAGCGAACAGATGCTCTTGGACTACACTAGCTCACGACAGGACATATGGAGATGTTACTGGTGCCTGTTCCAGCAAATCCATGAACAACGGGAAGACAAGTGTTACAAGTGATATATGCTCACGCATAATACATACACATACACGCACACACACAATGGAATACTGTGCCACTCTAAGAAAAAAAACAAACTCATGTAATTTGCTGCAACCAGGATGGAACTAGAGGATTACCTGATGAGTAAAGTCAGTCAGAAGGCAAGGGTTAGATACAGAATGAGTTCTCTCATATGTGGACTTAAAGATATACAATAAAGTAGCAACAGAGGGTCACAGGAAACATAGGAGGAGAAAGGAAAGGAAGAAGGAATGTGAAAGGAAGAAGCACTGAGGATTTGGGAAAGAGGTGGGGCTACACGGGCAGTGGGTGTGGTGTTTGAACTGCACACACAGTAAACCATCATTAACAGTTTGTAACCCACCCAACCTAAAATCGATTGTAACCCACCAATCAATTTTTAAAAAGCTTTTTAAAAACCCTGAAGTCTGTATTAGGGTGTGGTGAGTGAGGAAGAAAACCAGAAGGTGCTAAACTTTTGAGCAGAACCCAACTTTTTCCAGGCAGTTCTGAACTGTAAACTCTCTTCTCGTATCATCCATGTAACAGTGATATTTCATTCAAGTTAACACACACCTGACTGCCTGGATGTTTTCTCACTAAAACTGTGACTATACAGAAAACAATATGGAAACCTGTCAGAGAATGCTGGGTTCCCGACAAAAATCTTGGGAGCAGGGTGTAAGAATCCCCTTCTGCCCCAGGGGATTGGCGGCAGGTGGACAGAGAAAGACTCGTGAATGCAGCAAAGTTTTAAAAGGCTTTACTCACACTTCTTCTGGTATACAATTCAGTAACAGGAAAACCCCAGACTATAGTTTCCTGCCTGGGCCCTGGCCATGTGTTGGTTTAGATTCCTAGGCCAAGATGGCTGCTACCATGTGCTAAGGCGCATCAGGGAAGAGGAGAGAAAGAGAGCAGAGAGAGAGAGAGAGAGAGAGAGAGAGCAGGCAGGGAAGAGGAAGAAAGAGAGAAGAGAACAGATACTTCTTTCATATTCTTTTCAGCCCTGACTGACTGTCATCAAGGGAAAGCAGCTCAGGCCAATTCTCTTCAGTTATGCTTCTCCCAGAACCTCACCTAGTCCCATTGAAATCTTAATATCATCACAGCCAAGGCTGCAGGCCCTTGGTTTTCCAGCAAGCCCTATGCAGATGGGGGAGAAGGGCATCTGAGATGAACTGTATCACAGAATACAAAGACATGCATCTATATCTGTACCATGGATATTCTACAGCCAGGTATATATATATATATATGTGTGTGTGTGTGTGTGTGTGTGTGTGTGTGTGTGTGTGTGTGTGTGTATCCAATGTGTGTGTATATATATATATATATATATATATATATATATATATATATATATATATATATATATATCCAAGCATTCTGATAAGTTCTGATAACTTATCAGAATACTTAACCAGAGACTCTCAGACATGGGGGCAGAGCTGCTACTTGCTCTCCCTGTGCCCAGCCCCTCATGAGGCACCTGGGAGGTATGGCAGGTTCTAGCCCTGGCCTGCCAACCCAGCAGAGCCTCACAATAAGCCAGACAACCCCCTACTCCATAGGGGTCGCCATTTTCCACATCCAGACGTCCCTCTCTTCACAACTCCACCCAGCTGACCAGACTATCACAGCCCAGATCATCTACACCAACCCTTAAGCAGTTTTTTTTTTCAATTCGGCCCAGGTATGCTGAACCAGAGACTCTCAGACATGGGGCAGAGCTGCTATTTGCTCTCCCTGTGCCCAGTCGCTCATGAGGTGCCCGGGAGGCATGGCGGGTTCTAGCCCTGGCCTGCCACCCCAGCAGAGCCTCACAACAAGCCAGACGACCTCCCCCTACTCCATGGGGGCTGCCATTTTCCACATCCGGACTTCCCCCTCGGTCGCAACTCCACCCAGCTGACCAGACTATAGTTCATCAATAAATGCTTTATTTAGAGGTGACTACAAGAGTATGCCACCCGCACGGCAAGCCTGGCAAGCTGCTCGAGTTGTATTTGATATGCCAAATACCAGTAACATTTATATTAGATCACTCCTATGACCTAATATAATAGTTTGAGGCTCTTTATGTTCCTGGAGCAAGCGGATGCCTTTGGGTTCTACTGGCATGAGACAGAACATATGGAGATATTACTGGGGCCCGCTCTAGCAAATAGATGATGAACGGGAAGATAGTGATAGATAGTGATCCAAGCATTCACAAGATACTCATCTTTTCTTTATAATTGTTTTGGATATAAGCCTTTAGACTTATTAGAGAGTTACACTTGATGCTTGGAGGCAAACAGCATTTCTCTCTGATCTAATTATAACTATATTATACTTAGAGATCCAGTGTAGCAGGTAAAAATACTGTTAAGATCTGTCTAGTCCCACGAGGGGATCCATGAATAATGAGGAAATATTTATACCAACTAACATAGAATACATGTTATGCCACATATTCACAGATTCAAATTGTTTTCTGCCCCTATTTAGTGGCCTGCAGGAGATAACTCCAGGCAAGATGCAGAGGCTCTGGGCAGCAGTAGCAGTGTACTGCTACAGAAACCCAGTGTCCAGCTTCTGGTTTTGGTAATGGCAATGTTTGAGAGAAACTAAGCATGGGATAAATTAGATGCAGGAGAGGTGACTTTGCAGAAGTTTGCATCAGCCATAACACAAACAATTCCTTCTCTTTGGGGCTCTGGAAAGCCCAGTATTCCCAGCCACTGCTATATCCCAGCCATTGTTGGGGCTTCCTGAAATTGCTGGGCTACAGCAGCTGGAGGTACCAAAACCAAAATCCATCTAACTAAATATTTTATAACCAATTATGATCTCTTAGCATTTCCTCAAAGCTGGAATGGCTTTCCCTCTGGTGTAAAAAATCTCAAATTAAAATTTTTTTTCAAACAAAGTCATGAAATTTACTTGCAATGGATGGACATGGAGATTATCATATGAGTGAAATTAGCCAGAAGGAAAAGGACAGATATAGAATGACTGCATTCATTAGTGGGATATAAATATTTACCAATGTTCTACTAAGTGTGGGAAATGGTAAAGCCAGACTAGAACTGAGCACTGAATGTACACAAAGGGATTTACATGATAATCCCTAAATGTCTGTAAGGCAAGCCACAATGTGTAAGAGTAGGGAGGGGGTGCCTGCTACAGAGTTACGTTGGGGAGGAGGGAGGAAATTGGGGGACATTGGTGGTGGGAATAGGGTACTGGTGGAGAGATGGGTGCTGGAACACTGTATGACTGAAACCCAAACATGAACATCTTTGTAATTGTTCATGTTTGACATGAACAATTACAGTCCAATTACAGTCCATTTACAGTCCACCACACCCACTGCCAGTAAAGCGACACCTCTTTCCCAAATCCAAATATCTCACAGTGGTATAATAAAAAAAATTTTTTTAATGTGTTTTGTCATTCACTATTACGAACTGCCATATCTAACTTGACTTTAATCAAGTAATTTCCCTCAACGTTTAAGGGAGAACATTAACATGGACCTTGGGTGGGGCTGGAGCGATAGCACATCATGTAGGTAGGGCGTTTGCCTTGCACACGGGCAACCCGGATTCAATCCTCGGCATCCCATATGGTCCCCAGCACCGCCAGGAGTAATTCCTGAGTGAGGAGCCAGGAGTAACCCCTGAGCATTGCCGGGTGTGACCCAAAAATAAAAAATAAATAACATGGACCTTGGATGGGTCTGGTTTCCACCACTCTACCCTTTCCTGGTTTTTAAACTACTGAGAAATTGGGTTTCGGTCTGAGAATGCCAGTCCACCCCTATGTCCTAATGAGGACACTAGGGGCCTTTCTGAAAGACTGCAGTTTCTCTGCCTCCGAAGCTTCCAGAACAGATGAGGAAGAGTTTTAGCTCTATAAGTTACCTGGATAACAGACAGAAAATGACAGTGTGACTGCTTGTGATCAGGGAATTTTGAGAGGGAGAGAGATCATCTGGTTAATAATCCAACCAGGTCTTCCTGAGGAAATGCCTTCATGAAGTCACCCAAATAAGGTCTTCCATTTATTTTCACTCAAAATCCCTTTTTACCCAGAAATGAAACATGGTTGAGTTCTGCAGAAATACCTCTAATTCCTTATTTAGTTGTTTATGAATTCATATTTTGTTGCTGCATGTTCAGAAATCTTTTATTGTTGATCAATCTCTCATACACCCCAAACACATGACCCAATATAGGGCTGTAACTCATGGTTTCAAAAACAGACCCAAATAACTGTGTTGGAAGTTAGGCCTGAATGCTGAATTTGAAAATGATCTGACACTAGTAAGTGTCTGTCTCAGGCTGGGGCATAGCCCAAGAATGTCATTAGAACATTTTTCACTTTGTATAACTCTTGACACTGCCAAGTCAGACACTATCATTCTTTAGTGTCCTTCCCTACGACAGCATGCTTGAGAAATCAGATGACTAATGGCTGTGTTGACAGCTGAGTGTGGAAATGGAATAAAGCAGTAGCATGGATTTTGGGGAAATACACCAAGATTTTGGAAATACCCTGTATGCGGTGGATACAAAATCTTCACAGGATATGCAAAGCAGTCTCAAGCCACTTCTTTTTATTTGTTCCCTTTTTTAAAATTTTATAATGATCCTCTCTTCCTGTTCTTACAATACCCAGACATAAGATAGCTCATTCTTATTTACCCATCTTTTAAAGGAGAGTTTATATTTCAATGAGGAGGTTAAATGTAGGTTCTTGTAACTGGTAAGATGGCAGTTACTTGTACAACAGCGTGTCTTCCGGAGATATCCTAGTAGTCATGAGCACATCTTCACTCCTAGCAATCTGCTGTGTTGTTTTAGCAATTCCTTAGCTTCATTCCGTTGTCCAGAACACAACCATTTTATGTATATTTTGTTAAGTTTAACTCAGAGCTAATTTGGATTTCCCAGTTCTGTTTCTGCCTTATACTGCACCTCTATGCTAACAAGGATTCAGTTCAGGAATGTATAGAACCAATAGTGTCCCAAACTATAAAAGAGCCTAAATAAGTAACTTAATGGAAATTTTGGACAGAATAAGAAAATGGTTAAAAATTAAATAACTAAAATATTAGTCTGAAAGCAAGGTTGAACAGGGATCCACAAAAATATGGTAGAGAAGCAAAATTAAAATATGAATTAGCTATTATAGACTTATAGTAATTTTCATAGGCTCAGGGAGATTTTCATTATCTTCCCCTTTGACACTATTCATCCCCAAACCACATCCTCCACTGCACATAAGTATATACATACATGCACACATAAGCAAACATGTGCACCAGCACACACATGTTGTTTCTTATTATTGAGAGTACAAGATGTTCTTTTTGATATCATTTTAATGTATTTTATTATACCACTGTGAGATATACAATTACAAAACTGTTCATGATTAGGTTTCAGTCACACTGTGTGATAGGATAATTTTTTAAATAATGTTTCCTATGGGTGCCTCCCTATAATTCTTCGGTATCAGGCTTGCTGGACTAAGTAGTTTCCAGAAAAGGGAGATACAAATACAGACTTGTTAAGTCTTTTGAATTTGCTCTGGAAACTTCTGCCAGATGGTATCCCTGAATAATGCCTCCTTGGTTCAGAAGTGAAGAAAAAAAGGGAAGAAGTGGGTGGGCACATTTATTAACTGGTCGAGTTCACAGTTGTCCTCCTTTCTACTGCTCCCATTTTTTGTTTGTTTGGGGTCAGGGGTTATGCCAAGCTGTGCTCGGGGCTTACTCCTGACTGGCTCAGGGCTTATTCCGAGTTGTCCTCAGGGTCACAGTTGGCATTGCTCAGGGGACCATATGCAGTATATGTCGAAGTAAGACTGGCTGCATGCAAAGAAAGAGCCTTAATCCCAGTTGTGTGTCTGTACCTCTTTTTTTTTTTTGCCTTTTGGGTTACACCCAGCGATGCTCAGGGGTTACTCTTGGCTCTGCACTCAGGAATTACTCCTGGTGGTGCTCAAGGAACATATGGGATGCTGGGATCAAACCTGGGTCAGCCACATGCAAGGCAAATGCCCTACCCACTGTGCTATCGCTCCGGCCCCCTGTACCTCTTAACTTTTGCCAGCAGAGAACCAACACACTTACCACCAAGCAAATGAAAAGCACCATGGTCAAGGACTTGCATTTCTCTTTAGAAGTTGAGAGAAGTTTGTTTGTGTTTGAAGAACACTAAGGGGGTAGGGAGAAAGTGAGAGAGAATGTATGTGTTCTCAAGCACTAAGTGATGCCCCCAAACCCATAAAATAGGAGGGATTGGAGGGAGAAACTGATTTAATGCCTCGCCGAGTCAGACCTTCCTCCTCTTCACACTTTTCACGTGAAGTACCTCACCACAACCAAATGCCTACTTACTGTGTAGGGTTTACTAAGAACTTCCATTCCCAGTATCCAACTAGGCTTCCAAAGTCTGTACGACTTATCACTTGAGCTAACTGCTAGATCCCTATTCACAGCTCTACAAGGTTATGTTTCAAGACATGTCTACCCAAATACCTCCTGGAGAGTTGTCCTATATTTTCTTCATAAGGCCAGATGAGTTCATGGAGGTATTATTCACAATAGCCAAGATTTTAAAGCAACGTAAAGTCCATTGACAGATGAATTACAAAGAAGTTGTGAAACAAGCCACAGCATTGTTCAAATAACAAAACGAAAAGCTTTCCCTCTACAAGCACGCACAGACAAGCTTCCCCACTCTCATTACTATGTTCTCAACATAGTATTGGAAGTTCTTTCCATTGCCAGTAAGCAAGAAAGAGATATTATAAAGGCATAAATATGGAAAAAGAAGTCAAACTCCCGCTATTTGCAGAAGACTTGATAATTTAGAATTCCCTAAAGATCTAGGGAGAAAAGTCCTTAAAAACAATAGACTTGTACAGTAAAGTGACAGGCTACAAAATCAATATAGACATAGCCACAGCTTTTCTATACAAAAATAATGAAATAGAAGAGCAGAATTTTTTAAAATCCTAATCACAATTGAGCATCATAAAATCAACTACATGGAAATCAACTTAACAAAAAGTGAAAGACATAAAAAGAAAGCAAAAAGAAATGGAAATACATTTCCTGTTCATGGATTGGAAAAACTGGCATTATCAAACAGCAATTTGGGAAAATGGGCACTCTTTGGCACCATTGCGGCAACATGGGAAGATACCATCATTGAAGAATACAACCGACTGGTTCGGCACCTCAATGATTGTGCGAAGAATGCCAAGAGAGAGAAAGCCACAAAAGGACGCCTGTCTTCAAAAAACTCTTGATCTCATTCTCCAAAGTGGCAAGGTATGAGCCTTAGGCAACTAAATGCTAACATCCAAGCTTGCAAAAGTAGTGCAGAGAAGCGATAAAGGAAGACCTCAAAGAGAGAAGAGCAGAAGTCTGGAAGATGCAGCAGAAGCGGAGAAAAGCATTTGCAATGCCTGTCTATCCTTCACCAACATAAGACCAAGATGACTGCCCTCCAACGTTCTGATGGATCTATCACATCTTCCAGAAAGGCAATGGAGAAGATTATCCATGACTTTTACTCAGATCTCTTTGATAGCCACATCCACCTGCCAACATACCAAATTCCACAGGATGGATATGTCGTTCCCAAAGTTCTCCCTTCTGAAATCCAATATGCCATTTCGTTGGTAAAGAAGGGAACAGCACCAGGCCCAGACAAGATCAGACCCGAACACCTGAAGAATCTGCCATCAGTACTCATCAATACACTGGCTCGGCTCTTCACACGCTACCTGTCTGAATGCAAGGTGCCCTCCCAATGGAAAACCAGCAGGACAGTTCTACTGTTCAAGAAGGGAGACATTCACAATATTGGCAACTATCGCTCCATCTGCCTGTTGTCCGTCATCTACAAGCTGTTCACTCGAGTCATCCTGAACAGGATTGGCAGAACATTATATGAAGGACAACCATGCAAGCAAGCTGGCTTCCAAAAAGGATTCAGCACAATCGACCATATCCACAGGGCAACCAAGCTCATTGAAGTCTGTAGGGAGTTCAAAATTCCGCTCTGTCTCACATTCATTGATTTAAAGAAAGCCTTTGATTCTGTGGAGACTGAAGTGGTCATCAAAGCCCTAGTCAAACAGGGTGTTCAAACCCAATACATCAAGATCCTTTGTGAGCTGTGTTACTGATTCATCACCAGGATCTCACCATTCTACAAGGAAGTGATCATTGATATCAAAAGAGGGGTTCAGAAGGGTGATACCATTTCACCAAAAACTCTTCAGCACCACCCTCGACAACATCATGCGACAATTAGAATGGGAAGGAATGGAAGTGAAGATAGACGGTCGGCAACTACACCACATCGCTTCACTGATGACATCATTCTAATAACACCAAACGTTAGCCAAGCGGCACAAATGCTGGCTGACTTCGACCGAGAATGTGGAAAGATAGGTCTACAGCTGAATCTCAACAAAACTATGTTCATGAAAAATGAACTAGTTCCAGAGGCCCCATTCACTCTCAATGGAACAAACATTTCTGAATGCAGCAGTTACGTGTACCTAGGTCGAGAAGTCAACATGATGAATGACCTAAAACCTGAGCTGCACAGGAGGAAGAGAGCAGCATGGAATACCTTCAAAATATCAAAGAAATAACGAGAAAGACAACGAACCTCCAGCTCTGGGCACACCTCTTCGACTCCATTGTTTTCCCTACATTAGCATATGCCTCAGAGACCTGGGCTCTTTGAAAGCAGGATGAGAATTCTATTCAGGTCTCCCAAAGAGGAACTGAAAGAGCTATGCTTGGAATATCATGCCTCACTCAAGTGAGAGAAGGAATCCGGAGTTCAAACCTCCATTGCTGTTCCAGAGTCAGGGACGCTGTCTTGTTTGCCAAGGCATTGAAAATCAGATGGGCTGGTCATTTAATGTGATTTGGAGACAACCGTTGGACTAGAGCCATTACTGACTGGATCCCACATGATGTCAAAAGATTACGTGGCCGCCCACCTACAAGTTGGTCAGACTTCTTCATCAAGACCCTGAACGAACGGTTTGAAGCTCTTCATATTCCTGAAGCAAACAGATGCCATTGGGCTACACTGATAAGTGATAGGGTCAAATGGAGATGCTACTGGTGCTTGCTTGAGCAAATTGATGAATAATGGGATGCCAAGTGATCAAGTGATCAAATAGCAATCTTGCCCAAATATTCAATTATGTCCCTGACATAAAAAAATACCCATGACATAAATCAAATGTTGAAATTCATATGGAATAATAATTCTCCACGCCCACTCTCAAATAGCCAAAGCAATCCTAGGAAACAAAGGAAGATGAGATAGCCTTCTTTCCTTAATTTGAAACTATGCTATAAAACAGAAGTAATCAAAACAGCATGGTACTGGAAGAACAGATTCTTAGACCAATGAAATAGAATTGAGAGTCCAAAGACATATCTTCAGATATATGAGCAATTAATCTTCAACAAATGAACAATAAAGTATGAAGTGGAGGCAGGAGAGCCACTTCAACAAGTAGTGTTATAAAAACTGATCAGTTTTCCTAACACATGCAAAAATTTAATTCAGAACCCTGTCTAACACCATATACAACAGTCAAATCTAAATGGATTAAAGGCCTTGATATCAGACCAAATCTATTACTTATATGAGGAAAATATAGTTAGAACACTTCATGTCAATGAAGCTCTAGGCATCTTCAGTGACTTAGGGCCACTGATCAGTCAAATAGAAGCAAAAATAAACAAATCAAACTATAGCAAACTATAAACCTCTGCATCTCTCTCTCTCTCTCTCTCTCTCTCCTCACACACACACACACACACACACACACAAAATGATGACCAGAACAAAAAGACCTCCAACAGACTATGAGAAAATAATTGCCCATCACTCATCTGTAAGGGGTTAATATCCAATATATATAGCACTAAAAGAATTTTTCAAAATAAATGCCATCAAAAAATGGGGAGAAGAAATGAACAGAAATTATCTCAAATAAGACATACAGATGGCCAAACTGTGTATAAAAATCCTCCACATCACTTATCCTAAGAAAATCCAAATTAAAGCGACAGTGAAATATCACTTCACACCACTGAGACTAGCACACATCACAAAGAACAAAACAATCAGTGCTATCAGAGTGTTGGAAGAATAGAGCTCTTATTCACTGTTGGTGGGAATGTTAACTAACCCATCCTTTTTTGGAAAACACTATGGACACTTCTCAAAAAACTAAGAATGAAGCTTCAATTTGACCCAACAATTCCACTTCCTGATATCTATCCCCAAAGACCCAACAATTCTATTCAGAAAAAGTCATATGTACTCCAATGTTCATTGCAGCACTATGTACAATAGCCAAAGTCTGGAAGGAAATAAAGCCGCCTTCAAGAACAAATGACTGAAGAAAGAAATTATAGTAAATATACAGAATGGAATACTACTCAGCTAAAAGAAAAGACAAAAATCATGCAATTTGCTGCTACATGGATGGATATAGAGTATCATGCTGAATGAAGTTAGTCAGAAGGGGAGAAAAAGACATGATTGATTTCTCTCATATACGGAAAATAAAGAAATATAACAGAGGAATAATAAAGGCCCCAAGGCTACAAAAGTCAGAAACTGGCTTTTAGTAGGAAGCTTAGCATAGGGGGTGACCTCCGGGACTGATAGAGGGAAGTAGGACCCACGTGGAGACTGAGGTGCTGGAATGTCTGATGCACGAAACCCTACCATGTACAGTACTGTAAACCACAGTGCCTAAAGTAACTTTTCAGCTAAAAGAGAAGATGAGAACTGACATGTTTAGCAACATGGATAAACTAGAATTCTTAGTTTGACAAAGAGTGAGAAATAACATATGATTTCATTCTGATGCGGCCCTTAAGGAAACAAGACAAAAATAAAATGAAACAAACATGTATAAAATCAGTAGTTGACAGGAAAAAAATGGGGGGAGAGTAACTGTGGGGAGCTGAAGTTATAACACAGCAGGGAGGGTGTTTAACTTGCATGTGGCCAACCCGTGTTCGATTCCCCCAGCGTTCCATATGGTCCCCGAGCACTGCCAGTAGTAAATCCTGAGTGCAGAGCCAGGCGTAACTTGAGTGTTGCTGGGTGTGACCCGAAAAGCAAAGAGAGAGAGACAGAGAGAGAGAGAGAGAGGAGAGAGAGAAACTGTGGGTAAGTAGAAGAAAGATAAATAGTACATTGGAAGATGGAAATCAGACTGTTAATAATAAAGATAATATACTACAAACAGATGCTGATATATAATAATGCATACCTCTGGGTCCTATTTTGAGTCAAGGATTCCATCTTGTCTCTCACTACTATGATCAGACTTTTAGGTGAAATTTCAGTAGCTTGAATCAACCCCCTATCAGCCACAAACTACAAAACCATATCCCTGCACTTTCCCGTTATCAATGACTACAAAAGAATATCAACATCCAGTTCTTTCCTTACTAATGACGGAGAAGAAGCAGGAACGGTATATGCAGGTTGTTGCAACATTCTTTCTGAAGATTTCTATCAATGATCTTAGACCAATCACTTTCCTGCTTAAACATTGAAAATGCCCTCTGCCCCTTTACCAACTGCACGTAACTTGGGATTGACCCTTAGTTATGGACCTAGATCCTGACGCTGATTCTCAAATTAAAGTTCTCTTTTATGTTAATAATATAAGTAATATATTATACACAAATTCCCATGCCTTCTCATCATTGCAAAGTTATTTCCTGTCATAAAAATGTAAGAAGCTTGTTCATATCCTCTGTTAGTATCAATTAGTTAACTTTCCATTAACTACTGAGCAAATATAAAGGAAAACCATTTGCCTTAGTGCAGGTTTGTCACATGAAGAAACTTCTTATCAATTAGATTAAAACTCACCTCTTTTTTATAGAACATGGGGAATTTCACTGTACTCAAATCCTAATATTCATCTTTTTATTGCTATTATCTCTGTAGAGAAGATACCTGATTTGAGGGGAGATTCTGTTTTTCCCTTTCCCCAACATCTCATCCCTCCATACTCACAGTCCATCCTTAGTATAGGTTTACTTTCAAGTAGAAGATTGTCAGTTCTGACCATTTCTTTCCTTGCTTTCATATATCTGATATCAGAGCAGTTTTTCACTTAGTGAAAGAAGCAAAAGCCACAGGAATTTGAAAATCTTTTGCAGATTGGATTTTATTATTAATACTAAACTAGAGGAAAAGGGTAAATAACATGAAGCATTGAGGGAGGAAGGAAAGGAATGAGGCTAAACAGGAATTCCCGAGAGCAGGACCTGAGTAGTCAGTCAGAAAATCCCACCTATCACACTCCAGAGACCACACTATTTCTAAATACCTTCCTATTTGTGCAGAAATTCTAAAATGTGGAACTGTAAAGCTCATTTAGAACATTTGAATTAGTCATTAGCCACTTCTCAGCTAACAGGACTCTTTCCCTCACTGAAATGTGACAATGGCAGGTGTTGCCTATTCCAATGACACACAGAACCTGCTTATATTAGAGTGATCTTACACCATACAGATTTCATTCATCATGCTAACAGATGATGCTGATGTTTGGGGGAAGAAGAGAAGAAACTCCAAGTATATCTGTGGAGTTATGGATTCTTTCATGGGCTGGGATGCTGCTCTGCACAGAGTCTTTGGTCCCAGACTCCACACAAGGACTATTTCTTCAGCTGGCTTCTTTATGGGATGCTGAGTGCTCTTTCATCCCCGTACCTCATTTAAATAAGGTTTCTGTGGATTAAATATCACATTTTCATAAATAAAAGGCTAAATGGTTAACAAAATGAAGGTAATATAGCGGTTGGAGCTATAGCACAGGCACTTGTCTTGCATGCAGCCAACACTGATTTGATGCCATATGGCCTATGGCATCCTATATGGTCTCCCCAGCACTGAAAGGAGTAATTCCTGAGTGCAGAGCCTGGGTATTCCTAAGCACTGGTGGGTAAGTCCCAAAATCAAACAAACAAATGAAAACAAGAGAGGAAAGAGAAGGAGGAGGAGGAGGAGGAGGAAGAGTCAGAGGAGGAGGAGGAGGAAAAGGAGGAAGAAGAAGAAGGAGGAGGAGGAGGAGAAAGGAGGAGGAGAAGGAGGAGGAGGAGAAGAAGGAGAAGAAGAAGGAGAAGGAGGAGGAGGAGAAGGAGAAGGAGAAAGAGGAAGAGGAGGAGGAGAAGCAGAGAAGGAGAAGGTAAAGGAAAAGAGGAGGAGGAAGAGGAGGAGGAGCGCAAGCTATAAAGGTGGAAGGTGGGGGCAGGAGGAAAAACTGAGGACATTGGTGGTGGGAAATACACACTGGTGAAAGGATGGGCATTGGAACATTCTATGACAAGACCAATCATGAACCCTGTAGCTGTATCTCACTGCAACTTGAAAAAAATATATGCATGTATATATATATATATATATACATGCATATATTTTTATATATATATACATGTATATATATATACATGCATATATATATATATATACATACACATATATAAGGGCAATTAATGTGGAGAGAAAGAAGATTTGGCCAAGGACATCTAGCAAAGAAACCGGCCAGACAATACGTTCTGTCACCAGGAAGGTAGGGGATTTTGTAGACAAGAATGGCATCTGGCTTTGCCCTGTGAAGAACCCTTTCATCTGCTACAGTACATAAACAATGCGAACTTGCCTGCTCAGACACCTTGATAAATAAATGATCCATGGGCCAGAGAGGCTACAGCAAGTAAAGCACTTGCCTTGCACATAATAAACTTGGGCCTGATCTCCAGCCCTGCATTTGGTTCTCTGAACACCATCAGGAGGGATCTGTGAGCACAGAGTCAGTCCCCAAGACTCAAGTCAACTTTGGATGCAGTGATAAAATCAAGATCCAAAAAATGGATAAGCAATCCTGTGACTCTGGCTATGAACCCAGGTGGACACATAGAAGTGTTTTCACAGGCATAAGCTCAGCAATCAGCTGCTATCACTATGACTGTGCACTCTCTCCCCCCTCCTATAATTTCATGAAGCAAATTTTAAATTAAAATTCTGATTTATCGAGCATAAGTAAAATATGCAAATGTAGTAGAGACTGTTCAACTAACTAGACATGGGAATAGATAATAACAGTTTGAGCGGGTGGGGTAATACCAACATACCAGAGAAGGCAAGTCAAAAATAACATATGTGCTCTACCTCCAAAAGGTAAAGTGACCACACACATACCACAAGATTTCGAACACTGGCCACAGATGACTGGACAAACAGCAGACACAGATTTAAAGACAAGATGAAGACCAATAGTGGCCTTAAAATGGTTTGGTCTAAAAGTTCTAGCAAAGTGAGATGACAGTAGTAAACCTGAAGGTTCTGTGTCCTGTGTACACACACACTCACACAATTAGCATATATATTGCTTCAATGATAATATGTAAGCAGAGGTAAGTACTTTTATCATCCTATTTCTGCATACTGACCAGTAAACATTCCTCACTTAAATTGAATCTGAGAGCTTCACTATAAACTGACCATCATGGTCTCCAGGCTAGGACGGTCATTCCAGGTGCACAAACAAAGAAGCTCCCACCTGCCTCTAAGGGGTAGAGATCCAGACTCCAGAGTGTAGTCTGGTCATGTAGAATTTATCATGAGAATCTTGACTCTTCTCTTTTCATTCTGTTATTTTACTTTGTGTTTGCACAACAGAATGAAAAGAGAAGAGTCAAGATTTGAATGATCAAGAAGCAGACAAAAAGTAACTTTTAAGTAATTTCCTCAGAGAGCTTCAGTATGGCATTTATGAAATAAGAACCATTAATCGAGAACTAAAAAATACTTTACGAAATAGAACAATAATTGCCAAAAATTAGAAACTCATTTAAATAATGGAATTGCAGAATGGGCACCAATGAAGACCACATTAGCAACTGACTGAGTCAAATAAGTCTATCAGAGATTGAAATGTAAAAATATGCCCATTACAAAAGCCAAGTGCAGGCCAAGAAGATAAATGCAAGAAACATAATCTCTATTTAGGATGGGTCCCATATATATAGGACCAAAAGAGAAATGAAGCAGGCACTGAATCAAAAAAAATGACAGAAGAAATTTTTCCTGAGCTGAAACAACTCTGTCTAAAAAAATAAAACTCGGATGTAAGATGGGTATATCAAAGATGAAAGTGAGACTAGTCCTGTGCTACAGAAATAGTTCATCACATTCCTTTAGAGGTCCATGAAAATTCTATATTTAAATAAAGCTTCAGGGAAACAAGAACTACCTATTCTATCTTCAACATGTGCATATATATAATTTCTAGATTGAATATTTTTAAATGTCTGCCACATTTGTTCAAATAAGTCATTCTTCTATTTTATTCTGCTTTTAGAAAACATCTGCTTTTAGATGCAGATACCCCAGGCAGAGCAGATACCAGCTCTCCCCATTGAACCCCCTGCACTCCACTGACCACAAGAGCAACTTCTGGCCCAATCCACCATCCCGATGAACCCAGAGGAACCCCCCACACCATGCTAGCAGCGATCTTCTTAATCCACACTCCATGGCTCTTCAGATCACCACCAAGTGAATAATCCAATCTCCAACCTACAAGGACCCGCACTTCAGAGACCCGCCCTTCAGAGGAGAGTATTTCAAGCCCAGGAATGCTTGAGCCACAGACGCAGATATCCGAGGCAGAGCAGATACCAGCTCTTCCTGTTGCGCACAGCCACATAGCGGCCACACAATTTACTTCCACACCCCTCTCAGAGAACCCTGCAAGCTACTGAGAATATACCATCCTCACGGCAGAGCATGGCAAGTTGTCCGATGCATATTCAATATGCCAAAACCAGTAACAAAAATGTGTATCTTCCCGACCCTGAAAGAGCCCTTAATACAGCAGCACTAAGAAGGCTGAACAAGGCGTATATGATAAAATTTCGGGGCCAAACTAGACTGCCAAAACAAAGAAGGACTAAAATAATTGTCTGTACTTTCAATGCACATATGCTGGCATCGGAAGCAT
The DNA here is from genome assembly GCA_021461705.1 of Cryptotis parvus. Lineage (NCBI taxonomy): Eukaryota > Metazoa > Chordata > Mammalia > Eulipotyphla > Soricidae > Cryptotis > Cryptotis parvus. The sequence continues at coordinate 435,425 of JAJIBD010023357.1, read as the reverse complement.
ATATTGAGGACCTGATGGTGCAAGCGCAAAAGATCAAGTATGACATCATTGGTATGACTGAGACAAGAAGGCGTCAATCGCATCATGCTGTTTTTGGTAACCGGAGAAGAACTTTTCCTAGGAACATGCGACAAAAGAGGCGTTGGTGGCATTGGTGTCCTTGTCAACACGAACATGGCCATCAACATTGATTCATTTGAATGCCTAACAAACCATATCAGATGATTACACTTGAAGAGATGTGGCCCACTGCCAGAAATTTCTATCTCTGTTGTTTACGCACCAACATCCACATACAAGGAAGATGAAATTGAGAAATTCTACATGGAACTGGAGGAGTTCTATAAAAAAAGATCACACCTTCTACAAGACATGGTTGGTGATTTTAATGCCAAGATAGGACCGAGAAGATCAGCTGAATAACTCCACATTGGGACCCATGGCCTAGAATGGAACAAACAGGGTGAGAGACTACCTGAATTCATCATCTCCACCAGGACCATTTATGGGAACTCACAGCTCCAGAAGGCTGAAGCAAAACGTTGGACATGGGAATCTCCTGGTGGACAGTTCCACAATGAAATTGACCACATCATCTTCAATCGAAGGTTTTGCCTGACCGATGTCACAGCCGTCACAAAATTCCAAACAGGATCGGACCACCGTCTCCTTCATGCAAAATTCTACTTCCCGCAATGGGGAGTAAAGACTGCAAAGTTTAAGAAGAGAACTCCCAGAATGACCACCAACCGGGAACTCTTTGGCACTATTGTGGCAACATGGGAAGATATCATCATTGGCGACATTGATGAAGAATACAATCCACTGGTTCAGCACCTCCATGATAGTGCAAAGAATGCCAAGAAAGAGAAAGACACAAAAAGGACACCTGTCTTCAAAAACTCTCGAGCTCATTTGCCAACGTGGCAAGGCGCAAGCCTCAGGTGACCAAATGCTAATGTCCAAGCTCGCAAAGTAGTGCAGAGAAGTGATAAAGGAAGACCTCAAAGAGAGAAGAGCAGAAATACTGGAAGATGCAGCAGAAGCCAGGAATAGTATTCGCAACGCCCGGCTGTCCTTCGCCAACTATAAGACCAAGATGACTGCCCTCCACGTCCTCATGGATCTAGCACATCTTCCAGAAAGGCAATGGAGAAGATTATCCATGACTTCTACTCAGATCTCTTTGATAGCCACATCCACCTGCCCACATACCAAATTCCACAGGATGGATATGTCGTTCCCAATGTTCTCCCTTCTGAAATCCAACATGCCATTTCATCAGTAAAGAAAGGAACAGCACCAGGCCCAGACAAAGTCAGACCTGAACACCTGAAGAATCTGCCGTCAGTACTCATCAATACACTGGCTCAGCTCTTCACACGCTACCTGTCTGAATGCAAGGTGCCCTCCCAATGGAAAACCAGCAGGACAGTTCTACTGTTCAAGAAGGGAGACATTCACGACATTGGCAACTATTGTCCCATCTGCCTGTTGTCCATCATCTACAAGCTGTTCACTAGAGTCATCCTGAACAGAATTCGCAGAACACTAGATAAAGGACAACCATGTGAGCAAGCTGGCTTCCGAAAAGGATTCAGCACAATCGACCATATCCACACGGTAACCAAGCTCACTGAGGTTTGTAGAGAGTTCAAGATGCCACTCTGTCTCATGTTCATTAATTTAAAGGAAGCCTTTGATTCTGTGGATACCAAAGTGGTTATCGAAGCCCTAACCAAACAGGGCATTCAAATCCAATACATCAAGATCCTTCATGAGCTCTATTACTGATTCACCACCAGGATCTCACCATTCTATAAGGAAGTCATCATTGATGTCAAAAGAGGGGTTTGGCAAGGTGATACCATTTCACCAAAACTCCTCAGCACCACCCTCGAGAACATCATGTGACAATTAGAATGGGAAGGAATGGGAGTGAAGATAGGTTGGCAACTACACCACCTCTGCTTCGCTGATGACATCATTCTAATTACACCAAATATTAGCCAAGCGGCACAAATGCTGGCTGACTTTGACCGAGAATGTGGAAAGATAGGTCTACAGCTGAATCTTAACAAAACTATGTTCATTAGAAATGAAGTCATACCAGAGGCCCCATTCACTCTCAATGGAACAAACATCTCTGAATGCAGCAGTTATGTGTACCTAGGTCGAGAAGTCAACATGATGAATGACCTAAAACCTGAACTGCACAGGAGGAAGAGAGCAGCATGGATTGCCTTCAAAAGCATCAAAAAAATAGCGAAAAAGACAAAGAACCTCCGGCTCCAGGCATATCTCTTTGACTCCACTGTTCTCCCTGCATTAACATACGCCTCAGAAACCTGGGCCCTATGAAAGCAGGATGAGAACGCTATTCGGAGTCTCCCAAAGGGGAATAGAAAGAGCTATGCTTGGAATATCACGCCTCACTCAAGTGAGAGAAGGAATCCGGAGTTCTGACCTCTGTCGCTGTTCCAGAGTCAGGGACACTGTCTCATTTGCCAAGGCATTGAAAATCAGATGGGCTGGACATGTAATGCGATTTGGAGATGACCGCTGGACTAGAGCCATTACCGATTGGATCCCACGGGACTTCAAAAGATCATGTGGCCGCCCACTTACAAGATGGTCAGACTTCTTTGTCAAGACCATGAACAAATGGTTTGAGGCTCTTCGTATTCCTGAAACAACCAGATGCCATTGGGCTACACTGGCACGTGATAGGGTCAAATGGAAATGTTACTGGTGCCTGGTCGAAGAAATCGATGAACAATGGGATGTCTAGTGATCTAGTTATCTAGTTTAGAAAACATCTGGTGCAAGACAATGCAGCTTGTGGATAATCCGTATTTGCTAGCTAACTAAGGAACATTAACAAGCTATGCTTATGAGGAAAAAAATTTTTTTTCTCTGAACTATAGTAATTTAGAGATGAATTATAACTGCCCTGAGCTTCCATAGACAGATTCCTTTATGATAAAATCCACTAAATCAATTGTATTTAAGCAATGCTCTAAAGACACACAATCAACCAGTCATTCAGATTTCTCCCCTCAGAGTCTTGAGAATCAGAGACTTTTGTTGAACACTTACAAAATAAAAGTGAGAACATATACATACAAAAATAAACATTGACGGTGGAGTCTATGAGGCATTTATGGTTAAATTTCCACTTTACTCTATTGTTCATTAACTGAAGGAAACAGAACCAGGACAGAGACCAGAGAATGGCATACTGGAAAAGATTTGATGCGTCTAAGTGGTGTAGTGGGAGAGTGGAGAGAGAGAGAGAGAGAGAGAGAGAGAGAGAGAGAGAGAGAGAGAGAGAGAGAGAGAGAGAGAGAGAGAGAGAGAGAGAAAGAAAAATGCCTGCTATAGAGGCAGGCTGGGGAGGTGGGAGGGAATGTGGAGACATTGATGGTGGGAAAGGGGCACTGGTGGAGGGATGGGTGCTGGAACACTGTATGACTGAGACCCAACTATAAACATCTTTGTAATTGTATTTCTCATGGTCGTATAATAACAAAAGAAATTTGTTTGACACTTTCAAACACAGAGCTGTGCTTAAACACACTTTTCTTCACAGTTTCCTCTTTTCAAAGAGTATTCTTCCCTTTTCCAAATGCATTAACAAAATAATCAGAGAAACCAGCCTTGATTATTACCACTATACTTTACCATAAAACATAGGCTTTCCCCAAAAGTGAAACTTAATACTAAGGAACCCAAGATGCACTTAACAAATTTTGCTTAACAATAGCACTGGAAATACAAGGGAGGAACAACCACACTGAAATTCAAATAAGCCCAGTCAACTCTTTTTGCTTGTTTTTGTTTGGGAAGCTATACCCAATAGTGCTCAGGGCATACTCCTTCCTCTGTGGTCAGGGATCATTCCTGGATGACTTGGGGGCGGGGGGGGGCAGACCATATGTTATGCTAGGACAGATTCTCCCCAGTCCCCCATCAGTTCTTTTGAGAATATCAGATTAAATGGTTCTTAAAAATAAAAGTTTACATTCTCACACTTTCAATTTGTTGCTATTTATTCTGTCAACTCATTCTCAAGCCATGTTTTATACTGGAACATGTATTGTCAAGAGAAGAAGAAATATCTGGTCATTGTATTGCACATGTTGTTAAACAAGTCATAAAAAATATATATGTATATATATGTGTGTGCATATATGTACATATATACATGTGTACTTATGTATTTATATGTGACTTCTTTCCATTGGAAATGAAGAGGGTTTAAGCATCATTCATATCTTAATTAGTATTATCACTGTATTAGATGAATCAAGTTTCCATGGACTCATTCAACAAAACTGTCTTGGGCACCTACGTTGTAAGGACCCCTGAGTTAGCCCCTGAGGGAAAGGGACTCACAGGGGCTATCTTTAAAAAGAATTCTTCCTATTACAGGGGACTTAGGAAGGGAATCCTGATGTCCCTTGAGAATATCAGGTGGGGCATCTAACTGAAGCTTAGGATGTCCGGGAGAGCTCTGAGATGTAGCTTCATGGAGCATTTCTCAACAGTAATACCATTAACACTTTGGACCAGTGGATTTTTCATTTGTGAGGATACCCTGCCCATTGTAGGATGTTTGAGGCAACTCTGGGTCAGACCCAAGGCTAAAATTTACTGAATGTTTCCAGACATTGCCAAATGTCTATTAAAGGACAAACTCATGCCTCGATGAAAACCACAGATTAGATGGAAGATAAAAGAAGGTTATTGGGTGGGAGGAAATAGGTGTGTTGTGGTGGAAAAAATAGAAAGAAGAGAAGTAGGAGAAAATCTGGTGCAATGGTTTCCTCAGGAGATGAGTCCCTGGTCATTTGGGTGGGAAGAAGATGCTCACCCTGTAGGGATACCTGATGTGACATCTTAAGACCCTATATAAGCCATGTTAACAGTTCAAGTGTGCATTAATTTGCTATTACTGTGTAACAAATTACCTTCAAGGTTGCTGCTTAACCTCCATGCCTTTATTATCTCAGCAGGTTGTGAAAGTCAGGAATGCCAGGACAGCATAAGTTCATCATTCTGGCTCCGGTCTCTCGCGAGACTGCACACTCTGAAGCCAGACCTGCTAAGTGAAGACGAGCCCCACACTGGCTGCCGGGGCCCAGCTCTCCCCATACAGGGTCTCCCAAGGGTCTGCCAGCTATTTTGCTTCTCCCTGACTGAGTGATAGAAGAGATTTACATTTACAAGCAATCACTGTGGCTTCTATTTCTTTCCTTGTTTATTTTGTTTGGGGGCCACACCAGCTTGCTCCTGGCATACTCCTGGCTCTGCTCAGGGATCCCTTCTGGCAGAGGCTTTAGAGAATAAATTCAGGTCAGTCACATGCAAGTACTTTCCTTATCTTCTGTATTATCTCTCCAGCCCAGGATTTCTACTTAAAGCCAGGCAAAAGGCAACCGGAAACCATCATTGACTCTGGATTGCCAAAATACCATCAATAGACAATTTACCAGCTAAGTCCCTAGATAGTTAGAATCTGATCCTAACTTCAGAGGGCTTTCAAATTGTTCACAGTTCCATAAAATCCATAAGTAATTAAAGTAGCAAATAATTAAACTAACTTCTGAATTCGATTGTGGCAAACTCTGAGCCCAAAGGAGCTAAATAGTGAACCTTTGATCAATCATTAAAGATCTTGGTGAAGACCATCATCCTGTTATAAAGCTTTGTGCAAGGTGAGATGACTAAGGCCAGCAGAGGTCATTTAATTCTTAATTTTGATGTAAAAAGGGTCACAGAAGTGTCTAAGTGACTAAGTTTGGACCTTTAACCTGAAAACTCCAGAACTTACAAGGGGGGATAACGCTTAGGACAGTTCTGCCTGCAGTATTTTCCAAACTGGATGTCTGTTCCTTTTTCAATTCAATGAGAAAAAAAACACCCATTCATTTAGACTACCCAGCAGTAAGTGAGTCACATAATCCTGAAATGGGTGTGCTCAGTTGATGGGGTCTATCCAGATGTCTCTCCAATCCTCAAGGATTCAAGAATCCAGGGAGCTGGCTTTGGAGCTGGTTTTGGAGTCTGCATGTCAGATGCACACAAGCACCATGTATACAACGCTGGGCCTGGCTCGGGATTCACAGGCATAGAGGGCAGCTCAGTGTAGGCACCAGTTAAAAGCAGAGTCCAAAACCCCGAGGGTTCCTCCTTCCCAGTCAAATTTCCCATCAACAGGTATTTGTCACACACTTCTGGAATTCTTTAGGATAACCAAAAGGCACCTTTGTTACACTGGGTAAGAGCTTGTCACCACAACCAAAGATTAGAAGCAGGAAACAGATGAAATTGTCAAATTCTGGCTACCTTTTTTGTTTAAAAAGGGAAAAAATACAGAAAGATGCTCCCACAAGGGCAAGGATTGGGGGTCTAAGAGAAAGAGGTCTTTCCTCTCAGAGTTCCAGACTTCCTGCCTTCCCAAATCCCAGGAAACAACTGAAATGGGAGTTCCTCACCAAAGCTGGTCACTTTCTTGAGTTGCCATGGTAGCAATGAACTGTGAGGGCACCCGTCTGTTGCCTTCAGGGTTCCTCTAACAGAGGCATGAATAAGGTCAAGACAGAGGCCAGATGCTCTGATGGCGATCACCTGACTGTGCTATCATACTCACCTTGACAGCACAGGTATGCATATGAATCACTTGTATCACTCGAGCGGGCACCAGTAATATCTCCATACATACTGTCACATGCTAGTGTAGCCCAAGGGCAACTGCTTGCTCCAGGAACATAAAGAGCCTCAAACCATTGCAAACTATGTATGTGAGTCTCTGTACATGTGAAAATGGAGTTTAATATTGTTAAATTCCATTTGATTATCCTATTCCATTCTCTGGCCGGGTCCACTCCTTTCTCATATTTTACTCTGCCTATTCCCCTTGTTCCCAGCTCAATCCTATATCACCAGCATTCCACAACTTGCTGCTAATCATTTCTCCCCTTTGATCCATACCTTAAGCTGAACAATCCTTGCCTTCCTTCCCCAAATCACAACTGACACCAGGCTACCAACTTTCTTGTGTCTATTCTGTTGTACAGGAAAAAAAAATTCAAATTATATATCTGATGTCACTGCTCCTGATGTCTGAAGTGTTCCCCCAGCGGGGCTTGCTGCTCCCCCTTTGTAGCTCTGACTTAAAACCAGAGTATCTTCCTGCACCAAGGCACAACGTCTCTACACATATTACTCTCAGCCCTGTCTTTAGAACCTCAATAGCTGCCTGCAGCTCCAAACCAGAGAAAAGCACTACTTATCTTCCATGCCTATAAGCAGTGCCTGTCTACAAAAAAAAAGATAGCCCTTAACAATTCTTTTGCAAAGGAGTTTAACTTCTTTTTGTCTAAAATCTTATTCTGAAATAGGATTGGGACAGAACCACAAGGTTCACAGTTTTTTCTAAGAATTGAAGTGTAGGGCTGGAGTGATAGTACAGTAGGTAGGGCATTTTGCTTGCACGGAGCCAACCCATGTTCAATTCTCAGCATCCCATGAGGTCCCCCAAGCAGCACCAGGGATAAAACCTGAGTGCAGAGTCAGGAGTAACCCCTGAACTTCACTCGGTGTGACCCAAAATGAAAAAAAAAAGAAAAAGATAAAAAGAATGGAAGTGTAACCCTAAGAATAGTATCCCAACTTCTGCTAGAATAATAAGCTCAGACTTATTTATTTATCTTTTATGTATGTATTTATTTTGGTTTGTGGTCACTTCTGGTGATGCTCAGAGGTTATTCCTAGTTTTCCACACAGTAATCACTCCTCGTGGTGCTCAGGGGATCATACGGGATGCTTGAAACTGGGTGAGCCGCATGCAAGGCAAGCATTTGCCCACTGGACTAGCTCTTCAGCCCAAGCTCAGACTTTGAAAGCTCATAACTTATCTAGAGGCTCATAAATTGTTTTTATATAGAAACTGTAAGTATAACCAATAGGTAGTTCAAGAACACTGACAACCACCCAAAGGACTTGACCTAGGTCTAGGCAAGATGAGTCACACTGATTGCTTATAAAGAAAATACCCAGTTCTTTATGTTTAAGCCAACTTGGCAACAGGGTTGGGGTGGGACAGGAAGTGTATCACAAAAAGCCAGGCAGATATATCTAAAACCCCATGTCTGCAAATACGGGGAAATACAGTACTGGAACAAAGGTTTAGAAAGAAGTGCCCTAAACTTCCCCAAAAGTGTTCCTTTAGGCTCTTAATCTCAAGATTTCTGGAACATTAGGATGTCCTTAGACAGTTTGGGCCATCAGGGATGAGACAATGGGGAAAGTAAAAGTGTACCTCAACTATTGCACATGCCCTGTGTTATTTAACCTAGCTACTACTTAGGGCTTTGTAAGTAATTTGTAAGCAAGTCTATGAATTTCATTTTTGCCCTTTTGACTCACTGTCCCTACATTCATGTACAGTTCCTTAGGATAAAATTTTGGAAGTTGAATTCCTAGATAAAAGAGCATGACTGGTTCTCCCGGTATGGCTGCCATGTCTTGTGACAGCATGTCCTTCAGAGATGCTGGTCTTGATACCAATGTGCTTGTCCAATGCCGTGAGAAGACATATGATCATCCCTACAGTGCTTCCTGGTCATGTCTAACTATCACATTATATGCATTAAACAACTCATTTGTAGGGGAAGATGAAGAAGATACACTCTGGAAGTGTTGAAATAGCAGAAATTACAGAGTGAAAGTGAAAGCTTGAGAGGAGGGAGGATATAAAGGGAGTCGCTGGGCAGATGGATTACCCTCTTGGCTTCTGTGATATCCTCTTCGCTGGAACAAGATGATCCGCAAGGTATTGTTTCATTTTCTGTGACTTATTCCTCTTCAGAGCAATGTAGTGTTCAAAACAGTTGTTGCATTTTAGTAGGTTTCCCTCTTTTCCTTACTTTTCATCGCTGTTGTGATGTTCAGAGGTTTGAATGTGATGCCAGGCACTCAGTTGCAGTTACCTGGAGATCACACCATTTGCTGTGGTGCTGGGAGCAGCAATGTGGCGTGTACCCAGGTATCAAACCCTCAGCCTCATACCTGTAAGGCCGGCTCTCTGTCACTGTGCCTGGGTCCTAAATCACTTACTTCAACGGACTGTTCTGCTAGCCTTGTCCTTTGCCAACTTTCTCAGTTGTCCTCTTCTCTTAACAGCACCCCACTTCTACTTCAAAACTGTCATGGGTGGGATCTACACCCATCAGTGCTCATGGGTTATTCTCGACTTTGTAGCCAGGGATGAATCCTGGAGATGCTCATGGGACCGACCATATGTGGTGCTGGGGGGTCGAGCCAGAACCGGCTGCTTTTTTGTTGTTGTCTTGGGGGAACACCTGGTGATGCTCAGGGGTAACTCCTGGCTCTGCGCTCAGGAATTCCTCCTGGCAGTGCTCAGAGGCCCATTTGGGATGCTGGGGATTGAATCTGGGTCAGTCACCCGCAAGGCAAGTGCCTACCCGCAAGGCAAGTACTATCTCTTTGGCATTCCAGTTTCTCATAACATTAGAGTATCTAACTGCCCCCACCTTTTTTTTCCATCAGTATCTGCTGAGTAGTAAAATAAGGAAGACAATGAGTCAATGTAGGTTCACTGATTTTTGACCGTCTAGACTTTTCTGTGGTCATTATGGTATTTCCAAGTTGCATTTCTGAGTGTCCGCTGACACTAGTAGCTGCTGGAGAAGACAAGCTGTTTTCAACAGGACCCTAACATCTTGGCTCAGCATTCCAGAGTGCTGGTCCTTGTGGACAAGGAACAAGAACTTATGACATGCATTAGATGATGACAGAGTTTGCCTTAATTTATACCTCAATCACAGTATTTACTAAAATGAAATCCAAGTGCCACAAGGAAGTTGGGAAAACCAAACAGAAATAGATGCACGTAGGGCAGCGAATGCTCAAAGGCCCTGAGTTACTTCCCGGGTTCCCCTCCTGGGAAATGGCAAGAGACAGTAGTTTTCTGGCACAGAACGTGTCACAGATCCCCACAGGGCCCAACTGTCATTACTGATACCATAGGACCCTGTGGAGGGGATGCGACAGTCATTTTCCATACTCCTACAGGTGTACCCCATCAACATACATACTCTGGGCATCAGCAGTTCCTGGGAATTCCTTCCCAGGTCACTTGGAAGAGGCGGACAGTCCTAACCCACACCGCAACCTCCCAACATCCCTGCCACCACCCGTTGATTCACTTAAGCCTTCATCACCGGCACAGTTCCTCATTTCCTCTGCATATCCACACCACCATCGCCAGCAGGGAAAAAAGGGGAAACACGAAGTTTCTCCCAGCCATCATTTTGAATGTTCTAGTAACAATTGTTTTCAAAATAATCAGAAAGTGAGGAAAGCGGTATTTAACATAACCAATATATTCTGAATCGTATCATTTTGCCAGCATGGTTTATCCTTGATGATGAGATGTTTTCTATTCCCTTTTGCTTGATGACTCTCAGTCCAGTGTACCCTGGACTCTGGTGCCGTATCTCCTTTGGACCAATCACGTCTCAAATGCTCAGGAGCCACATGTGGAAAGTGACTGACCACACCTGCATGTAACGGCACTAGAGCATATAAAATCACCCGGAGATCTTGGGCTGATCTTAGGGCTTAAAGGTAGAACATGCCTTGCCTCTGGGAAGCCCAGTTTCACCCCAAACACTGCCTAAGGTAGTCCCCCGCACTAACAGGCCTGAACCACCAAGCTGAGAAATGGCCCCAGTACCCCAAGAGCCCCACCCCAGCCACCTCAAATCATGTAGAGATCCTAATGAAGACACGGAATCCTGCTCCACTTCCTCGGGTTCTAGACCAGATAGGGGAACTGAAATGTACATTTTCAATAACTCCAAAGACCAGAGTGATAGTATAGTGGGGAGGGTGTTTGCCTTGCACACACCCAACCCGGACTGGATCCCCTGCATCCCATATGGTCCCCTGAGCTCCAGGAGTAATTATTGAGTGCAGAGCAGGAGTATCACTGTCACTGTCTTCCCGTTCATCATCGATTTGCTCGAGTGGGCCCCAGTAACATCTCCATATGTCCTGTCTCATGCTAGTAGAGCCCAAGGCATCTGCTTGCTCCAGGAACATAAAGAGCCTCAATCCATTCCGGTATGAGGTCTATAATTGTTACTGGTATTTGGCATATATATCAAATACAACACGGGTAGCTTGCCAGGCTCTGCCGTGCAGGTAGCATATTCTTGTAGGCATCTCTAAGTCCAGCATTTATTGATGAACAGCGCGGCGCTGATAGGCTGGTCTATCATGATAGAGCAGGAGTAACCACTGAATATTGCTGGGTGTGACCGAAAAAGACAAAAATTTAGAAAAGAGAGAACTCCAGTGAACATGTTCATCACAGCAAGCTTTAGGAACTGGAGGCTTCAATCCTAGCAGCATAAATATTAGCATTATCCCCACAGGGGGCAGATTTTACTAGTATAAATTGCAGCTTAGTGATGTCACTTACCTACATTCCTCACATGAACGTGACTCATGGTGCGTGCCTGACGACTTCTGAGTCCTAAACAGATTCTGTATCTAAAACGTTCAGACAATGCCAGGTCCATATGGAAGAATAGCAGCTGCTCGCTGTCTGAGTGCACCCCAGGCCCAGGCGACATGTCCACTGTGTAGGCCAGCTGCCCACCACCCCCTCTAAACACATGCTCCCCACACTTTGGTACACACCCTTCATGATTATCATCTACCTCCTGACCTATGCCCTCAGCTCCATAAGGCCGAACTGTTCTTTCCACACACTCTGCCTCCCACAGTTACTGCTTTTCATTGTTGTTTGTTTTTTTGGCGGAAGAGGGGTCTTTCCAACTTGTGCTCAGGGACGGCATTCTGGGGCCTCTTCAGTATGTACCACCAGCTCAATGCAGGCCTGAAGATGAGGTGCTGCTTGGGCCCTGAGGTGCTGGTAGGATTACTTAGATCACTTGGTGGTACTTGGGGCCACCAGAGTTGCACCCAGTGACGCTCAGGGGACTGTGCATGCCTGGGATTGAACTAGAGTGGACTGTATGCAATACATGAGCCCTAAATTCCAAATAATCATTCTCCAGTAACTCCCACCACGTACTCATTGTTCTTTAGAAATTAAACACAACTCACCCGGGTTTTCTCTAGTGAGGTCAAACTCCCTGCATCAAAGCCCCTGCAGTTCTCACCTAGAAGGAAGCGCCAAGTGAGGGGAGTGCTGTTCTAACGCTCTTTCCTCCCCAGTCCGTCACAGAGAGCTTTGCTAAGCTGATCCATGGCCTGAAAGCAGAGCACCTGACAGATCGTGTTCTCCAGAGGAGCAAGAGGATGATTCTGGATACTCTGGGAGTTGGCATCCTGGGTACTAGTACAGATGTGTTTCACAAAGTCAGCAAATACAGTAAGGTAACGAATTCAATGTCTAGTTTTGAGAGTACCGAGTATGCACACGTCATCTAATCACGCAAGGCGTGATCCATGAGTATACTCACCAGATGCGTGAGCTCACGTTCTTCTACTCTATTCTTCACTGATAAAGCAGAATTGTTAGAAAGAGTCTTAGGATCTTCTAATTCAATATTCACTGGAATATGTTTATTTTAATAATTCATCTAGATCCTATACTAAACTACTTTCTTAAGTTCAGTCTTAAGACTAATTTTTATTTTGGGGGCGATTTGGAAGGGCCATAACCAGTGTACTTGAGGCTTACTCCTGACTCTGCACTCAGGAAATAGTGCAGGTTTACTCCTGTATTGTGTACTCCTAGTGGGCTCGGGGACCATATGGGTTGCCAAGGATCAAACCTGGGTTGGTCACATGCAAGCCAAGTGCTCTATCTGCTGTACTCTCACTCTTGCCCTATCTGCTGTACTATCATTCTGGCCAGTAAAGACTAGTCCTAATATTAGCAATAACTCAGAGTTTAGAATGACTGTGTCCGAAAGTACTTTTTTTTTTTTGCTGTTTTTGTTTTTAGCTTTTGGACCACACCAACTGTGTGTAGGGCTTACACTGGCTCTGTATTCAGGATCACACTTGGCAGTGCTCCTGGGACCACACCAACTGTGTGTAGGGCTTACACTGGCTCTGTATTCAGGGATCACACTTGGCAGTGCTCCTGGGACCACACCAACTGTGTGTAGGGCTTACACTGGCTCTGTATTCAGGATCACACTTGGCAGTGCTCCTGGGACCACCCGAGGTGCTGGAGATTGAACCGTGTTGTCCATGTGTAAGGCAAGCACATTCACCTCTGGATGTTCATCTCTCTGGTCCCTGAAAAGACATCTTCATCTGATGTTTTAGACACAAAAGCATCTACCTCTGATCACTTGTTCGCACAAAGATTTCTAGATTCTCAGGAGAGAGACTTGACCAGCACTCTAAACCTAGGGGAGGTCAGGATATGGATCTCTCCAGAGGGAGATACAGTATATTGGTCGATACAGTATAGACACTGTCTCCTATATTTACCCTAAGAGAGTGAGAACAAAGTCAGATCGCATTCCCTGGAGCACTTCTGGGTCATGATCTGGAGTGAGTGGTAGCATCTCCTTTCTCTTCCTTGGGGAAAGTTTTACATTTTCCAACAAAGAGGAGTAGAGTCCATTGATGAGTGCTTCAATCTAGCACAAAAGGTACAAACAAGGGCTGCTAAAGTAGTCCCTCCCAGGAAGGGTCACTCTTTTTTTTCACTTTTTTAATTTTTTTTCCTTTTTTAAAATTTTTACAATTACAAAGATATACAATTAAAAAGTTCATATTTGAGTTTTGGTCATACAGTGTTCCAGCACCCATCCCTCCACCAGTGCCCATCTCCCACCACCAACGTCCCCGGTTCCCTCCCCTTCCCCCAGCCCTCCTCCATGGCAGGTTCTTTATTTCTTTCCCTTTCTCTCTCTTTCTCTTTTCAGGAAGGGTCACTCTTAAGGTGGTGCTTGGGCATATGCTGTTACTGACATTCTTTTCTTCCAGATCTACAGTTCCAACATATCCAGCACTGTTTGGGGGCCGTCCTGACTTGAGACTCCCACCAACATATGCGGCTTTTGTTAATGGTGTAGCTGTAAGCAATCTTTTATATCTCCTTAACTTCTGGTCTATCATAATTCTAGATTCATAAAATATCTCAGAAATTGTACATTTTCTATGTTTTATTGATGAGATCTCTGAATTTCAGAGAGATGAATTGATTTTCCCTCTCTTATGTAGCAATTTCAGTTTTCATGTTTTTATAGTGAATTGATATTTTCATGTTTTTATAATGAACTGATATTTTTCAAATAAACTATGAAGCAGAGGAAATAAGATGGTTAAAAATCCTTAAAGCATCTCAGCTCTCAACTTTGACATCCAGAGCAAACAATATCCAGTGTCCTTTGCAATGGCTTCTCATTTATTTTGTTGTGACCAGTAACGGTTCCTATCTTGTTACTTCTTCCACTCACTCATTTATTTAGTCATTCAATATTTAATAATAAAATAATCATTGGCAATTTCCATTTGACAATTCATATGCTTTCTCTGTGTTTGTGTTGTGTCAATTCATATGTTTGTTCTGTGCTTTTTCACGGAATCCCACAAGATGCAATTTAAACATCACTGTGCTGGGATTTCTAAGATATTGTCCAGTTTGCAGTAAGACAGATCAAATGCTGACAATAAATCCACTGGTGCATCCCAAAAATAGATGTCCTATAAATCAGGGGAAACGGAGTTGCCACACCCAACAGACATAGCATCTATTTTAAAATGAACTTCTGCTATTTCAGTTTTATATAAGGGAAAATAAAGCTATGAGGATGAGAATGACTAAAACCTTATGGCAAAAAGACTTCTTTTATGATATAGATTAATAATTAATCTGGGTTTAAGAATTCTCACAACCTTTCCATAAGTTTAAAATTACTTTTGTATTTATAAAAAAATGGCACCAAAAATGTATAGCCTTATATACTGGAAATGACAAAAATGTTTTACGAGAGGTGAAGAAATGAGGAGGCCACTGGGCTCACTTCAGTGTCCTGCCGTGGGACTGAGTGGGCAGCAAGGTGGCTAGTCCCTTCCTGCCCTTCCCACTGGCAGGCAGGGATAATCCTGACCCTGCCGGGCAGGGGGCAATCCTAAGTACCAAGCTGCCCTGATGTTGGCAGCTGATGCTGGGCTCACCTAGTGTCCTGGCATAAATGACAATGAAGTTTCAGTCTTACTTGTTTGATGGGTGAAAGTGGGAGGAAGAAGCGATCACTGAAGTCTACGACTTGATTTGGATCTCATGGTGCTGTGGCAGAGAACTCTGACCGAGCTCCAATAATGGAAATAGCAGCTCATGAGCTGTTCCCCAAGATCCTTCCTGCATGGCATGTCCTGTGACCCGTCAAATGATTCACAATTACAATACAATAGTTCAGAGATTTCTGTTTTCTTGGGGTCAAAGCTGTATATCTCGTATCAAAGCAGGCCACGACTAAAACAAAACATTCCTAGTCCAAAAGTCAATGCATTTAGGGATATACATTTTGAGTAATTGGTTGTTTTGTGTCTTTTTACATAGATTCACTCAATGGATTTTGATGACACGTGGCACCCTGCCACCCACCCTTCCGGAGCCATCCTTCCTGTCCTTATGTCTCTCTCAGAAGCCCCTACCTCCGAGCCCCAAGTTTTCTGGCCTGGACCTGTTGCTGGCTTTTAACATTGGGATTGAGGTGCAAGGCCGATTAATGCACTTCTCCAAGGAAGCCAGTGACATTCCCAAGAGGTAAGAAGAGAATGTGCCCCACACAGAGAGAAGCAGTCTCGCCCCTTCCCTGGTCAATGGGAATCTCCATAGAGTTTATTCACACCAAGCACACCAAGGTGGGCTCAGTTAAAGAAATTTATGCTTTTGTTGGCAGATAAATCTGTCCACCAGTCACAAAGCAAGCCCTATATCCAAGGTTTGACTTCAGAAGTACTAATGAAAAGACAATTGGGCTTAGAAAGGCAATCAAGCAACCAGGCCCATGAAATAAATTAGGACTCTTTTATTTTGAGTTGAGAAGATCTGAATGTTTCTGGATAACAGAATTATCTGAATAATAGTATTATCCAGAGGCATCCAGATCTTATTCCTAAGCAGCAACAAAGACATTTGCAAGAACATTCACAATCTTTTATTTTTCAATCTTGGACCACCCTCGGTGGTGCTCAGGGTTTACTCCTGGCTCTGTGCTCAGGATCACTCCTGGCAGAGCTCTGAATGTTCTTAGGGCTGGAGCTATAGTTCAGCAAGAAGGGCATTTGCTCTTGCATGTGACCAATAAGGTTCAATCCCCAGCACCCCATATTGGTCGCATGCAAGAGTGACTAAATGCTGGCTGCCTCGTCTGGTTCAGTCTAAATATTTATAATGCTACTTGGTCCAGATACCTGAAAGAGAATCGGAAGTGAGTGAACTGTCGCAATTTCTCAGGTTCCCCAGGGTTTAGTTAATCAACATCCGTTTTCAGCAATCCACAGTTTCTGCTTTCTAGAAATAACAGCAACAATACAATACAAATCTTAAAGAATTTCTGTGTTCAGGCACAGCTGTAAACATGTGACTTTACTCAGAACACAAAGCCCTAAGGGGTGGAAAACATTACCTGTGTTTATCATTGCTTTAAGTGAGAAAAAAAAACAAAACAGGCACAGAGAAGTTGAGAAATTTTCCCAAGATCGCTCAGCACAAGAGTTGGAGCGTCAAACTAGATATTCTGGCTCCACTCCCTGCCAGCGCCCCCCCCCACTCCTGCCCTCCACCCTATGCTCCTGCCTGAAAATCGCACTTTGAAACTCCGAGTCTTTTGGCTTTTCAGGTTCCATCCGCCGTCAGTGATAGGAACGCTGGGGGAGTGCTGCTGCTGCCTCCAAGTTTTTAGGACTGAGCATGGCCAAGTGCCAAGAGGCCCTGGCGATTGCTGTATCTCACGCAGGGGCGCCCATGGCCAACGCTGCCACTCAAACCAAGCCTCTTCATATCGGCAATGCTGCCAGGCACGGATAGAAGCCGCCTTCCTGGCCATGCTGGGACTCCAAGCAAACAGTCAGATCTTGGACCTGGAGGCGGGGTTTGGAGCCTTTTATGCCAACTACGCCCCCAACGTCCTTCCAAGCCTCGATTCCCACACCTGGCTGCTAGAACAACAGGATGTGGCCTTCAAGCGTTTCCTCGGCACACCTGGCCACGCACTGGGTGGCCGACGCAGCAGCAGCGGTGAAAAAGCACCTCGTGAGGGCGCAGGTACCCGTGGAGCACATCGAGAATTGTGCTCAGAATCCCAGACGTTCCCTACGTGGACAGGCCCTTTCCGATTCCGAGCACGGCGCGCGTCACTCCTTCCAGTATGTGGTCTGTGCCCTGCTCCTGGATGGTGACGTTGCTGTCCCGTCCTTCCACAAGTGTCAGATGCACAGAGCGCAGGTGAAAGAGCTGCTCGGGAAGGTGCAGCTGGAGCACCAGCGGGACAACCTTCCAAATTTCAACACACTGTACTGTGAGGTGAGCGTCACCCTCCACGATGGGGTCACCTTCACCGAGCGCGAGACACCTTCTATGGTCACTGGAGGAAGCCACTGAGCCAAAAGGACCTGCAAGACAAGTTCGAGCCAATGCGTCCGGGACGCTGCCCCGTGACAGTGTGGAAAGGCTTATTGAGACGGTGGAGAACCTGGAAGAACTGGCAGACTGCTCTGTGTTAAGTGCCCTTTTAAGAGGCCCCTCTCCGTCGGAGATGGTCTCAGAATCTAACGTCTGAGACTAACGTCTGTCCCTTCTGACGCCACCCGTCACCTAGATAACGTGTGGCAGGGGAAAGGCAGTGATTTGCACTCCAGAACCAGGATCTGCTCTGGGTCTGCCCAGAAATGAATGCGGCAAGGCCAGGAGAGCTCAGCCCGTGGAAGTTCATGCACAGCCAAGGAGCCCTGGCCCGTCCACCGCTGAGCCCTGGTCCGTCCACCGTGCAAGACCATCCCAGTCATCTAGAGTAAGGTCTTAAGTGCAAAAAAAAAAACACAGATTTGGCTTTGAAAGCGCTTAAATGGCTGAAATTCAATGTCACCTTGTGATATGCTTGTAAAGTTCATCTTTCAGTGGCATTTGTTCTTTGTGGATTTCATAAAACCTCAAGGCGTAGAGGAGGTAGATACCTGTATTTACTAATGAAGGAGAAGGTTTCTGATCTGTTGAATTAACAGTAGACCTTCTTCAATGGGTTCTTAACCCTCCACAGCAAAGGGGACTTACTAGGTTTTTAATATAAAGACTTAAAAAGGTTCAAATCCTGCCTCTGCACCCACTGGATGTGACCTTACGTATGTAACTGGATATGTTCTGACTTGTCAAGTGATACTTTTTTTAAAAACTGACCAAAAAAAAAGCAGTGTGATTCTGAAAACAATGCTCCTAACCAGAATATCAATTTTTACTACCAAAAAATGATGTATATAAATTCTGAGCTATTATAAAGAATGAAGTTATCCACACATATGGACATACACATATGGACCATTAAATACTAACTGTATAAAAATTGAATGTGGGGAGAGATACAGTACAGCAGATAGGGCATTTGCCTTGCACGGGGTCAATCTAGGATCAATCCCCAGATTCCCTAGAGCACTTCAAGGAATGCAGAGTCAGAAGCAAGCCCTGAACACTGCTGGGTGCAGCCCCAAAACAAAAACAAAGAAACAAAAAACCAACTAAACTTTCTCTAGAATTGAAATTTCATCAACAGCAGATAAAAGCAGGCAGTTACTATTGTGCTCTAAATTTCTTGTCTCATTGAAGAAAGGGCAAAACTATTAATTAGGAACTTTGATTCATAAGTATGCATTGAAATGTCTAAGGTAAGCATTACTAGATAGCAAGAGAGCTATCTGACTATCTAGAAACAATCCAGAATATTACCAAGAACGTTATATTGTTACCAAGAATATAACCAGGAATAAATGAGGGGAATGTTACCAAGAATAATGAGGGGGATCAGGAAAACAAATCCAAAGAATGCAGACCAGAGAGCACAATTAATGACATAATGACATAAATAGAATATTTGTGCTTATAGTAAACAGCACTGGCGAGATAGCACAGAGGCTAGGGTGTTCACCTTGCCTGCAACTGACCTCAGGTCAATCCCTGGCACCCCAAGCATTGCCAGGAGTGATCCCTGAGCACAGAGCCAGGAGTTAGCCCAAAAGTTCTGCTGGGTATGGCCCCACAACAAAACAAAATCAGTGCATGGACTCCATCTACTAGTCAAAAGAGACAGACTACGAACATCCTTTAAGATCAATAAATATCATTTTCATGCCATTAATCGCCCATTTTAAGTTTACAATTCAATGAACCAGGTGAATGTATAGAACAGTGTGACTATCACAACACACAGTTCAAAATTCTTCAATCACTTAAAAAATTCCTCATGTTTTCTTGCAGTCAATCCCCACTCCTACCTCCAGTCGTCAGTAACCAATGACCTGCATTTAATTTCCACAGTGTGCCTTTTTTGACATTTCATATAAACATCGGTGAACCTGTAGCATTATGTGTGTGATGACTTGGAGTTAGCGTAATGAATTTAAGATTTTTCCACATACATTTCAGTACTTTATATCCCAGTGTGCAAAGTAGCAATCTGTTGAATGAACAGAGCATTTTTAAAGATAAAACAAACCAAATCATTAATAACTCTGCAATCCATTGTGACTAGATAAAATCTGAAAACAATACACGGTGAGTAAATAAAATTTGAAAACAAAACAACTTTTTTTTTCTTTTTTGAGTCATAATCCGGAGATGCTCAGGAGTTACTCCTGTCTCAGTAGTCAGGAATTACTCCTGGCAGTGACAGGGGGACCATATGGGATGCCGAATCAAACCCAGGTAGGCTGTATGCAAGGTAAATGCCTACCCCACTGTACTATTGTTTCAGCCTCCAACAAAACACCTCTTTAAACTAGCAAGCTGGATTGTTTCTAATTTGGAGTTCCTAGAAATACAAATTCCACTGTAGACATATCTTTCTATTTCTCTTGGGTAGACAGTTAATGCTTGACAGTTGGTTATTACATGTTTCCCACCAAAAAATAAAATGCAAAGGAATATTTTCATGTCTCGGTTCTGCCAGGAACATATGAGAGTTTCAGTTTCATCCTCGCCAATTCTCAGAACTGTCAGTTTAATTAAGTCATGAATATGCAACAGTTTTTACTTACATTGTCCTAATTGTTAATTCTTGCATAGTTTTGCAAATTACTCTAATTTTCTTAGTTTCATATCATTGGGTTGTTAACAGTTATATATGTATTCTACACCTAAGATCTTTGTCAGATATATGTTTTACAAAATATCTTTTCCCAGTATACTATTTTTTTCATATTCTCAATAATTTTTCTTTTTTGCTTTATGAGTCACACCCGGCAATGCTCAAGTGTTACTCCTGGCTCTTTGCTCAGGAAATACTCTTGGCGGTGTTCACGGGACCATATGGGATGCTAGGGATCGA
This sequence comes from Cryptotis parvus, assembly GCA_021461705.1. Lineage (NCBI taxonomy): Eukaryota > Metazoa > Chordata > Mammalia > Eulipotyphla > Soricidae > Cryptotis > Cryptotis parvus. Next base: position 414,858 of record JAJIBD010023357.1, on the reverse strand, counting down.
ACTTGGGTCGGCCATGTGCAAGGCAAATGCCCTACCCGCTATGCTATTGCTCCAGCCTCTCAATAATATCACTGTATCACTGTCTTCCCATTCATCATCGATTTGCTTGAGCGGGCACCAGTAACATCTCCATATGTCCTGTCTCATGCATTTTGAAGAAATTTATTATTTAACATTTTGATTAATTAGTTAACATTTTGATTAATTAAATATTACCCATTTTTTGGTTTCAAATTTTTCCTTCTTTTGGTGTAATCCAAAGAAGACATATAGTTGGTTGTCTCGTGTATGAAAAAGTGATCACCATCACTGATTATGAAGAAAATGCAAATTAAAATGACAAAGAAATATCAACTCATGCCAGTGAGAAAGACCTATGCAAAAATAACCTAGAAAAAAAAACCAGTTGATAGTGGGGATGTGGAGAAAAATAACCTTCATTCACTGCAAGTGAGAATATGAACACAGGTCTATCTTCTATGAGGAGTTATGTAGAAATGTTTCCAAAAAATGTAAAATAGAATTGCCATCTAAACTAGCAGTTTCACACTTAAGGATTCAATTTGAAAAGTTAATGCACACCTATGTTCATTGAAGACTATTTACAACAGGCGACATCTGGAAACAGTCAGATATCAAAAGACAGATGAGTGGATAAAGAAATGATGACAAGTATAGAAAATGGAACGCTATTTTTCAAGAAGGAAAATTGAAATCTCCCCTTTTGTCTCAACACAGATGGAATTATTGGGGTTGTGATGAACAATAAGCCAGAAGGGAAAGGACAAAAAATGGGCTGAACCCATTTATGTGAGGATAGAACAAAACAAAGCCAGGTACTCTTTGATATCTAATGAAACAAAGCTTTAGACTCAGGACAAGAACTCAGGTTAAGGGGGCAGTGGCCAGAGGGTGGAATACAGATGAGAGTGTCCTGTGGATAATGACTAAACACTATCGCTTTGGTGGTAGTTATAATGTGGTAACACTGTGTCCCTGAAAAACAAAAATCATTTCATGAATCTAAAGAAAACTATGTTTATGAAAAATGAGCTAGTTCCAGAGGCCCCATTCACTCTCAATGGAACAGACATCCCTGAATGCAGCAGTTATGTGTGTACCTAGGTCGAGAAGTCAACATGATGAACTACCTAAAACCTGAGCTGCACAGGAGGAAGAGAGCGGCATGGAATGCCTTCAAAGGCATTGAAGAAATAGCTAAAAGGACAAAGAACCTCCGGCTCCGGCACATCTCTTTGACTCCACCGTTCTCCCTGCATTAACATACGCCTCAGAGACCTGGGCCCTATGAAAGCAGGATGAGAATACTATTCGGGTCTCCCCAGAGAGGCATCGAAAGAGCTATGCTTGGAATATCACGCCTCACTCAAGTGAGAGAAGAAATCCGGAGTTCTGACCTCCATCGCTATTCCAGAATCAGGGACGCTGTCTCGTTTGCCAAGGCATCGAAAATCAGATGGGCTGGACATGTAATGTGATTTGGAGACAACCGCTGGACTAGAGCCATTACCGACTGGATCCCACGGGATGTCAAAAGATCACGTGGCCGCCCACCTACAAAATGGTCAGACTTCCTTGTCAAGACCCTGAAGGAATGGTTTGAGGCTCTTCATATTCCTGAATCAACCAGATGCCATTGGGCTACATTGGCACGTGATAGGGTCCAATGGAAATGTTACTGGCGCCCACTCGAGCAGATGGATTCAAGTGATCAAGTGATCAAGTATATCACTTGTCTTCCCATTGTTCATCGATTTGCTGGAGCAGGCACCAGTAAAGTCTCCATTTGTCCCTGTCGCATGCTAGTATAGCCCAAAGGCCTCTGCTCGGTCCAGGAACACGAAGAGCCTCAAACCATTCGTTCAGGTGATGGGAATGAGGTCTATTAGTGTTACTGTTTTTGGCATATCAAATACGAAACGGGTAGCTTGCCAGGCTCTGCCGTGATTAAGCTGTGTCCCAAAAAATCATTTACACACTGAACATTAATCATATAGGGCTAGAGAGATATTTCAGGTGTTAAAGCACTTGCCCTCTATACAGCTGAACCAGGCTTTATCCTTCGCGCTGCATCTGGTCCCCTTAGCACTGTAAGGATTGATCCTTGAGCACAGAGCCAGGAGTAAGCCCAATCACCACTGGGTGGTTCCCAAAATAAAACAAAATCAACTCAAATTTCATAAACTGTTTTGTGTTGTTTTGTTTTGGACCATATCTGCTGGTGCTTAGGGACGACTCCTACTTTTGAGCATGGAGGTTGCTTCCGGAGGTGCTGAGTGACCTCCAGGTCAAAGGCTCAAAACCAGACCTCCGAATACAAAAACTGTGCTTAGCCCATTGAGCTCTCTCTAACCCTAGGATCTTAAAATGTTTCTATGCCTCCGTGCATTTTTTAAAATTTGTTATTATTTTATTTATTGAATCACTGTCAAATACGCTTACAAAGCTGTTCCTGATCGGATTTCAGTCATATAATATTCCAACACTCATCTGTCCACCAGAGTACATTTCTCACCACCAACATCCCCGATTTCCCTCTCTCTGCTCTCACCTGCCCAGCCTGTCTCTATGACAGGCACTTTTCTTCTTTCTCTCTGGCTCTCTCTCCTTTGAGGCACTATGGTTCACAGTACTGAGACATTCACAATATGGTTCACAAATACTGAAAGGCTATCATGTTTGTTCCTTTCAACAACCCAAGTGAATGACTCAGACCAATAGTCTAATAGAGGCTGGAGAAACCAATCTCTCCTAATGCAGAGACACACAAGGCAATGCTGATATAGGCTATTACAACCACTGAGCTAACTGAAGATTACAGAAAATATAAGGAAACATAGGTCTGTAGAGTTCATAGATGTTCTACTCATTGGCACCTTCCATTGGTACCACATGCAGAACAATAGAAAAGTAAAGATTGGCCCCCACTTTCCCTTACAGATGATTCTATAAAGGGAACCTGTGGTGGAATGGGATTTTTAAGATAAAGTGTATTAAATTTTATTTTTATTATTAGAATCGAAATATTTCATAGTTGAAGGAGATGGCAGGGATATTCTGGTACAAATGCTACATCTAAATTTTGGTCTCTGGAAATTTAGAAAGCATATAAATCTCATAGACACTTATAATCACCAAAGTAAATGATTATCTCTTAAGTCCTAAAAATGTTTCCACCTGGATAAACTGTAATTTTAAAAAGAATAAAACATAAACTCTATTCTTCTGAAAAAAATACTCTACTCTGAAGTTAAAATACAGGAAAAGTATTTATTACCTTTATTTTTCATTGATTGAGATTTTGTGGTTTACTATATTATTAATAATGGTCTCTCATGCACAGAATGGAACAGAATTCACACTCAATCTCCTCCCCCAGAGGCCAGAGCACAAGGACGAGGTCCAAATCACCCCAGCCTATGAAAGTCTAAGATGGGGCCTTAGACCCAGTCTGATCTGGATGTCTAGGAATTATTGTAAATGCTGCCTTTCCCCTTCCGCTCCATAAGGATAACAACAAAGGGTGCAGCCCGACCCCCTTTCAGTGTCACAGGCTTTACATGTTGGCAAACGAGTCCTCCGTGTGGCTCAGGTCAGACCATCAATGAGAAAAACCCATCCCGAGACTGGGCCAGATTCTCCAATTCCTTCCATTTCCCTGTTGTGTTTCTGAAACGTGGCTCACATCCAGGGCCTGAGTCAAAGTGTCTGTCACTAGTCACACACAGCATTGCTGGATCTGAGATGCCTGAATGCTGGCAACCGTCTGGGGATTCCCCGGACTACACACACTCAATGACTCACTGGAAGAATCCGTTAAAAACCACATCCACATGTAGTCCTGGCTAACGTCCACTGTAGTAGAAGGACACATGGCAAGATCAATATGAGAAAAATGACACAAGTATGATCAGAAGGAAAAAGACATTGGTAGATATGGCCCTCTGCTTCCAGTACAGAGATGACGGCTCCTTTAGCCAGCATAAGAATTCAGCAAAGTGTGTGCATGCTTTTGTCCTGCAAGGAGACTTTGCACTCAAGCTTTGACAGAGTCTGATCATGGAAGTCCCCTTTTCTGTCCAATCAAACTGCAAGCAATTACTCAGCACACACCAAGAGCACAGACAAAATTGTTTGCATAGTCTTAGCACAATGAACCTACTTTATCAGCTAGGAGTGGGTCCGATGCCAGCCACCACTTTATGATTATGCCCTATTCAAGACGGCAGCCTCCCACCAGCCATGCTGCCGCTTCTTCCCACATAACATCTCCCCTCCCTTAAATGCCTTTCTTCCTGTCTGTGTGGCCTTGTGGGGGAGAAAAAATGCTTTACAGAAAGGCAGGTGAGAGGAAAATGACTAAGGTATTTCATGGTGAATTGAGGAAGCTGTAGGGCGCTGGCCAATGTTAAAGGGTTTTCAATGCATCAGGAGGCTGGTGAAGAATGGGATTAGGGACTCTGATGCTAAACAAACTAGAGGCCCTCAGCACCTAGTCCTGAGTGGGTTAGCTCCATTCCAGTGGGCAAAGGCAGGAACCCCCAAAATCTATCTGTAGTGTGTGGACCATGAAAATCTGGTTCACGCTCGCTAGACTTAACTTCTGGGCCTCAAATTCCAGCAGTGGTTCCACCACCACACCCTGTCTTTGACCACAGAAGACAGGGACCAAGCAATGGTGACAGGGATGCATGCGGGTGGGAGAGAGAAGGACTAGAAGTGACAGATAGTGGAGGATTGTTTGGGGTATCATCATAGTGTCATAGTGGCGGATTGTGTTGGGTGTCATCATAGTGTCATAGTGGCGGATTGTGTTGGGTGTCATCATAGTGTCATAGTGGCGGATTGTGTTGGGTATCATCATAGTGTCACAGTGGCGGATTGTGTTGGGTGTCATCATAGTGTTATAGTGGCGGATTGTATTGGGTATCCTCGTGGTGTTACAGTGGCAGGTTGTATCTGGTATCCTTGTGGTGTTGGCAAGCTACAGTAATTATGTATATCAAAACATAGATGGAACACTATTGGGGGCCGGAGCGATGGCACAGCGTGTAGGACGTTTGTCTTGCACACGGCCGACCCCCTGTTTGATCCCGGGCATCCCATATGGTCCCGGGGCCGCCAGGAGTAATTCCTGAACAAAAGAGCCAGGTGTAACCCCTGAGCGAGGCCAGGTGTGACCCAAAAAGCAAACCAAAAACAAAACAACCAACTATCGCAATCATGCTACCTCAACTCCAATAAAAAGAATAAAAAAGAAAATGGCAAAACTGCTGCAGCTGATGGGGAAGTTCTGGAAAGGGATTGCGCTATGACTGTCTACAATGGTGTGTGTGGGCTGAATGCGCTGAATTAACACTTAAAGTGGTTAAGACACTAATGTTTTTTCTTCTTTTTTTTTTTTTTTTGTATTTCTAGATGGCACTATAAAACATAAGAGAGAAATAAAACCAGGCACAGAGCAGCCGGTGACGGATTTTTGGGGGCTGAGCAGGGGGCCGAGTCCCTGGCATTCACGTTTGCAAGGCGAAGCCCCCAGGCATCTCTGCCCCACTAGGGCTCAGTTCCGTAGCTGGTGACCCGAGGGCTAAGGAGGAGGAACGAGTGCTGCACAGATTTAAATTTCAAAGCAGTAAGTCCCAGAGAAAACAAAGCGGCAAGCTACGAGGGAAGTGGATACCTCCGTCTTGCTCAAGGACTGCAGCGGCTTCTTCACCTTAGGCGCTGGGCTGCGGTGGAAGCCGGAGCAGCCGGGAGGAGGCGGGTTGGGGGCTGGAGAGTCTGACCTCGGGTCTGGCTCTGGCGCGCCCCCTCTCGGAGCAGCGGACTCTTGGCAGAAAGTCCTTCTGGCTGTCGTGACTTGGTTGTACCTTCTTAGGTGGCGGGTCTAGGAACTGCAGAAGCTGCCGGCGGTGCGGGGCATTTAAGAGGGAGCCAGGGGCCGTAACTAGACTTAAAACAGCCTCTATTTGAAAATTCTTAAGTGAGAGAGCAAATACAGAAAAAAAAAGTAAAGGATTCCATCCTTGGTCAGACTAAAAGCAACTTCCATGCCATTGATTTCAAAAGAGAATATTAATATTACTTACACCTTTTCCTTTTGTTTTCTTTTGTGTTTGGCCCACACTGGCTGTGCTCAGGGTTTACTCCTGGTTGTGCACTGGGTGGTGCTGGAAGTGATGCTGGAAGTGAATGGGTGTCATTTAAGCAAGTACCTTAGCCACTGCGCTGATCTCTCTCACAATACACTTTAAATTTATAAACCTTAAATGGATGGACATGGAGAAGATTATGTTGAGCGAAATTAACCAGAAGGAGAGAGACAGACACAGAATGACTGCATTTATTTGCATGGCATAAATATATATGTACATATTATGATACCAATATCCAAGGTCAACTGAAACATATATTAGGAGGTCTTGTCAAAGGTGGAAATTATCACAAACGGTGGGGAGTCAGAGTTTAGGTAAGACAGAAAATGGAACAGGGTGCTAATAATAGTCGAGGGTACTAATGCCAACCTAGAACTGAGCATTAAATAGAGGCAAAAAGGATACACATGACAACCTTTTTAATGTATGTTCTGTAATCCATAGTCTGGAAGGGAAGGAAAAGAGAAAGAGAGAGAAAGGGAAAGAAATAAAGAACCTGCCATGGAGCAGGGCTGGGGAAGGGGAGGGAACCGGGGATGTTGGTAGTGGGAAATGGGCACTGGTGGAGGGACGGGTGCTGAAACACTGTATGACCAAAACCCAAACATGAACTTTTTTAATTGTATATCTTTTTATTTGTATATCTCACGGTGGTATAATAAAATACTTAAAAAAATAAATAAATAAATAAATAAATTTATAAACCTTATTTATAAATAAATTTATAAACCTTAAACCACATTCGGCAATGCTCAGGGGTTTCTCCTGGCTCTGCATTCAGGAATTAGTCCTGGTGGTGCTCCTGGGACCATATGGGATGCCGGGATCGAACCCTGGTCAGCAGTGTGCAAGGCAAGCGCCCTCCCTTCTGTACTATCGCCTCCTGCCCCCTGCAGGAGGTTTTGAGGCAGGCAGGTAAGGAAAGACCCACAGCAAATGGAATTTCTGACAAGAAATCTAAATGTTCTGAAGCTGCAAGAACTGAGGCCTAGGCCTGATAAGTTCCTCCTGGCACCAAGGAGACTGGAGCCCACAGAAAAAAAACGAACTTCTGGAGCCCATAGGAAAAACCAAACTTCAGCTGAGACAGACTGTAATTAAGGAGTTATGACACCTCAGCGACAGCCGCCTTTGCCAGGGAAGCCCCAGAGCAAGGCCATTCAAGGTTCTCTCCGCTTTTGGAAAGCCCCATGTGAGGGCAGCTTGAGAAAACTCCTATAAAGGTCCCCTTGAACAAAGGAAGGGGCGCACATGCTGCCTGAGCCCATGCGCTGTTTGCACGCATGTGGCCAAACACGTGTGTGTGCCCAAGCACATGTGTCACCCGCATCTCCCCTCTTGAAATGTGCATGGTCACGCTTTTCATATCTGATGCTGGGTGTGTGTGCTGGCCCCGACCACTTTGGAGACGCCCAGTTTGGCTCCCTTGAGTGTGTTACACTCTCATTTTCTCTCCCTCCTTCCCTTTACTCAGAACCTCCGAATAAAATCTGATTTTACTTCTCCTATTGAAATTCTTCTTCTGAGAGGTAAAAAGACAAGAACCTGCATGGCTAGGTAGGGCCTCGCCTTCCCATCCGGTCCTGGGGTGGCAGACAGAAGCCACCCGTGGGGACCCACCGATTTCAGTTTGCTCCACACTTGGAAACCTGCTACAATCTCCTGGGGCGGGGAGGCTGTTGGCAGTTGGGATAGGGGACGGGAGCACTATGACAATCATAGTGGTAAAGGATCACTGTATAAAAAGCTGGGGGGGTCAGAACGATAGTCCAGCGGGTAGGGCGTTGCCTTGCACACTGCTGGCCTGCACCTGCCCGGGTTCGATCCCCCGCATCCCATATGGTCCCCTCCCCAGCACCACCCACCAGGAGTAATTCCTGAGTACAGAGCCAGGAGAAACTCCTGAGCAATGCCGGGTGTGACTCCCAAAAAAAAGGCAAAAAAAAAAACCTGAATGCAGTGCCCTAGCCCCTGCGTGATCTCTCTCACAATATGTTTTACATTTATAAAACTTTTTTTTTTCTTTTTTGGGTCACACTCGGCAATGCTCAGGGTTTACTCCTGGCTCTGCACTAAGGAATTAGTCCTGGCGGTACTTGGGGGCCCATACGGATACAGGGGATCAAACCGGGTCAGCCGCAGCACAAAGCAAAGCCCCTACCGCGGTGCTATCACTCCGGCCCCAGATTTACAGTATTGCTAATGACGATTTCCCATAGTTTAGCCAGTATGGTGCCTGCCTTGGATATGGCCAAGAGTTTGACGGTAACTTTACCTCTCAGTATCTGTGTTGCAATCCATAATGCCCAAAAGGAGAGAGAGGGGGAGAAAGAAGGAAAGGGCTTGCTGTAGAGACAGGTGAAGGGCAAGAGGAGGGAAAAGGGGCTGTGGGAAACGTGCACTGGTGGAGGGATGGGTTTGGGACATTTGTGACTGAAACATGATCACGAGCAACCTTCTAACTGTATGGCAAGGTTGTGCAATTAAACTTAAAACTTAAATTTTTTAAATGGAGCCTGGGGCCAGGGCGTGGCCCAGAAGGTAACCTGCCTGCATTGTGTGTGGCCCCCGCACCACCAGTGCTCATTCTTGACTACAGCGCCAGGATTAGCCCCCCCACCTCACCAGGGGTGGCCCAGCACCCCACCCCACAACACACAGACTCTCAAAAATATAAAAACTAGGAAATGCTCTAACGCACAAAGGCACTTTCAGAAGAGCTAATGCAGGGGTTAGGCTCCTGCCTTGCACGGTGATCTCTGACCCCAGCACCACCTCTGACCCCAGCACCACCTGGGGGTGGGGGAGGTGCTCCTGACCACAGAGCCAGGCGTATGTCCTGGCAATGCCTAGTGTGACCCTAACCCCCGCTCCCTCCAAAGAACTGGTCCTACCAGAACTGCCACCAAAGCCCCCAGTTTGGAGGTAAGGGAATGTGTGTGGGGGGAGGGGCGCTAAGCCCCTCAGGAGGACGCAGGAAGCTCAATCACCACGGTCAGGGGTGTCCGCTAGCCACTGCGGCCGCGACGTCTCTGGTTCCCCCGTGCGGTGTCAATCTCCACGGGCTGCTCCCTTGCAAAACGCGAGGCGTAGGAGCTAGCACCGCCGATGTGCTCCTGGCAGACGAAACTGCACATGTGTGCACCACAGCGCGGCAGGGTTCGTCCAAGGCGCTGGTGACTGATCCCGCTTCGGGGAGAGGAATGCAGAGGTGGGGGGCTGCTCCCAGCGACGCTCAGGGGCTGCTCTGGGCTCCGTGCTCAGGAGCGACCCGCAGCGGCTCCCGTCCCGTGCACAACCCCCGGTCCACCGCGAAGTGGACGTTCCAAACAGGGACGCAAGGGCGCCGAAGGTGCGTCCCAGCGAGCTCTGGAGCTGGTGGCCGGCAAGGACGGCGTCGGCCCGCACATGCTAAGGGCCCCCAACACTCCCACGGAAAGACGCCTCCTCCCCCACGCCAGTGCTGGGGGACAGCTCAGGGAGTTCGGTGCTAGAGCATTTGAAGGAGGAGCTAAGGAGCTACGGCTTGGTGGCTGGGACACCTTCGGGGTCTGGAAACCCTTTTATTGCGGGGCTGGGTTTAAGTGCGCAGTGTTGGCCGAGCTCAAAGGAAGCTTTGCATTGAGACGTGCGGACGAGCATTACTTTGTCCGAGAAAGAGTAGAGACCAGGGCTCCCCGGGGTCCTCGGGAAGCCACACCCGAGTGTTCAAAGTCGGGGAGCCCCTGGATGCCGGGCGCTCGGGGGGCGCGGTGCGAGTCTCCCAACCAGCGCGCCCCCGCCCCTGAGCCGCGGCGGCCCGAGAGCGAGTCTCCTCCGCGCATGCGCCCTCGCGGCCCGGCGCGGAACTCGGGGAGCGGCGCTGCGGGGTCGCCCCATGGCGCGGCTTGGGGACGGCGGGCCTGGGGGACGCGGCCCGTGGTGGCGCTGGACTCTGACGCTCCTCTGGCTGGCGGCGGCGGAGGTGACCCCTCCCGGCCCCGGTGGCCGGTGCCTACAAGTGAGTGACAGCGGGCGCGGGCGCGCGGGGCCGAGGGCTGGGAGCTCCGGGTGTTTGCGGGTCGGTCGAGTGGACACCCCGGGCGCCTTCGAGAACAGGGTGAGGGCCCGGGAGCCGCGCTGGGTCTTTCTTGACACTCGAGCCACTTCCAATAGAGGCTCGTCTATATCCAGGATAGTCCCGGATCGCGGGCGGAAAGGGCGTGGCTAGAAAGGGGTGTCTATTATTATTAATGATTTATTATGGTTGTTGTTTAGTTTTGGAAGCCGCAGCTGGTGGTACTCGGGGGAGTCCTGTAGGGCGAAGGTCACTGAGCCCAGGTTGGCCGCGTGCAAGGCGAGCACCTCACCTGCTGGTCTTAGCACCTTCTTAGGTGCTTCTTAGCGACCAGCACCGAACTCCCCGGTTACTTTGGGGTGAATGTTGAGATCGCGATCAATTACTTAACGTGTGTCCTGGTATTCGTTGGCACGATGGCAGCACTGTTGGCACAGTCGACAGCTAGCCAGACCTACTGACCCAGGGACTTAGCGATTGCAGCACTGAAAGGCGCCTGGTCCCCGAAATCCATTGCTCTCTCCGGGTCCCCGCCCCGAGGGCGGGTTGGGGTGGGACGTGGGGCATTCGTTAGTCCAGTGTTTGCAGCCTGGAACTAGGAGCGAGATAGGTGGAGAGGTTCAACCTGGAAGGAGCATTTACATTTCCAATTAGGTAGGAATTAGCTGAGCACCCTTTGGGGAAAGCCCGCTGCTTTTAGCGCTTTTGTCAAGAAGCGAAACTGCGTAGAGATGGAAGCAGTCTTCCGGAGCGAGGGCAGGGTTCAGATTGCAGAGGGTAAAATCAGGCCCCACGCTTACTGCCTAAATAAAGGATCCTGGGGACGAACGTTGCTCAATATCCTCTGCCCACGTGCCCGGCGTCAGGAGGTGAGGGCTTACTCCCGCGCTGTGCTCAGGAATCGCTCCTGGAGCCCTGTGAGGTGCCGGTCGAACCCCGGTCAGCCAAGGGCAAGGCAAACACTCTACCCACTGTACTGTCTCTCTGGCCTCGGAAGTTGGTTTTCTTGAACATACTAATAAAAGAGGCCTAGGATGCAAAAATTAAATATTTAATTTAAAAACAACTGTGAATCTTAAACTACTTGATTTAAGAATAAGGCGCACCAAGGCCTGCAGCCCAGTTACTTTGTTTGAAGACCCCATTGGAACCCGGACACCTCCAGAGCCCTGCAGCACCACCCGATAGACCTGAAAGGAAAACTATAAAGAATTGAGTATGCTGGAGTGTTTCGCAAAGGTTCCGTGCTTCCTGGTTATCCACTTAACTGATGATTATAAAACTGTGTTAACGTCACATTCTCATTTGAAGTAGACTTTTGCGGCGAGCAAATGAAGCATGTATGAAATTGAAATTCTTGATAGTGTGTTAGGAAGGTAAAAAATGGCTAGAACCTTAGCAACCAAGGATTCTGAGAGGGTCAGATTGTCACTTGTCACTTGTCTTCCCGTTATTCATTAATTTGCTCAAGCAGGCGCCAGTAACATCTCCATTCGTTGGGAAAGAGGTCCATTATTGTTAGTTTTTGGCATATCCGAATACACCATGGGTAGCTTGCCAGGCTCTACCGTGGCTCTGGGTTCATCCCAGGGGGCTCAGTCTTTTTTCTATGTCAGACCATCAACCATCCAGGGCCCAAGGGGCAGAGCCCTGGGTGTAGACAAGCCTGTCTCCTGTCTGCCACCTGCCTATGCAGGGTCAGACTGAAGCAGCTTTTTCCCCCTCCTCTCTACCTCCTGGTTCAAAATGAGGAAGGCAGAGAGAGTGAAAATTGCCTGCCATAGCCGCAGGCTGGGTGGAAGGAGGAATCAGGGACATTGGTGGAGGGAAATGGGCACTGGTGGAGGGATGGGTGCTGGAACACTGTATGACTGAAACCCAAATATGAACACTTAACTGTATATCTCACGGTGGTATAATAAAAAAAAAAGAAGGCGAACTGAAGTATCTGTTGGGGTGAATTCAACAGCTTCTCCCGTTTAGTCCTATTGCCAAGGCAGTACTGTTACTTTCTTGTGTTTTCGTAGCGACTCAGTTTACTTAATTTGGACCTACAGGTCCTCTCACTACTACCCTTCAGTCTTATGTACCTTCTTGAGTCCCAAGTGTTGTACTCTTGCTATGTTTTCTCACCTTTCTTCACAGGCTTCTGAAGTGTTATTATTTTTGTTCGTTTGGAGCCACATCTGGCAGTCCTGAGAACTTCCATAATCCTGGCTCCATGCTCAGAAAACACGCCTGGTGGGCTTGATGTCCTGGCGGGCTTACTCCTGGCACCGTGCTCAGAAAACACTCCTGGTGGGCTTCATGAACTATACATAGTGCTGGGGATCGAACCCAGGGGCCCTTGCCTGCCTGTGTCTAACATATTTTTAAAATCTAGGCCAGGGCTTCCCCCTTTCTTGTGTCATTTCCACCCCGGCACTGACAATGTTTTCTCCTGTTTTGTGCCCTTCGATGCTGTGCATTTCTTTCACTCTCTCTCACCCCTGGTGCTTTGGTGTCATTTAACTTGTTCCCAACCCAAAGCTCCCCGTGGGAGGGAATAGCATTTAAATGTGCTTGCCAGGGGCCTGGAGCTAGTATAGAAAGTGGGTGCAGGCCAGGGTTCAACCCATCCGGGTTTCCCCAAGCACCACCTTGCTTCCTGGGCATTCAGGGTGACGCTGGTGCCCCGACATTGCAGTCTGAGCAGAACCACTAGCCAGGTTGGGCGAATATCACAGGGAGGGCCCCCGCGCCCTGAGAACTGCTTGGGAGTCCCTCAAATAGTTTCTGTCCACCCCAGTAAAGTGCCTTTGACACGGGGCTCCTCAGTCAATACCGTTTGAGGGGATTTTGGTTTGTTGGTGCTTAAGGAAAGAGAAATAGTCTATTTAATAAACTTGTTTTTGAAATGTCTTCATAATTAGTTTGGGGAAATTCGACATGACTGAGAACTATTCCTGGTTCAGTAATATGTGTCTATTGTACTAAGATCTGGACTGGCAAACTTTTTGGTTTGTTTTGTTTTTGAGTCACATACTCAGGAATCACTCCTTTTTTCCAATATTTTTTCTAAAAACTTTATTATAACACCGTGAGATATAGTTACAAAGATGTTCATGTTTGGGTTTCAGCCATACATTGTTCCAGCACCCATCCCTCCACCAGTGTCCATTTCCCACCACCAATGTCCCGATTCCTTCCCCTCCCCTAGCCTGCCTCTATGGCGGGTTCTTTATCTCTTTTCTCTCTTTCTCTCTCTTCATTCTCTTACACATTGTGGCTTGCAATACATACATTTAGAGGTTATCATGTATATCCCTTTGCCTATATTCAATGCTCAGTTCTCAGCTGGTATCAGCATTCAGGAATCACTCCTGGTGGTGCGTGCTGAATCATACAGGGGTGCTGGAGCTTGAACCCAGGTCAGCTGCTTAGCTGTGATCAAGGCTAATGCCCTGCCCACTGTACCATCATCACTCTAGCAGATACAATAATAAACATTTCAAGATTTGTTCTCTGCCTTCAAAAATCTGAGTGGCAGCTATGAAAGAGAGAAGAATGCATTTATTATTAGGGTTTTAGTGCGACTTAAGGAAGCAACAAAGGTCCAAAGGCAACATAGTGGGAGAATGGAGAGTGGAGCAAGAAAGGAGCTTGTTGGGGGGCCTTGGGAGGGGTACACTGCTGATGAGTGTGGTACTAAAGATATTTAATAGAAGTAGTGCACAAGGAGCCATTATAAAAACGATCATAGCATTGTCAACCATAGAATCTCAGTGTAAGACATTTTTAAGTAAAATTATCATTAATGATCATTTAAAACAAAGAGTTTTAAAATGTTGTTTGCTGTCAGCACACCATTGGGACTTATTTTATGGATAACAAAGTTTATGTAGTCTGGGCTGATCTTTGAGTGTTTTCTCTAAACAGGCTAGCGATATTAAAATGAAAATTCTAAAATGTGCAAAGAGAACCAGAGTTCTTACTAGAATCTAAGCTCTTGGTTTCTTTTTAGACGCTTTTCCTTCCGCCGGATGCAGATCCCTATTGTCAAGCTAAATACACCTTCTGTCCCACTGGCTCCGCCTATCCCAGTCATGAAGAAGGATGACGTCATCGAGGTCTTTCGCTTGCAGGCCCCCGTGTGGGAATTTAAGTATGGAGGACTCTTAGGACACTTGGTAAGGATGCGTCTTCATCCTACAAACTTTGGTGAAGAAAATTATTTAGGTAGTGACTTTGGAGAAACAACCACTATTCAAATGGATGGTCTGAAATCATGTTTAGATCTCATTATTTCAGAGCTTATTTAAAATAGTCTGTATATATGTGTATGCATGTGTGTATATATATTTATATATGTTTGCATACAGACTGTTATATGCTTTATATGATATCACTTGATCACTTGAATCCCGTTATTCATGGATTTGCTCAAGCGGGCACCAGTAACATTTCCATTGGACCCTATCACGTGCCAATGTAGCCCAATGGCATCTGGTTGATTCAGGAATCAACATATGTATGTATATGTATATATATATAAATACACATATATATTATTTGATATATCATATAGGTTGATTCAGGAACTTATATGAATCAACTTATATGATATATCAAATAATATGTGTATATATATATACATATACATACATATGTCCTGCTATCATAAAGATATGTATATGTATATATATGATATTATATAAGTTGATTCATATAAGTTCCTGAATCAACTTATATATCAAATAATATATGTGTGTATATATATATATATATATATATATATATATATATACATACATATACATACATATGTCTTTATGATAGCAGGCACAGTCATCCTAATCCCTTTTAATATTGTGAAACCAGAAAGGGGAGACCTAGGGAATGGGGCAAGGCGCTCCTTCACCTCCAGGCTGTTACGTGTCCTCTGCTTAACTTACCATTGGAGCGGCTGTTACCCTCTGATGCATATAGATGTCCTTCCCGAGCATGGAACCGTTTCAGACCTGTTCTGAGGCTTATGGCTACTAGGAGGCGTGTCCCCCCTAGTCTACAGCCTTCCTGTCGTAGCTGCATTGCAGTGGTTAATGTCACGTGGAGGAGTGGCTGGAGTTTCAAGAGCCATAGAGCGCCGAGAGAATAGCAGCATGAAAGACGATCAGCTGAGCTACTGTTCTCCGTGTTACACAGCTATGGGCATTTCCTCTCATCTGGCTCCAGCACCAACGGTGAGGTCGCAACTGCTTTGGTAACACATATTGTCCTTCCACAGAAAATTATGCACGATGCCATTGGATTCAGGAGTACATCAACTGGCAAAAACTACACTATGGAATGGTATGAACTCTTTCAGCTTGGAAATTGTACCTTTCCCCATCTCCGACCTGAAATAAATGCCCCTTTCTGGTGTAACCAAGGGGCTGCCTGCTTTTTTGAAGGAATTGATGATATTCACTGGAAGGAAAATGGGACATTAGTGCTAATAGCAACTATATCAGGTAAGTTAAAAAAAGTCAATGTATGGTAACATCAGTGCAAATGAAAGATGATTTTCAGCAATGTTTTCCTTTTGGGGGTTTGAGTGGTGGGGATTCAGTAAATACCCAAGTGTGCTTAGGGCTTACTCCTGGCTCTGCGCTCAGGGCTCATTTCGGGCTGTACTCAGGGGGCCATATTTGGTGCCAGGGATCAGACCAAAGTCAGCCTCATGCAACAGGTCATATATAAGAAGTACTACAGAGGCGCACATGCTGCACGGACACACATGCTGCCTGAGCCCATGTGGCCAAGCACATGTGGTGCTTGAGCACGTGTGTTGCCCGCATCTCCCCTCTTGAGATGTGTACTCTCTCTCTTTTACTCGCGCTCTCCCGCTTTGGAGTAGCCCGCGTTCTCTCTTGAACGCGTTATTCTCTCTCTCTTACTTCCTCTCCCCTTCGCCTCCAAAAAACCTCCTCAATAAAAACCTATTTTACTTCAAAAAAAAATAAGTACTACAGAAACCACTAACCTTTGACCCAAATCTGTAAAAGTTACCTCTAGGTAATCTATAGTTTATCTACCAATTTATTCCCCTGACAAAAATAAGTGAAATAACAAAAGACTTTGTGTAGTTGTGTAGTGGTGGGAAATGCATAAACCACCTGGAAAAGATCAAAGGAGTTTAGGGCTGGGAAATGGCTCCAAGGGTTGAGCACCGCTGTAGGAAGCCCCGGTTTCATTCCTCTGCCCCACATGACCCTCCCCAAGCACCCAAGGTGGCCCCCTAAAACTCAATAAGGGGCTGTTTATATCTGGAAAAAGACTTGAAGTGATGATCATTTTTATATTGAGAATTATCGCCACCACGCAAGTGAACTCTGGGCCTGCTTGTGTTGAGCTCTCTACACATACGATTTCTATTCATAACAACTTCCCTGAGAAAGTAACTATTACCCACTTTACAGATGGGGAAATGGAGGCACAAAATGCTTTGAAGTCACAAAACTCAACAGCAGTCAGGCCTGTTGATCCTTTTCTTAACCACTTGCTCGCTGCCCCCGCCGACATACACAATGTTAGGCCTTTGAGACTCCTTAATTTAAGTATTTTCTCTATGAGATTTTTTGTTCTTTGGAGATATTAGATGAGATAGCTAATGTTGTTGGGTTGGCCTCCCTGTTTTGTACTGATGGTGAAGGAAGAGTTCAGCAGAACTCTGATCAGGATCCAGGTGTTTGGCCTCGGGTTACGTTTTCTCCTGTAGGTAAACTACACAACTGCTTGCTGTGTAGTGACAAGGTGTCAGCTGCACTTTTGAGGAAGGGAATTTACTCTTAACAATTTATAAGTTATTGTTCCCTCCCAAAGTGAAAAGTCTGAAATAAAAGCAGTTTGTGGTAAGAATGAATTGCACCATGGGTCTTCAGGTAACTATGCTTTTTACTTGTATAGATCTTTACAAAAAAGCTGTTTCAAATGTGTTAACACACAGCTTAATGGAACAGATCCTCGTTTATGATAAGAAATTGCGGTCTTGGGCTATAGTTGTAGCTCAGTGGTAGAGGCCCTGGGGTTGATACCTAGCACTGCTCCCTAACAATCCCCTGAAAAATAAAAATTCATGCTCGGCAGGCATGTGGGTTACTTGTATCTTCAGGTCATAGAGCTGGATGTAGATCCAGAATCTGGGCATCGTAAGACACCCACCAGGTATTTTCTGATCCTCCTCCTGCTTTCTAATCGATGTGTTCCAAACGACTCCAGTCATATAAAGGCCATTTTCCCTTTAACAATGCTCAGTATAATAATAGCTACTCACTCTTTCAATCCAGGGCATTTCACATTTTTCCTTTATTTGTACTTAGTTCTCTGAAACTTCCTTCTGCCATCAAAGTATGATCATATGAACAAGTAATCACTCCTTTCTCTTTGTAATGTGCCAGAACTTAAATCTTTAGGTAACCAACAGCCTTGTGATTAGTTGTGTTACCTTTTTTCATGTTTAGGAAACAAGTGTTCGGAAACATTCCTAAGTATAATAATGGCTTAAAAGTAGTGGCTTTAAGAGCGTAACAGTAGGAGCAGTACCCAGTTCTACGAAGAGACTCATTGGGTCAAAGATGGTGCAGTGGGTAGGACCTTTGCCTTGCACATGGTTGATCTGGGTTCAGTCCCCTGCACCCCATATGGTCTCTGAATGGCCTGCCAGGAGTGATCCCTGAGCAGAGAGCTAAGAGTAAGCCCTGAGCACTGCCGGGTGTGGCCCCAAATAAAAACACCTTAGTATTATTGCACAACTTCCTTCCATAAAACTGATAAAGGCAGCCACTTTTTCATTTTTATAGGAAATGAAGAATTTTGATTTTGTGGATTCCAGGTGGAATAAGCTAAGAAAGCTTCACGTACAGTGATGCACAGTGACATAGTAGGACCAAGCTCTAGTAGGCTTTATGAATTCCCAGGTGAGGGTTACGAACATGCGGAATATCCTGTTTCGTGCCATTTAGAGAGGTCTGCTGCAAGGCGCAAGGCAGTAGGAGAGAACTAACTTCCTGGACTCTATTCCATGGACTTGGAGAAAGTCCTTCCAGTGTAGCTGAAGCAGCGTTAGGATGCTGCATGAGGAGGTTGTAAGCAGCATCACAACGCTGTCACTGAAGAGTGAATGGGCGACGGCCAGCTTGCCAGGGGACGGGCAGGATGCTTCCTCGTAGAGCCAGCTGTGTGGGCTGGCCTGTAGGTGGCTGACCATCAGTACTGTACGCATGCTGTGCTTTGCAGCAGAAAGCTCTGCGGTTTCACAGCCCTTCTCAGTTCTTACGCAGTGCAAGTTCTCATGCACTTTTTCCTCTTCCTCATTTCCCCTTATCTCTTTTGGCACTGAAGCAGGATTTCTTGAGCAAAGGAGCCAGAGTGAGAGCGCAGTGGGGAGGGCGTTTGCTTTGCACGTGACTGCACCGGGTTGGATCCGGCATCCCATATGGTCCCCTGAGCACCGCCAGGAGTAATTCCTGAGCATCTCTGGGTGTGACCCCAAAAAAAAAAAAAAAAAAAAAGATTTCTTGAGAGGGGAAAAGTTTAAAAAAAAAGGCATATGCACAAGCAGAATTTAGTTTTTGACTAACTTCACTCAGTTTCCAGCCGCCGGCCCAGACTACTGCTGGCCCCTATGTATAAATAGGTTGAAAGCCAGTGAGTTAAAAGATAAATGGATGAATAATGGGATGTCAAGTGATCATATATAATATAGCTGTGATTATATACTAGCATAGTTAAGACTTCATCTTAGCTGTGACATCTAATGTGCACAACTTTTACAACCTTGTTTTTAAAGAACAATAAAAACTTCCTGAACTCGGATTTCACATTGACATGCAGTTTGGAAATTCAAAACCTGTTGCTTATTCATGTCATCCATAACTTTTATCAGGTTAGAACCTTTTATTAGATGGTTAACTTTGATGTTTGAATAATTTTTTAAACTGTTTTCACAGGGAACATGTTCAATGAAATGGCCGAGTGGGTCAGGTGGGACAATGAAACGGGGATCTATTACGAGACATGGACAGTACAAGCCAGCCCAGGAAAGGGGGCCGAGACGTGGTTTGAATCCTACGACTGTTCTAAGTTTGTATTAAGGACATACAACAAATTGGCTGAGCTCGGAGCACAGTTCAAGAAGATAGAAACCAACTACACAAGAATATTTCTTTACAGTGGAGAACCTTCTTACTTGGGAAATGAAACATCTGTTTTCGGACCAGCAGGGAACAAGACACTTGCTTTGGCCATAAAAAAATTTTATTACCCTTTAAACCACATTCATCAACTAAAGAATTTCTATTCAGTTTCTTGCAAATTTTCGATGAAGTGGTTATACACAGACAGTTTTATTTGTTTTATAACTTTGAATACTGGTTTTTACCTATGAAATCCCCTTTTATTAAAATAACATACGAAGAAATTCCTTTACCTAGTAGAAACAACACTCTCCAGATTATAAGACCTTAATTCTAATGATCTTTTCTCCACTCACCAGCATTTTGTCTTTTTCTGGGGAGTAGTTTTACATGAATGAATGTCTTGGGTCTTTTTGGGGCAAAAAAGTAAGATGGCAGAGCACAAGAGTGTCTGTCTAGCTCAGGATTCCTTCCTTGGAAAGGAGTGAACAACGTATGGCGAAACCCGGACATGAACATCTTTGTAATTGTATATCTCATGGTGGTATAAAAAATATTTTTTAAAAAAAAGTGAAGCGTCTAGTCTAGATAAGTGATTGTGAATCACTTTACCTAGTGATTATCCCGGCCACTCTGTGTAGGATTATAGTTCCTTTTAGACACAAAGGGTATGTGCACCCAGTGTTCTGCATTGTGATGCAGTTGTATACCACAGATTTTCATGTTGGGACTTTTTATTTCCTTTTTGCTATAAAGAGTAAAGTTTTTTTTTTTTTTTTTTTTTTGCTTTTTTGGGTCACACCCGGCAATGCTCAGGGGGTTACTCCTGGCTCTGCACTCAGGAACTACTCCTGGCGGTGCTCAGAGGACATATGGGGATGCCGGAGATCGAACTTGGGTCGGCCACATGCAAGGCTAATGCCCTCCCTGCTGAACTATCACTCCAGTCCCTAAAGAGTAAAGTTTTATTTTTAAAGTTTTCTTTGGTAATTTAGACCTTACAGCTTTTTGAACTTTTGGAGCCACATGTAAGACTCTGATTTCTTCCCTTAACCTTAAATTATGTAGTAATTGTAAAAAAAAAAAAAGAAAAAATGGAATAGTTGTACTTCCAGATTGCTAAATAAAGTATTGAAAGTTTTGGCAAGTCATCGTGTAAGTATCCAGTCACTGACATTTTGCAAGTTACACAACTTTTTGTCTCTGAGCTTTAGTTTCATTATTTTGAAATGATTCATGTCACAATTGTAAAAGCAAAGGCCATATTTGTGTGGCACAGCGATCACGGGCACAGTAAGTGGCTGCTGTAATGTTGATTAAAGCACCCAGCTGCCATCCTTGGTTTTACCTAACGCAGCTTACACACAGCCTTCTCTGTGGACTCAGCACCCAGACTGAGTTATCAGCGTAACACGTATGCAGTTCTCCAAACATCTGGGGCACAGAAATACCTGATAGCTCACAGGCCTGGGTAGGACTCGTTCCTTCACTGCTACCTGCCATTCCTCTGCCCCAAGTAAGCTGCTAACTCAGTGAAAGAGGTTTCAGTTCCCAGAAAGAAGACAGGTTTTGTCAAGGAATTCCCAGAACTGTCTCCACAATGGCCATATGAGCATAGCTTCAAGGTCCTGTGTTTGATGAGCTATTGAACACATTTCATAGAAACATCACCCATTAGTAAGGTGATGAACAGAGAGCTCATAAAATAATCTGCTTAATATGTAAATGTACTAATTGTGTTATTCAATTTCAACTAACATTTGAGTGCTTCCGGAGAGGTTAGTACATTATCACTGAGACTGCATAAAAAGCGTAAACGTAGATACTGTTTACCTCATCAAAATGAATGAATTGAGCTTAGCAAGGTTAAGTGACCATTTCACAGCTATGGCGATGAAGCGGCATTTTAAACCAGATTCTTCTGAGTGCACGGAATATACCCTCAGGTAAGTCTGCGTGAGACTCAAGTGTGGGCTTCATGTCTGTGCTGTGTCATATGTTACTCGTACCATGTTACTGGTCTGTAAGGAGTTAAATATAAATGCTTATAAACATTTAAAGCAACTTGTTAGAATACTTGTTATTGTTGAATGTGGTTTAAAAAACGGGGAGGGGGCTTGTATTTTGTGTCTGTAGTTCATTTTTTAATTAAACATACAGGCACTACAAAGTCTAAAAAATAAAACTTGGGCCAGAGCAATAGTACAGTGGGTACGGTGCTTGCCTTGCATGTAGCCAACTTGGGCTCCACCCCCAGCACCCCATAGGGTCCTCAAGTGTGTTAGGAGTGACCCCTGAGTGCAGAATCAGGAGTGAGCCCTCAGTACTGCCGGGTATGGTCCCAAAGCAAAAAATACTTAAAACTAAAAATTCCGCCCAGGGCCACAGGAAGCTTGAGAACAGCCCTGCCTGAGGCACACGGCGCGTCCTAGGTTATTCCTAGGATAGGCTCTTATTTCCCTCATCTGTATCATCAAAAGCGATCAATTTATGACCAACATTACTTACTGTTAAACACTACTTCTATCAAGTAAGTCTGAAATTAAAACCATGAATGAGTATTATCTTGTTTTAAAATCAAATGAACATACAGTTAACTGTAATACAATAGCTTTAGTAACTTTATTCTCAAGTTGATAAAAACATTTAACATATACTTTACAGTATAAACAATCAAGTGCTATGCATTTTGCTTATAAAGTGACTTTAAAATACTTCAAGCTTATATAATTCATTTGTACAAAAAGTAAAGTTCCAAGTAAAGCTTTGGTTAGTAGAACTGTCAAATACATTTTGCAAAGTTGTTCAAGAAAAACAATTCACTTACTAACAAGGATATTTCTTGTACAATAAAACCTTTTTGCTATTTCAAAAGAGAAAAAATATTAGAATAAGTTTTTAATTTCAAGCCTGGATGGACCGACAACGTTTTATTCTCAGGAAGGTAATATGTCACAAGATATATTTGTAAAACAGCCTGCAGAATGACTAAGATACTCTCTTGGTTTCAAGAATTCACATGTCCCAATGCGGTAAGTAACTTATAATTCCCATTAGGAGGGCAATATCTACTAACTAGTTATCAAAAACAAAGGTCATATTATACCTCCCAAATTAAACACAGCCACAACTTTGTATTTTTACAAATTCTACAACGTATGAATTACCAATATTCCTAGCAAAGAAATGAAAATGCTACCTACTTAAATAACATATCAGTTTAGATAAGTTAACAATCACAAAACTAGACATTTTTCTATTAAAGTTTTCCAGTTCATTGAAATGTTTATTCAAATATGATTTTAAACAATTCTTTTAAATTTGCTGTTTAGTCTTAACTGTACATTGGTTTCCTTTTGCAATTTTTGAAAATTCTACTTATGTAACAATATATTTTAATATGGAAAAATGAGCCATGACTAAAATTCACTGGAGACTAATATGCTTTCATGGGAGCAATTTTAAAATATTTTATTCTACCTTTATTCATTTGATTTGTTTCAGTAGATAAGCTTGTGATCTCAAATGTTGTGATATTATTTCAAAACCAGCTTTAAACAAAGATAAAAACAAGAAATGATGATATGACGTGTCAAGTGCAAATTACATAACGTATCACAGAAAATAATTTGTATGGTTTAGTGGATTACAAAAGAAAACCTAAAATATACACAAAACTAAATTCTGTCTCCGTTTAACAAATTTTCATTTGATCTTGGCTCTGTTTATTATTCTGTGATAAGCACTGTGTGACATTTACCAGTTTTCTAAGAACTCCAGTTACTTACATATACCTCTTTAAACAGCTTTGCAACATTTAAGAACATTCAACCATCTTTTACATTAGATGCAATAGACCCCACATTTTTTTTTCTCAAAAGCGCTCACTTTCCTGAGCTATATTAAACACCTTATAACAGGTGTATGTATAACTGAAGACCCTAAAATGCCAGGTTTCCATTTTTTATATATGCATAGAGGAAATAATATTTTTGTTAAACCTGCTTGCTGGGGACCAAACCCAGGTCTCATGCATGCAAGGCAGTGCTCTACCACTGAGCTCCATTCCTGGCCAGCGGTACTTCTTAGTAAATATATAGGTTTTCTTTCCTTCAGACTGTAAATGCTTCATCTTTTAAAATGGTATTACTTTAAAATCGGAACCACATTCAATATTCTGAGATTGCTATTACGTTAAAGAAATATATTTGTTATCTAAAACTATTTCGCAGGTCTTCCTTCAGTAAACAATCCTCATATACTTAATCCAGATATCAAATTTCCTTGCTACAAAACAGAATTACATAAAAACTACAGGAAATGCATCTTGCTCATCAACCTGTCTGTCTGAAGGAAAGGAGCTGCTCATCTTGCTCTCCACGCTCAGACTTCACCAAGTGGGCATCATGTCTGGAAACCAGACTCTGCCCAGATGCTTAGACACTTCCCAGTGGATCTGCTCCAAGCTATACTTCTGGTCAGGAATTAACACTTCTTCCATAATGGATAACTGAGACAGACGGCCCCCACACATCTTCACAAACTCTACAAAGGCACTACATGACACTTCGCACTCCCCTAGTCCAATGGCAGACAAGTTTTTACAACGTTCTGCAATCGAATCAGCTCCTCGTCAAGTGGCCGCAACCCGTTAGCACAAACTACTAGTTCAACCAGTCTAGGACACGTCATCCCCACACGACCAAGCACGTCCTTGCTTACTGACCTCCCAAAGTAAAGATGGGTAGCTGGTATTTCATATCGAAAGAATGGATCAAATTCCTCTTCATATAAAAAGAAATACATTACTAGGTTTACTTTGGGCGAATGTCTGATGAAAGCATCCCAGCTGCTCTTCTGAATAGTGTGGAAGTGCGCCTGTCCGGGATTCTCACTCACGACATCAATGCGCAAATGTTCTAATCGAACATGTTTTTCGGAAGATAGAGCAAGTAGCAATTCGTCACTTAACAAATGATAGTTCAAGGCCAATTCACGTAAGCCGTGACACTGATCTGCCACACAAAGGATACCTTAGAAGGAAAAAAAAGGAGACCTAATTATTCACAAATTTTAATACAAGTACGTATGTGCAAAAATGTAGTCAAATATGTCTCACAATAAAATTTTACCCTACTTCTCTTCCACAAGATTTTATGATAAATATTTCATGTAATGTTTGCACTAGCATAAATTTTAGAACCATCACAAATATTTAAAAATTCATTACAATTTTGTCTAAAGAACAATGAAACCAATTTAAAATCTAATGCCTAAGAAGATGTAGCTAACATCAATTCAGAATAACCGTTAATAACTGTTATTTTAAAACATATACTGCAATATCTCAGAAATGTGTGATCCTGAGCGCAGAGCCAGGAGTAACCCTGAACAGAGCCCGGGTGGTCTCAAAACCACAGGAAAAGATAACTATTCAAGTCACATCCATGAGCTATACATTAGGATGACAGTACAGTGGGTAAGGAGGCTACTGTGATTGTGGCTGACGCAAGTTCCAAGCCTGGCACCCATCCAGTTCCCTGAGTGCAGATTCAGGAGTATGTGCTGAGCGCAGCCAGGGATGGTCCCGAAAAGAAAAGAAAAACATAGCTCTAAGGCACTCAAAGTAGTTTCTCAAATGATTCCTTTAACGGACTATATCTGAAAACTGCCCCAAACTACCTGCAATACATAATTTACCAAAAGTCAGTATCAGATATCTTAACTGACTTAATATGTACCATGGCTCAAACAAACACCTCTTACCAGTAATTTCCCACAATTTTAGACTTATTATACATAACTGGTATCACCATTTGGCTGAAGATATAGAAATGTTGAAGCCCTCATAAACTGATAATGGAAATAAAAAAAAATGGAACAATTGCTTTTCAAAAAATCTAGCAAGTTCTCAAATGGTTAGTACTATGCAAAACAGCAATTCCACTTAAAAGTATCTGCTCTAGGTAGACTAAATGTTTACCTAAGAACTTGATTATGAGGGTGTAGGAGGGGGCTAGCCCAGTGGCAGAGCAGAGGTCCTGGCACCCCAAAAATTTTAAAAACAAATTTTTCAATTTTTATAGCACCATTACTTATAAAAAAATAAAATGAAACAAATTGGCATCAACTGTTGACATGTAATATACACATAATGGACTATGACTAGCAATAAGTAAAATAAAATACTGATGCCTGGTACAATATAGATGAATTGTGAAAGCATCATACAGAGTTTAAGAAGGCCATGGCCGGGCCAGAGTGATAGCACAGTAGGTAGGGGCGTTTGTCTTGCACACGGCCAACCCAGGTTTGATCCCCAGCATCCCAGGTGGTCCCCAAGGACCGCCAGGAGTAATTCCTGAGCAAAGTGCCAGGAGTAACCCCGAGCATCATCGGGTGTGAACCAAAAAAGAAAAAAAAAAAAAGCCAATCACCGACATGGTCTGATCCCATGCTAAGAAACATCCCTTACAATTACGTCTAACTACAGAGACAGAAAGTAGGTTAGTGACCACCTATGAATGGCTGGAAGAAAGTTTTGGAAGGTACTTAAGAGTTATGTGGTTTCTTTTGAGGATTTCAACAGTGTTCTAAAATTGATCATACGGCTGCAAAACAAGTACAGAAAACACGATATGCAAACATTATTTAACACTGAAACGAAAACTCTTCAGTTATACATCGTGGAGGGGTCTCCCCAGGCAGTGATCAGGGAGCCCATGGGCCACTCCAGGGGACACCTGAGCAAGCGCGCCAGGCAGCTCAATGCTAGGAACCGTGATGTAGAGCGACTGCCCTCAGCGCTTGGAGCCAGGAGACGCCAGGGTTTGGAGTGAGGGTTGATCAGGCCATCACCTCACAGAGCTCTCTCAATGGGAGATGGCAGAAACGAGCCCTATATCCAAGAGAAAATCATTTTCTTGGAAGCAGGGAGCATGACTTTGAGCGAGAAAATAGCAAGAATTCTGTAAAGAGATGAACACTGACGACTGTCCTTTAAAAAACAAGTTTCCCAGACCCTGGGTTCAGTACATGGCACACACACATAGACACAAAAAATTCTTTTGTAAAGATAACCCCAAGGGCAGGAGTGAGAGCAGAGTAGGTAGGGCGTTTGCCTTGCACGCGGCCGACCCGGGTTCGATCCCCAGCATCCCATATGGTCCCCTGAGCACCGCCAGGAGTAATTCCTGAGCGAAGAGCCAGGAGTAACCCCTGAGCGTTGCTGGTATGACCCAAAGAGCAAAAAAAAAAAAAAAAAAGAGCAACCCCAACCAAGCAAAGCACTGGAGCAATACCCACAGTCAGAGGGTGCATGGGGAGCACAGTGGGAAGCGTGGGCACGTTCATGCTTCATGTACAATATAAGCCATTTAGAACAGTCACAAACACAATAATGTAGCACTCCTTACAAAATGAAATACACAAGGGAATGTGGAAGGAGCTTCTATACTGCTATTTCCCATTTGAGAGATTCTTAGCTCTAAAAGTCAACCTAAGAAAAACCATCCTTCTGTAAAATGTGAGGATCTCCCTCTACACAGTGAGAAGAAAAATCAATGGTGAAACAACTGACTCCAAACCTCTCCTGTCCGTTCAAGTACAGCTAGAGAAAATTCTATTTTATGTATAAATTCACAACAGACCGATCTCACATTGTCCTTTTTGTTCACTGCCCCAACCACCCCGCTCACACACATCAATGGATTTATTCTAGCACTGGATACAGAATAATGTATGACTGAAAAATACAAGTCTTGGCTAAGGATGCAAGAGAATTTATGCCACTGTAACATTTAAAAATCTTTGTGCGAAATAATGAAATAATCCTAATAACCCATCTTTAGGATCAATGATCAGGGACCGAAAAGACAATACAGCAGACAGGATTTTTGCCTTGCACACAGCTGACACAGTTCGATACGGGTATCCCATATGGTCCCCAGAGATCGCCAGGAGTAATGCCTGAGCAACAAAGGGCGTGCGTGGCCCCCCAAAGCAAAATATCACGAATGACATTGGTGCTCAGGGCTTTCTACTGATCAGTGCTCAGGCATCAGTCCAGCAGTGTGTTGGACCGTATGGAATTCCAGAGACTGAACTCTGATCAGCCATATGCAAGGCAAGTGCCCTACCTGCTCCACCCCCTCTCCAGCACCAGTACAAGCATTTTGTGCCTCTGTCTTCTCAGTGTTAGTAATATAACATTTAGGTTAGTAATATAGATTAGTAATATAACATTTAAGTATTTGATATGCCAAAACCCAGTAACAATTATAGACCTCATTCCCATGACCTGAAGGAATGGTTTGAGGCTCTTCGTGTTCTTTATTTTTTTATTTTTTATTTTTTTTTGCTTTCTGGGTCACACCCAGTGATGCTCAGGGGTTACTCCTGGCTCTGCACTCTTCGTGTTCCTGGAGCGAGCAGCTGTCCTTGGGCTACACTAGCATGCGACAGGACGTATGGGGATGTTACTGGGGCCCACACGAGCAAATCGATGAACAAAGGGAAGACCCGTGATACAAGTGATTGATGAGAAGTCTGGGGGCCGGAAACTCCGCACCATTGCATGGAGGCCTCTGGCCGTTCTGGCACTCTAGGCCTGCCGGTGACTGCACCGGGCAGGCGTGTGGTGCTCAAGGCACCAGAGCCATCCTCACCAGCGCTCAGAGGACCATCTGGTACCGTCAATCAAACCTGGGGTTGCATGCATGCCGGGACTATGCTCGAGCCCTCTGCGCTACTTCCCTTGCTCGCTCTGAACATGGCTTCTCTTAATGTGGGAAACAAGTTGATACAGTCTACTAAATTTCATGTGGAAAACCCCCAAACCAGACACAGCCTACCTGCTGGAGAGACATGAGGACAACTGCTCATCTTTAGGAGCTTCAGTGTGTCGCTGTTGTTGGCCACGAGGACCTTAAGGGATGGGTCATCTACTGGGGTATCATCTATCTTAAGCGAAGACAACGATTTGGAGTTTACAAACACAACCGTCAGTGCCGAGATAAAGTGAGACTGAAAGAAACAAGAGACAAAATAAATCACTTTCAATTTTTACGAATAAGAACTGACTGATTGTCCTAAACCACACATACGGGTTCACTGAACCCCTAATGATGTATTTCGTAACTGCTGTAGGGGAAACATGCATTCATTCTGACCTTGGGAGTACAGAAAAAAGTAACACTGACATCTTTATTTAAGAAGAGTCTATTTACCTGTGGGAGGAAAGAGATTTCAAGCCTCAGGATAACTTAAATAATTTAAATCACAACAAATCACTGATAAATAAAATGAATCCAGAAACCCACAACACTTCTCACTCACACCCGTATCTGGACATCTACTCTAGTGCTTCGTGACACTGAACGTCATCCTTTGCTGGGCTGATAATAATTATCATGAAAATAACTATTAGCACAATCATTAAAAATATGCCAGTCAATAAACTAAGATCTCTTAAAGACTCACCTGGACAACGGAAGCTCAGAATTTGTTTCTGAAATACTCTCAATCATAAACTGAGAGTATAAATAAAATTCTCTATTTATAATAATTAAATAATTTAATTTTCAGTCTTTGTAGTCACACAAGCTCTCTGACCTGGTCAACGTCATCCCTTCAGTCTTGTGACACTCTGAAAAAGTAGGATCTGAGGAGACTCATTAATTATTAAAAATAAAATAGAATTTAAAATTCCTTTAGATGCTAATAATCTATACTATTTCCAAACCTGCTTTAAAATGTATTCTGTCCATAATTGTACCAATCAGTGCCATTTTTGTGTTATATACCTGGAAGTATCTGTTTGCTGGGGCCTTGACTTAAAGGAATCAAATAGGGAAACAGAAATGACAGTAAGTCTATGCATGCAACTTTGAGCCAGAGCTAAGAAAGGGTGAGAGTAGGCCAGGCTACAGGCGAAACATGAAACATGGCCTTCTTGGTCCCATTCTCTAACCACCTTCTATCTCCCTTCTTTTATAAAGGCGCGCCAGCACAGCTCATGGGGCTCCCGGCACCTGCAGCACTGCCAGGCCCAGGGGTGCAGCTGGGTGCTCCAGCCCTGCGGTGATCAGGGCTGATTCCTGCACCCAGCCCGGGGCATCGCGCGCACCAGGCCTGTGCTCGGCCTCTTGAACTAGCTCCCTGGCTGGCCCCTCTCAAACCTACTTTTTCTTCCATGACTAAGTAACTTGTAACTGAAATTTTTATCTACTTGGTAACACCTAATATTTTTATATCAAACTCAACTATATCTCACACAATGACATTTATTAATGTATTCCTGACTGCAATGTTGCCATAATTTTCCCCCACCATTTCCCTCGAACTTAGCTTTGGTCAAATACACTCATTACATATTTTTCAGTTCTCTCGGATCTCCAAGTTATACTAGCAACTGATTTTCAATCTTCAACAAATATTGAATAAGAAAAGCAGTTTTAAATGCAGAAATAGCTCCCACAAGTCAAAACTGAACGACATATATAAACACATACATATAGCCATTATGGATAATAATAATCCTGAGTAGTAAAATTAAGCCATATTCAACAGACCTTTCATAGGTATTGTATAAACGTAATTCCTGTAGGCCTGTAGAAAATCAATTCAAGACGTTTCACTTCCTGCATGATATCTGAACAAGACGGCACTTAGACTGCATGCCAGAGCCTCCTGGAAGTCTCTGAACCAGGAGCAGCCTGGAATGCTCTTAGGAAGTTGTCTACAGCCATGCCATCCTAAACGCGCCTGATCTCGCCTGGAATGCTCTTAGGAAGCGGAAGTGTGACACAGGGATAGGAACCTGAAATTTAAAAAACTTCTTCCAACAATTTCTAAGTTTAAAAACCTACAGTGGTCTAACTCGTGTAGTTATACAATTCTTCAAATACTAAAATAAGAAATTCCGGGGCTGGAGCGATAGTACAGCGGGTTTGCCTTGCACACGGCAGGCCCGGGTTCGATCCCGGCATCCCATATGGTCCCCTGAGCAGTGCCAGGAGTAATTCCTGAGTGCAGAGCCAGGAGTAAACCCTGAGCATCACCAGGTGTGACCCAAAAAAGAAAAAAAAGAAAAAGAAATTCCCTTGCTTATTTGTATTATACACGAGCATGAGAAAAGCACTTTAATATATATATTTAGTGAACTTTATAAATCAAGAACTCAAAACCATTTGCTAATAAAATTACATTCTAAAAAAGATGGAAAACCTTTTGATTTAGTAGTATTCCTGAATCAAGTTGTAAACTGAACTGATCCATGTTTAAAGAGATGGTTCTAGTTTGTAGTGCTCTATGAAAAACACTTTTCAAATCACTGTTGTATAATAACCTACTAAATACAACATACTTAGGGTGCCTAAAGTGCCTGAAAAATGCACATACACACAGACACATGCTTTTCCCCCTTACTTTAAGAGAATAGTTATGGAGAGACTATCTTTTATTTGCAGTTATGTCAGGCACAAACATACATACATACAAAATAGTTTAAATCTACACACACACCAAACCCCCAACGCCCCACCCCGTGCTTTTAAGAGAGAGAAAGCACCTGTCACGTAGGGGTAGGGAAGGAAACTGGGGACATCGGTGGTGGGAAATATACCCTGGTGAAGGGATGAGTTGGGACACTGTATGACTGAAACCCAATCATGAACAACCTTGTAACTGCATGTCGCTGAGATTCAATAAAAAAAATTTTTTTTAAAGTGACACACACACACACACACACACACACACACACACACACAAATGTGCAAATTAATTCAAACTATACTAACGTTAACTTTGTCTGAAGTAAATCTTTGTACCAGAGGATTTTTGTTGTTTTGGGGCCACAGAGTTCTTCTGGCTCTGCACTAGGGATCACTCTTGATGGGTTCACAGGGACATATGGGTGCTGGGGATCAAACCCTTGTCAACCACAAGCAAGGCAAGTGCCCTACCCACTGCACTATCACTCTGGCCCCTCTACCAGAGGATTTGAAGCAAATTACACCTGCTCTCAAGACTAGCAAGTATTTTCCTTTTATTGTAATTTTACCAATATGCTCTGAAGCTTAAAAAATAAATTGTTGCTACATCTGTCTTAATGTTTCTTAGTTTTTCTTAATTCTTCCTATAAACCCTCTGCAATTTACTTGAATGTTATTAATAAAAAAAGTTAAATAGAAAAAAAAGCTTTTCAAAAATCCTGTTTGACATTTTAAATAGTGATTACTTTTTTCACTTTCTTACATTTACTGTCAATAGAAAAAAAATGTTTAGGATTTTGCTACAGTTAGTCATGAACGAAATAAAAGCAGTAGATACCTTTGGTAAATCCATAAAGCTTGGCCGAGCCGTTGAAATAAGTCCAAGTGTTTTTAAGGAGCAATTCACAAGCTGTGATAATATATCACAGGCGGCTTCAGCTGATTCTTTTGCTGCTGTCCACCTTGGGGGAAAATACGATTTACCTATGCATACAGTCACATAATAAAGTTATTTTTTCGATGATGAACGGGAAGACAGTGATACAGTGATAATTTTCAATGTTATTTTTTTAGCCCTCACATAAAATGTTAGCCTTTACTTATTACCCCAGGAAAAAACGCACAATTATCAAGGCTTTCTTTATTATGAGACACACAGTTAATGTTGAAAGGAGCTGGCTTTGAAGTTGACTTGTTCCCAACTAGTGACAAAAACCAATGGCAAACATGAATTTATAATCTTGAAAAGAATTAATATATTTGGCACTGGAGATATATACTATATATAATATATACGAGATATAAAATATATCGATAGATATAGATATATCGTATATAGATATATAGATCGTATGTATTATATATACTATACTATATATAGTATATATAATTATATTATATACACTTGTATATATATTTTATATCTAGTATATATACTAGATACATATACTATACACTATATATTTATATCTAATATATAAAAATATATTTATATTATATATATAAAATATATCCTATATAGATATTTAGGATATTTATAGATATATCTATATATATCCAGTGTCAAATATATTCTTTTTCAAAGATTATAAATTCATACATATGAATTTATATAGATATATAGCTATATCGATATATATAAATATATATATTTCAAAGAATTTATAGTCTTTGAAAAAGACTATATTTAGTACTAGATATCTCTCTCTCTAGATAGACAGACAGACAGGCAGGCAGACAGACAGACAGACAGATAGACAGACAGACAGACAGACAGATATATCAAGGCATCAAAAACTCAATACTCAAAAGATTCTAATGAACCACAACCTGGTTTTGAACATTGCTATTAATGAGTGCAAAATAAAACAAGAGCTTCCAGTCAAACATGAAAATCTGAACCAGATACGACAAATGTAGTGGATTCTAAAACCACATTTTTCTGTAAAAAGGAAAGAATAACACGGAGGAAAATAACCAACACTCTCAAAGACATAAGCAGCAACTTCTGTGAAAAAGCTGTCGCCTGCACTCGGCTAACTGAACCCAATCATATACAGCTTTAGAATGATCTATCGCATGGCGGTTCAACTAAAAAAAAAATAAAAGCAGCGCTGGTCAGATGGAGGAAAGATGACAACGGTCGTGGATATGGAACAGTAAACGTCCGGAAAATCATTATCAACTGCTCTGTAAACCACAGCACCTAAATTTAAAAAATTATGTTTTTAAAGTTAGACTAGAAAAAACCTCAAACTGGGTGAAAGATTACTATTAATTTTAACTTTTAATACTCTGAATTTTGTGAAATTGATGTCTATCTATACCAGTTTCAGAGTTGTTCATTTAACCTTGGTGAGGTTTCTTTATCCTGACGATTCTCAAAGTGTGGTCCCTGGAACCAACTACGTCATTGCCTGGGAGTCCGTCAGAAATGCAAATTAAGATGCCTACCCCAGAAGCCATGACTGAAAGAAAGACTCTTGGAGATGAAAACTCGAAGCAAACAAGCCCTCGAGGATTCAATTAAAGCTTGAGAAGCATTTTGTACACCAACTCTGATTACAAGATGCTAGCCCAATGTTGATTTAAATATCAGCATTATCGGGAAAGCACAAAAGAATTCTGCAATGCAGCTCATTTTTTTACACACCATACATGATTTAGTCAGGAAAATTAAAATGTTGTAATAGAAAATTTTAAACTTATGGGACAAATGATTTTGTGAGAATTATGCAGATTCGATACAGCTGCATGTGTCGGAGCCTAGGAGAAAGAAGCACCCCACCTAGCCAACTCCGGGCTAGACCTGGCCTTTAGACCTGTGCGATGAGTGTCGTCCACGCATGCACGGTCACTGGACTTATGATGAAAATACTCTGACCAATCTGACTATCCTTCCCCAGCAGCCAGCATATTTGTGAATGAAGAGAAGAGCTGCAACACAACCACCCACAATCCCATGACCTGGTCTCTCCTCCAGACCGAAGGAGACGGCAATGCGAGCAGGAAATCTGATGAGTGTCG
This sequence comes from Cryptotis parvus, assembly GCA_021461705.1. Lineage (NCBI taxonomy): Eukaryota > Metazoa > Chordata > Mammalia > Eulipotyphla > Soricidae > Cryptotis > Cryptotis parvus. The sequence continues at coordinate 380,951 of JAJIBD010023357.1, read as the reverse complement.
CCTCCACCTGGAGATCGAGGGAAGGAGCACTTCCCACATACATGCCTCTGTTCATAGCTCAGTGGTGGAATACCCCGATTTTATGGCTGAAATAATAAAACCAGCCTGTTCCACAACTGCCACGATCCGAAGTATTCAAACATTCAGGAGCTGCTCTTTGGCAATAATTAGTAGGTGTGCTAAAGACTCAGGAAACACACCCATGTTCCATTACTTCAACAGTACAGGATGCAGGTTAGGATGCAGGCTATAAGCCTCCCGGACTCACACAAATCACTGTAATGCTCACTCTCTCCTGGACTTTTCAAAGCGCCTACACTTAACTCAGCCTCACTATGGAGACAGCCTTCTGGCAAAGAGCAGCAGCTATTCTGGTGACAGACTCACAAACGTGTTCCTAATTCTCTCAAGCATACTCAGCAAGTCTTTTATGTGTAAAATTTCGATTTCTCTTTTAAAAAGTTTCCCATATCATAAAAACATTAACAAGTAAAACTCAGTCCCCATTTGATAAAACTAGCAATTTATTCTGTCATGATCTCCACATTTTAAACTTCTTATCAACTTCCTTTCTTGTTCGGATTGGCTGTGATTGACCCATCTGGTAATAATTTGTTCTTATTTAGTAGTTGATTCTGCTCCTCTGTTTTTTTTGGGGGAACCACACCCAACTCAGAGACCATTCCTGGCTCTGAGCTCAGGGATCTCTGCTGACAGGGCTCCTGCGCCCACAAAGGCTGTCTGGAACGGAACCGTCCGTGTGCAAGGTAAGCACGCTACGTGCTGCACCACGCCTGGACTACGTGCTGGTCCGCCTCGCTTCTGCTCTTTGAATCACTAATAATTACAGTAATATGGGAGTAATTCAGCTCTACCATAACTGTGAAAGCTTCTAAGGTACACAATAATCTTAAATCGTTATGCACTTCCTCTAAACAGGCAGTATTTTTTCTTTTTTAAATCTTTTACTACAGTTTAGGTAATAGGCTAACAACAGTGCTAAAGTTTATGGTAGGATGTATAAAATCCTGCACACCACTGCCAACAAAATGTCTCTGACCCTCCGCCACTGTCCTCAAGTCACCTCTTCCTGCTCGTCCCCATCTTCTGGGTACTGTTTATTACATTTTGTAATCCAACACCAGGTCTGAAAAGGCAGTATTTTAAAAACAGGAGAAGAGGCACTGGTTAGCACACCGAGGTCATGGTAAACTTCACCTCCCACAAGGAGGATTTGAGACATTACCTTGAAGCTGACATACTGCAGATGATTTGAATGCCTCTTAATGATCTGCTTGATCAGTTCTGGATGTGTCGCTTTCAAGCAAGAAGTCGCTGGCTGATTCAGTTCGAATTCAAAACATCTCCACAAATCAGGCATGTGAAATACCTGGTTCCAGTTGTGCAAACTTGGGAAGCATGAGCCCGGTCGAGGAGAGGCAGATGCTTAAAAAATGTGGAGAACAATGTCCTGGAGGAGATTGCCCCAGTCGGAAGCGTGAGGGGGATCACCTGCTGGCCTCAGTTTCTTGGCTTTCGGCAGTTCCCTCCTCTGACGAGTTATGGTCACTGTCACTCTCTCTTCCTCCCCCGTTTCATTCTATTTAAAAAAAATGAAAATAAGTTTCCTAATAATATATCCGAAGGTGAATAAATATGAAATCAGTCTTTCCGCTGCTGACATAGACACACGTTTCTATAAGTTATACATCATGGAAGAATTGGCCAGTAATTTTAGATTATCGAAACAGAAATATAATGAAAAGTTCCAGTGAATATCAACTGTTGGTTTACAAATTCTCTGTATCTCGAGCAGAGGTTGTTTAAAACACTTACATCTGTACTGCACAATTTAGGGGGGAAAGATTTATCATGATTCTGAAATGAAGCCAAGTATGAGTTTATTAAAAGCAACAAAAAAGAGAAACTACAATGAAACTTTATCTAATTTTTTTTCAAGGAATCATTATCTGAAATGGAGAAATGTCACTCTAGCTAAGGCCCACGATCCTCCTGAGAGGATCAGAATTAGCTAGGACGTCGCCCACAATGCAGAGTCTGCGAGGACTTACTGTCAGACCTTCCCTACCACTGCTCAGGAGCCGCAAACGCCTCCTGGCATGGCTCACTACTCTACTGCCCTGTTTTCCCTAAGTTTCACTTTTGGAATGACAGGTACGCATTCAGCATGCGTCTGTACCCTCATTCCCATTTTTTGTAATGTAGTCTTTCTATTGTCAAAATGCAAACAATAAAAACTGAGCATGGTTAAAGAGAATGGGTTCTGAAAGCAAATTTCCAGATCCAGAACCATTGCCTAACTGATCCCTCGGCAGCCTTGAGCTCATACTTGGACTTTCTGTGCTTAAGGTTGTGAACAGGGTTATTATATACAGCTTGTGCGAAAAAATTAAACCAGCTTTTGAGGGGCTGGAGTGATAGCACAGTGGGGGAGGGCATTTGCCCTGCACGCTGCTAACCCAGGTTTGAGCGCCAGTATCCCATACAGTCCCCCAGAGCACCACCAGGAATAATTCCTGAGTGCAGAGCCAGGAGTAACCCCTGAGCATTGCTGGGTGTGACACAAAAAGAAAAAAATCTAGCATTAAAGATATGAAAGAAAACAACACAGTAACAAAAGGGGTACAGAAGTTACCAATTAGAAGTAATCCCTCCTCACCTGAAAAATAAAAACCCACCTAATTTTGTTATAAAATAGCGTGAACGTGTGTGGAAGAAACACACCCTTGGTCCAAGGATGTAGCTTAGTGGTACAGCACTTGCCTAGCATGTATGAGGTCGTGGGTTTGACCTTAGTACTCGGGTAGGGGCGGGAGGTGGCCGGGAACAGGGTCAGAAGGACATAGGAGTTAAGGCACTTTGCATGCAGCCAACCCCAATTGGCTACCCAAGATCACAGGTTCCCCAAGCACCGCTGGCTGGAGCCCTGGAGCCCCTTAGGCACTGCTTGGCCGTACTCCATACTGCTTGGCGGTACTCCTTCCAAACACAGGAAACAGCTGTGGGTATATGAGAACCACTGCAAGCAGATTCACCAGAGTATTATGTTACACTGACCAGCAGTGAGAAGCATAATCGGGGGACATTACAATATAACATTATAATATTAGTCATTATATAATTTAAAATTAGTATAAGCAGCAATGTAATTCTAATATTTAAAAATAATACAAAAATGTCCCATAAAGAGCACTCATTATGACCCATTTTTCTGCTTAAACTTATCCTGCAAGCCTGATTTAATTTTAGTATAAAAAAATATGGGTCAAAGAATAAAGAGTTTGCTTCCTAGGGCTTTAATTTCTCTTTTGGCAATTTAACACTACTCAGAATTTTGAGACACAGAGATTCAAAATAAAATGAAGTCATCTAAAAGCGGCACAATTCCACTCAAGGATGGCGCCGTTTTTCTTTAGAACAGTGTCTCTTCACCTTTGTTCTGAACGTGCTTCCTTCCCATTTGCTTCGTTCCTGTGCCCCTTCTTTGGGCACAGGAACTGATCTTGGGTAGCGAGTTGGGGCTGGCCGCATGCAAAGTCCCTTAACTCTCGTATGTCCTAGTATTGTGCCATGGTCCCTCATTTCTGTGATTTTCACCTGCACCCCTGGACTATCCTGGGGAGGCACAGGGCCCACATGGCTCCTGGCTAAGAAACACTTTAGAATACGCCAACAAAAATGAAACAACAGCCTTCTTCAGTGTTCTTTGCTGATCCTAACAACGCCTGCCTTGGTCTATTAGAAACCTTTTTTAAACAGTTTTTCAGACCCAATCGTGTTTCAACAGGAAAGTGCATGCCTTGTATGCACGAGACCTTCCTGTGGGACGTATTCCACAAAACAAAATAAAGAGAAACATATGGTATATTTTCAATACCTTTCTAGTAAGGGGAGATAAAAAGTTGATATATCAGAAAGTATACACTGAAGGACAGATTATATGTTGATCTAAATACAAAAGTTTGTATGATCACAAAAGTATATTTTAGGTACTAGTAGTTCATGAATAGCCAAAACAAGATTTTGTAAGTCATATATATGTGTATATATATATATATATATGTATATATATATATATATCTGTAGTGTATCAGAACTAAAAAGTAAGTCTAAATGCTGAGAAAAAATGGTATCAGAATTATCATCATTATGTAGGTAAACAATTCTGAGGGGCCAGAGCATAGCTCAGTTGTAGAATTGGTTTTGTATGTGTGAGGTCCTGGGTTTGATAACTGGCTTCATAAAAAAATACAATTATATATATATATATATATATATATATATATATATATATATATATATATACATACGCAGACACACACATATAAAACAGTGGGCACCTAATAAAATATGCACATGTTCATTTTTCTTCAAGTGACCTCATTTATTTAGTAAATTTTTATGTGGCTCACGAAGATGTGCACTAGAGAAAGTTAAACACCTCCAAACATCCACCACCAGTCTACCAAGCGCCAGAGATAGTACAGCAAGTCGGGAGCCTCGCACCTGGACTGGATCCCCAGCACCCCATAAGGTGCCTGGAGTGCTACCAGGACTGAGCCCAGAGGGTTCAGTTAGGGTTAGGGTTAGGGCTAGAGCTAGGGTTAGGGTTAAGTTAGGGTTAGGGTTAGGGCTAGAGCTAGGGTTAGGGTTAAGTTAGGGTTAGGGTTAGGGTTAGAGCTAGGAGTAAGCCCAGAGCACTGCAGGGTGCGGCAACAAAACAAAACAGGGAGTGTCCTGGCGAGGGCCTTTTCTCTCTCCTAGTCCAAGTGAAAACACATCTGTAACCGCTACAGGGCCTGTGCCCAACACAAGGCCTCGGAGCAAACATCACTGCAACGGGGGCAGTCGGGACCCCCCCCCCCCCCCTACCCAGGGCCCTGGGGAACCTCACATGCTCAAATGTCAAGGGAACTTTTCAACCCCAAACAACTAACTAGGAACGCAGAGGAACAAGGCGAGGGAGAGCTGCCATCAGGGCAGAGCGCTGGCCAGCACCTGCAAAGAAAGGCCACACCGGTGCTGCCCACCGCAGGCAGAGACCAAAACAACTTGGCGGTTCCACACACTGGCTGCGAGGGGCGGTGGGCTCCGGCTCGGCCAGGGACCCCCGAGCATAGGAGAGCGCAGTCTTATTTTAAAGCGTGCTTAGGTGCAGCTCGCTGGTCCTCAGCTCCCAAGAGTGGCCCCCTGCGCCCTTGCGATGCACCGCTGCTCCTTGAAAATCAACAGAGCAATAAAAAATCAACAGCCCGGATACAAAACGAGGCGGTGGCAGCAGACCAAGCCCGCGCCCGTCGGCAGGAATAAACCGAAACAAACCCAAAACAGCCAAACAAAACCCCCAGACCCTAAATCCCTCACCTCGTGTCTTTGCAGACAGTCGCGGGCCGCCTCGACCCCCGCGCGCGCTGCCCGGGGCCGCTCCCCAGGGTGCACCAAGTCGCACCCAGCAGGGGCGACCCTCCTCCCCGGACTGGCTGTCCCCACCCGGGCCACTCTGTTTTGACACCTCGAAGCCCCCGTGCGCGCAGACAGCACCCAGGAAGGGTCGCGAGTGGCCCCCAACCCCGCACCCCAGCGCCGGCGAAGGGGACCGCGGGGACGCGCCCGTGGACCCCCGGGCACGGCGGGGAAACGCCCCCGAGCTTAGCTGCCCGCCCCTGAGGGTCTGCAGGCCGCGCGCGTGCATCCCCCACCCCCCGTCCCCCGGACCCTGCGCCCCCGGGCCTGCAGCCCTCCCGGCCGGCGCAGCGAGCGGGGCACTGCCCCTCCGCCTTACCTGCTGCCTCCGGGGCGGCTTCCCCCACGCAGCGCCCCGACGGCCGGGGTGGGCGGCGGCGGCCGGGAGCGCGGCTGTCCCGGCAGGCCCGCCGGGTCCCCGTTTCGCGCTCGCGCCGCCGCGACCCCCGCGCTCCGCCCGCCGCCGAGGCGCAGGTCCCGCGGCGGACGCCGACGTGGCTCCACCGTGGCAGCTCTGGCAGCCCCGGGAGAAGCCTTTGCTCGTCAGTCCCGCTCGGTCCGCGCCCTTCTCTGGGGCCACAGCGTCGCCGCGAGCCGCAGCCGCCACCTCACGGCTCCCCAGCACCTCGGCCCAGGCGCGGAGACCAAAATGGCGCTCGCGGCCGCGCGCTTTCGTCGGCGCGTCCCCGCCCGAGGAGCGATGGGAGGCGCGTGCCCGCCGCCGCGTGCCCGCTGGTCGCGCGCACGCGGGAGCCCGCGCCACACCGCCCCGCGCGCCTCTGGGGGCCTCTGCCACCCAGTTCTGGGGACTGCCTTTTGGCCTGCGACCCATGTCGGCTGCTTTCTGCTGGGGGACGCTATTTGCAGGCGAATGCCGGAAAGCTGGAGACTGGCTCCGGGGATACTGGACCGCTGAGGGCTGGGGAGAGCCTGAACAGACGCAGCTGGACAGGTGTCACAGTCCGCCCACGTCAACGGGGAATAAAGCACCGACTTTAAAGGTAAATGGCTCGTGGGAAGCCCAAAACACACAGCAGCAGCACCATCTGCGCATTTTATTTTCATAGCAGTACTATTCACAATAGCCAGAATCTGGAAACAACCAGAGTGCACTAGAACTGATGACTGGGTAAAGAAACTGTGGTACATCTACACAATGGAATACTATGCAGCTGTTAGGAAAAATGAAGTTATGGAATTTTCCTGAAAATGTATGGACATGGAGAGGGTCATGTTGAGTGAAATTAGCCAGAAGGGAAAAGACAGATATAGAATGACTGCGTTTATTTGCATAACGTAAATACATATGTCTATATATACACACATATATTATGATACCAGTATCCAAGGTCAGGCAAAACATGGAGGTCTTATCAAAGGTGGAATCTACCACCAGTGTGTGGGAGTCAGAGGTTAGGTAAGACAGAGAAGGGAACAGTGTGCTAATAATCGTTGAAAATGATAAAACCAGCCTAGAATTGAGCATTGAATATAGGCAAAAAAGATACATTGGATAACCTCTAAACGTATGTATTGCAGTGCACAATGTAAGAGGAGAGAGAGAGAGAGAGAGAGAGAGAGAGAGAGAGAGAGAGAGAGAGAGAGAGAGAGAGAGAAGATAAAGAACCTGCCATAGAAGCAGGCTAGGGAGGGGGAAGGGAACCGGGACGTTGGTCGTGGAAATGGGCACTGGCTGGAACACTGTATGGCCGAAACCCAAACATGAACATCTTAGTAATTGTATATCTCACAGTCATATAATAAAATATAAACAAAAATAAAAAATAAAACCATGAAAAAAAATAAAAGGTAGATGGCTCACAGACCTGAGCCCCAGCCCAGCGGGAAGGCGCTTGCCTTGTCCCAGAGTCCTGCCAGGAGGGGGCCCTGAGAGCACAGAGCAGAAGATGTGTTCCCAAACAAAAACAGGAGGAAAAGAAATGAGTGAATTTCCTTCAGAGGGCGGGTTGGAAGTGGGGGGTTCCTAAGGAGCTTCCGGGGAGAGAAACAGTCATTAAATGCTCCTTAGGCACTGCAGAGATCATCCAAGGGAAGGCCCTTACAGATTTATGGTTTGTTTTGTTTGGGGCCACACAAGACGGTGCTAGGGCTTAGTCCTGGCTTTGTGCTTAGGGATCAATCACTCTTGGAGGGCTTGGGGGACCATATGGAATGCTGGGGATCAAACCCGGTCGACCACACAAAGCAAACTGTGCATGGCTTTGCACGGATTTAGGATTTCTTAAGTAGGGCACATTGCATGTGCTCTCAGGCTCTAATGGCTTTCTTTCCCAATTCTTATTCTTAGATTCTGGGCTTTTAGGGGTTTCAGTCTAGTCTGAGAGCCCCAAGTCACAGGCTCCAGCTTAAGTTTCAAATCTGTGCTTTGGCCACACGCAGGGGCAGAGTCAGGGAGCCGGCCCTCGGCCCACATGCACTAGAGCCCTTTGTGCCACCTGTGAGCCCCTGCCTTATGATTTTACTAGATTTTTTAATATAGATCTACCCATATAGTGATATAATGTGTTCACCATTGGTTTACAATACAACGTAAGTTTCTGGACGGCTCCTGGCCTCCATAGTGGGCGGATGCACACTCTATAGTGTACATACTCCATGGTGGGCTGGTACATACTATAGTGTACACACTCTATAGTGGGCTGATGCACACTCTATAGTGTTCACACTCTATAGTGGGCCAGTACTATAGTGTACAACTCCATAGTGGGCTGATGCACACTCTATAGTGTACACACTCATAGTGGGCTAGTACTATAATGTACAACTCCATAGTGGGCTGATGCACACTCTATAGTGTACACACTCCATGGTGGGCTGATGCACACTCTATAGTGGACACACTCATAGTGGGCTGGTATATACTATAGTGTACACACTCTATAGTGGGCTGGTACTATAATGTACACATTCCATGGTGGGCTTATACACACTCTATAGTGTACACACTCATCGTGGGCTAGTACACACTATAGTGTACACATAGTGGGCTGGTACACACTATAGTGTACACACTCTGTAGTGGGCTGGTACTATAGTGTAACACTCCATAGTGGGCTGATGCACATTCTATAGTGTACACACACTCATAGTGGGCCGATGTACACTCTATTGTGTACACACTCACAGTGAGCTGATGCACAATCTATAGTGTACACACTCCATAGTGAGCTGGTACACACTATAGTGTACACACTCCATAGTGGGCTGATATACACTTTATAGTGTACTCTATACTGTTGCCGCCACCATCAAGGTAGTTCCTCTGCCTATTCCTCACACCTTAGCTAGGGTTTCATTCTGGCTCTAATTTTACCAGAGCTATGAACTTGAATAGATTATTTCACTTCTTGGTGCTTCAGTTTCCTCATCTCTAAAGTCAAAATAATCATCATCTTAGCAAGAACAATTGTGCTTCCTACTCCCTAGTGCTGTCAGGAGAATTGAGTTAATGTGTGAAGCATTCATGTGCATTGCAGGTATTGGAAATGCTCCGTAACGGCTCACTCCGTGGCTGCTGTTAGTGTCCTCTGGCTTTGCTTACGGAGTGCAGTTAGAGCTGGTGGAGTCTGCTGCCTTCTGGGCAGGGAGAGGTGCGGTTTTAGCCAAGGTCTTGCTGGGCTCAGCTGCAGGGACACCACCAAGAGAGGCCCTGTGTCATGCAGAAAGTGTTCTTCTCATGAAGATGTTAATGAAGATGAAGATGAATAAAACAAAGATGTTGGGTTTGTCTCTCGAAGAGCAGAAACAGGCAAAAGCTAGGATACTCTTGACTTTTTTCTGGGTTTGGCACATATGACAAAAAACATCACGCAAATTTATTCTACTGTAGTCTAATATGCTCACTAGTCTATTGCGGATAGACTAAATGCTTTAGAAAGACTAAATTGCAGATAGACTAAGCTTTAACGTCTTTTAAAAGCACAGCAACCAGGCTCTATTCACCAGCCTCAAAAATGGGCTTACCATCTGCCAAGGATAGTTGTTCTACTGCAGAGGCATTTACTCGACTAATTTGTTAGGTAAAAACAGAATAAATTATTGTTACTTTCCCCATGATCTTACAGCAGTTACTTTTGTGTGCCCCATTTTAAGTATTTTGCACCTCCATACACACACAGTATTTGTGACAAGATAAGTCACCTTTGGCTCTTGAAATAGCTGCCAGTTGGTTCCAGCCAAGTTGCTTAGAATTTCCTTAGAAAAGGAAAATCCGCTTTAGCGTTTTTATGTACCCCATCATTCTAATGACTGATGACTGAACGCGAATTAGACTGGTGTTGGGCTGTCTATCAATACATCTTTACCTTATTAAAGGACATGGAAATAGGGCTGGATAAAGAACTCAGCATGCTGAGAACATGCTTTTGCAAGTGAGGATTCCTAGCACTGAATGGTCCTCCAAGAGTGACTCCGAGCACTGAGCTGGAGCACTCAACTCCGAGCACTTGTTGAGCTCCTAAGCACCAACAAGTTTTTGGTTTACCTCCAAAATCAAACAATATCAAAAATAAAATGAACGGGGGCCAGAGAGATAGTAAAGCTAGTAGGATGCTTGCATTGGGTTTAGTCCCTGGCACAACTTATGCCCCGGAGCACCGCCAGGAGTGATCAAAGCAGAGCCAGGAATAAGCCCTAAGCACCACTGGTGTGATCCGAAAACCCACTAAATAAAACAAGCTTGATATAAATAAAAAGAAACAAAGGTCAGGAAATCTTTCATTGAAGTGATTCCCAACGTCATACCTTTCAGAGAGCTGGATTGACCCTAATGACAACACTTTCTACCATCAGATTGTCTTAATTCTTGTTACTCTCCTCCAGGAGAAGATTTAGGAATTAAAGATCATCCACTTCCACAGCAATATGTCTCATGCTGCTCCTTCCTGTCTGACAGTGCTCACTTTTCTTGAGATAAAACATACTTACTAATTACTGATTTTCATTTTCCTGTCTTTCCATTTTGAGAGATCTTTCTCTCCTATCTACAAAGTCAAAGTCACTTTTGCTAGGGAAGCGAGTCTCATCTCTTGGGGATTCATATGTAGGCATACTTGGGGTGCCTTTATTCCAACACTCATACTTTGACATCATGCCTGCCACCATCTTATTATAAAATGCAAAGGCTCTTAATAACATAGAATTGCAAGCACACTTCCATATTTCTGTTCTGAGAATAGCCCATTCCGAGCACCTGGTTCTACCTGTGCATAATTACTCTTCTCTCCAATCATTCACTTATATGCCCTGGCGTGTGTAAATCAGTTACTAAGCTTCTGGGAACTCCATTCCTCTCTCCACGAGCAATAGTTGTCAAGTGGAGAAATAAAAACAGGTGTTCGAATGTTTATTGGATGAATTAATTAAAAACAGTTGAACCACATTTCTGAAGAACACGCCAGTGTCTTGGTTCTCAGCGTTGTAACTTCCCACTTTTACTTATTCAGTAGTGTCCAGGTTAAGCTCAAATACATACATACATACATATATATATATATATATATATATATATATATATATATATATATATCTTTAGGAAATAGACCTGATACTGGTAATTGAGCATGTTTTCTATAACATGGCAACCAAGTGTATTGTTTTGTTGGTTAAGAAACTTAGAAGTTCAATTTCTATTTTCCAGGAACTATGTAAGATTGCATGGTAATTAATTGTATACTGATCTCTAAGTGGGTTTGATATTTTTTTTCTCATAACTTCTTTTCACTTTCTTTCTTTTTTTGAAATTTGTATTATACCACTGTGAGACATACAATTACAAAGGTGTTCATAATTGGTTCTTGGAAATACAGTATTCCAGCACCCATCCCTCCACCAGTGCCCCATTTCCACCACCAATGTACCCCACCCCCTCCTGCCTACCCCCCAGGCTGCCTCAATAGCAGGTACCCCTGTTTTCTCTCTTTCTCTCTCTGTCTCTCCATCTCTCTCCCTCTTCTTTTACACATTGTGGCTAGCCCTGCAGATATTTAGAGTTTATCACTTAAGTCTCTTTGTGTATATTTAATGGTGAGTTTTAATCTGCCATTATCATTTCCCACACTTAGTAAAACACTGGTATCTATTGATGTCCTATTAATGAATACAATCATTCTTTATCTGTCCTTTTCCTTCTGACTAATTTCACTCAGCATGATAGTCTCCATGTCCATCCATTTGCAGGTAAATTTCATAATTTCGTCTTTTCTGACAGCTGCATAGTATTCCATAGTGTAGATGAACCACAGTTTCTTTAGCCAGTCCTCTGTTCTCGGGCATTTAGGTTGTTTCCAGATTCTAGCTATTGTGAATAGTGCAGAGATGAATAAAGAAGTACAGATAGTGTTTCTACTAGGTGTTTTTCGGTCTCTAGGTTATATTCCCAGGAGTGCTATTGCTGGATCAAATGGAAGCTCAATATCTAGTTTTCGGAGGAATGCCCATATTGTTTTCCAAAAGGGCTGGACAAGTCGGCACTCCCACCAACAGTGGATGAGAGTCCCTTTTCCCCCCACATCCATGCCAGCATTGGTTGTTCTTGCTGTTTTGGATGTGTGCCAGTCTCTGTGGTGGTCTAGATGGTACCTCATTGTTGCTTTGATTTGCATCTCCCTGATGATTAAAGATGAAGAGCATTTTTTCATATGTCTTTTGGCCATTCGAATTTCTTCCTTTTGGAAGTTTCTGTTCATTTCTTCTCCCCATTTTTGATGGGGTTGGCTGTTTTTTTCTTGTGAAGTGCTACCAGTGCCTGATATCACTGTATCATTGTCATTGTCTTCCCGTTCATCATCTATTTGCTTGAGCAGGCACCAGTAACATCTCCATATGTCCTGTCTCATGCAAATAAAGCCCAAGGGCACCTGCTTGCTCCAGGAACATAAAGAGCCTCAAACCATTCCATCAGGTCATGGGAATGAGGTCTGAAATTGTTACTGGTATTTGGCATATCAAATACGACACGGGTGTGCCTGATATATCCTGGATATTAACCCCTTGTCAGATGGGTATTGGGTGAATATCCTTTCCCACTCTGTGGATTGTGTTTGTATCTTGGTCACCGTTTCTTTTGAGGTGCAGAAGTTTTCAATTTTATATAATCCCATTTGTTTATCTTTGCTTCCATTTGCTTGGTCAGTGGTGCGTGGTCTTTAAAGGGTACTTTTAGTTTCAATATCGTAGAGCATTTCTTCTATGTTTTCTTCGTTGTACCTTATAGATTCATGTCTGATGTTGAGATCTATAATCTGTTTTGATCTGACTTTTGTGCATGGCGTTAGAAGGAGGTCTAAGTTCATTTTTTACACGTAGCTGCCCAGTTTCCCCAGCACCATTTGTTGAAGAGGTTTTCTTTGCTCCACTTAACATTTTTTTGCTCCTTTATTGAAGATTAAGTGGTTGTATATTTGAGAGTGTGTTTTAGGATATTCAGTTCCATTCCATAGGTCTACGGGTCTGTCTCTATACCAATACCACACTGTTTTAATTACAACTGCTCTGTAGTAGAGCTTGAGGTTGGGGAAAGTGATACCTCCCATCTTCTTTTCCCAAGGATTGCTTTAGCTATTCGTGGGGGGTTTATTATTCCATACAAATTGCAGGAGTCTGTTCAATTTCTTTGAAGAAAGTCATGGGTGTCTTTATAGGGACCACATTGAATCTGTATAAAGCTCTAGGGAGTATTACCATTTTGATAATGTTAATCCTTTCAATCCATGAGCAGGGAATGTGTTTCCATTTCCTCAGGTCCTTTTTTATTTCCTGAAGTAACGTTTTGTAGTTTTCTTTGTAGAGATCCTTTACATTCTTTGTCAAACTGATTCCTAGGTATTTGATTTTCTGTGGCGCAATTGTTAATGGGCTAGTTTCTTTAATGTCCCTTTCTTCTCTTTCGCTGTTTGCATATAGGAAGGCCGTTGACTATTGGGTATTGATTTTGTACCCTGCCACTCTACTATAAGAATGTATTATTTTTTAGGAGTTTCGGGTTTTCCAGGTATAATATCATGTCATCTGCAAATAGTGACAACTTGGCTTCTTCCCTTCCTATCCGGATGCCCTTAATGTTTTTTTTCTTCCCTGATTGATATGGCAAGTACATCCAGTACTATATTGAATAGAAGTGGTGAGAGTGGGCAGCCTGTCTTGTCCCTGATCTTAAGGGAAGGCTTTCAGTTTTTCCCCATTGAGAATGATGCTCGCTGTGGGCTTGTAGTAGATGGCCTGGATTATATTGAGGAAAGTTCCTTCAATCCCCATTTTATGGAGAGATTTTATCATGAACGGGTGATAAAAGGCATTGTCAAATGCCTTTTCTGCATCTATTGATATGGTCATATGATTTTTATTTTTCTTTTGTTGATATGATGTATTATGTTGATTGACTTGCGGATGTTGAACCATCCTTGCATTCCAGGATGAACCCCACTTGGTCATGTTGTATAATCTTTTTGATGACTCTTTGGATTCTATTTGCTAGTATTTTGTTGAAGATCTTAGCATCTGTGTTTATCAGGGAGATTGGTCTGTAGTTTTCCTTTTTTGTGACATCTCTGTCTGCTTTGGGTATCAGGGTGATATGGGCCTCGTAAAAGCTATTTGGGAGTGTTTCTGTTTCTTCAATTTGCCGGAAGAGCTTGAAAAGAATTGGGAGTAGGTCCTCTTTAAAGGTTTTGTAGAATTCACTGGTGAATCCATCTGGACCTGGGCTTTTGTGTTTGGGGAGACTTTTGATTACCGATTCCATCTCCTCGATGGAGATAGGTTTGATGAGGTATTCCAAATCTTCTTGTTGCAGACTTGGGTGGCTATAGGAATTCAGGAATTTCTACATTTCTTCTAGGTTCTCTTGTTTCGTGGCAAACAGGCTCTCATAGTAATCTCTGATGATCTTTTGAATTTATGTGGTTTCTGTTGTGATGTCCTTCTTTTCACTTTAACTCCCAATATTTATCTTTTTTTTTTTTTTTTTTTGGGTCACACCTGGCAATGCTCAGGGGTTTCTCCTGCAATGCTCAGGGGTTTCTCCTGGCTCTGCACTCAGGAATTACTCCTGGCAGTGTGCTTGGGGGACCATATGGGATGCCGGGGATCAAACCCAGGCTGGCGCGTGCAAGGCAAATGCCCTACCCGCTGCGCTATGGCTCCAGCCCCACTCCCAGTATTTATCTTTTGAGTTTCTGTATTGTTTTAGTTTTTATTTTTTGGATAGCATCTCAAAAGGGAGCTATCCAAGTTCCATTATGCTCTTTGGATTTTTTTTCTGCTTTAGTTTTGTTCTACTTTTATAATTGCTACATTGATGCATTAATTTATCGAGGTAATAATTTATAACAGAGTGGAGGTTTTAGATGTATAGTTTCTCTCTTAGCAAATGTATGTTTCACAACAAATTTACCACTTAATGCCTGGGCACCAACCACCATCAGCACATCCAACCCCTCAGCTCAGAGCACTCCCTAACCTTCACCTCTGGGAACTATCAATCTATTGCCAGGGATTATTTTTTTTTAAACAGCTGAGTAGTGTTCCATTGTGTAGCAGGAGTGCAGATAAGGAACCATTGGATTATACAATAATTAATGTCTTTTAAGGAAACTGCATACTTTTCCACACAGTGTTATATTTACAAGGTTTGAGGCAAGACTGAAACCAAGTAGGCCCATACCAAATATTTACTGACTTCATTTATGTCATTAGTATGGCAGTCATTTGCTCTAGTATGTACCAAATAGAGCAAAGAGTGGCCCCTAAGCACTGAGCTGGGAGTAGCTCCTGAGTACCAACAAGTTTTGGTTTAGCTCCAAAACCAAAGAGTGTCAAAAATTAAATGAAATGGGGAGAGATAGTACAGCTAGCAGGATACACCCCCACACACACACACAGTTAAGTGACCTTTGCCTCTTGAAACATCTGCCAGTTGGTTCCAGTCAAGTTGCTTCGCATTTCCTTAGAAAAGGAAAACCCACTTGTTCCATTTTTTTTTAAAGGATACATGTCAGACTCAACCTAAAAAACAAACAAACAAAAAGAGCAAGGGTCTGGACTGAGCTCAGGCTCCCAACCCCCCCCCACCTCGCCAAGACGGTGGGTCATGAACCCAAATCATGATTCCAGTGCTTGGGTAAGCACTTTCCTGAGAGTATTAAAGAATTGTCAACAGTACTGTATGCAGCTGTCAGGAAAATGAGCTGTCTCGCTCCATTACAGCCGCCATCAGAATCATGTGACTGCGCCGGTGTAGGTGAGAAAGCAGGGAGGAAAGAAACACGAGTGGAGGAACAGCCTGTGTTTCTCAATAAACCCTGGTTTTGGGCTCCGTACTGCTTGCTCAAGGATCACTCTTGCCTGTGCTCAGGTACCATCTGGGTTTCAGGAACTGAGTATAGATGAGCAAAGTGCAAGCAAGCACTTAACCTCTGTACTGTCTCTCTACCCTTTCCTTTTTAAAATTTAAAAACTTGGGGCCAGAGCGATAGCACAGTGGGGAGGGCATTTGCCTTGCATGCGGCCACCCAGGTTCCATCCCCAGCACCCCATATGGTTCACTAAGCACTGCCAGGAGTAATTCCTGAGCGAAGAGCCAGGAGAAACCCCTGAGCGTTACTGGGGTGTGACCCCTCCCCAAATATAACTAAATTTAAAACTTTTGTGGGAGGGGGCCATAGCTGTTGGTGCTTGGGGATCATTATTGGCAGAGCTGGGGATTGAACAGCATTGGCCATATACAAGGCAAGTGCCTTAATCCCCGCAAATAAAAAATCACTTCATAGGCAGTCTTTGCTATAGAGGCAGGCTAGGGGGAGGGGCGGGAACCAGGGAACATTGGTGGTGGGAAATGGGCACTGGTGGAGGGATGAGTGCTGGAACACTCTATGACTGAAACCTAATCATGAAGAGTTTTGTAATTGTATATCTCATGGTGGTATAATAAAATAAAAAAAATCACTTTTTGATAGACTAAGATTGTAAACCTGAAGTCTACCCAGGGATGTGCTTATGAAAATTCACTTTTCCTAGGCCTGAAAATGTAGCAGAAAGGTTTTATTTTCCAGATTCCCTAACACCTGCTTTTCTGATTGTTTTACTTCTTGCCTGACACATAATATAGTCTTTAAAACTGTCTATTGGCATAAGTGTTTTTGAGCTAATGTGTGCCAAAGTCATCTCCCTTCTGTTTGTCATAACTTGTTTTTCAAATGTTCAAATTTTCTGGTTTCACGATGTTTAGGATATGATTAAAATATATTCTTCATCAGTGAACAGAAGTTGAAGTTATTGAGAAAATGCTGAAGGGTTTGTTGCTTGAATCCCGTTTGTTACTAGAATATTAAGCTGTGATGGCTGATTCGAGCCAGGCCACCTGGATAGTTTCTGTTCTTTTCCATTGTAATTTTAACACTGGAGCACATCAGTTTGCCAGCAAAGTTTATGAATGCAAAAATGATACTTTTACAATGATGAAATGTCCTCTTCATATTGATAGCATTCTCAAGGATTTGTACCTACGGCCTGTGAGTTTAAGTCAAATATATTTACAAGAGTATTTTCTCCCTTCCAGTTTCCCAGGGATTCATCCTAGAGGATCGTTTGTGCCTGCTGGCCCTAGCACCATGCCCACCTTGTCTTTGAAAGTTGAAGTAATACTGAATTTAAAATGGCATGTTTCAGGTTGCAGGTGTGCAACACTGGAAAAATATCCCCATGGATATTTCCCACATTAAGTTCACCACTGACAGTTCTGTTACCAAGCAATTGATCCTTGGTACCCAAGAAACCCATATCCTTTCTCTTCTGGTAACTGCTAGCTAGTCTGAGTGTCTGAGTTAATTTTTATTTATTTATATTGAAATCCACTCTTCAGCCTGTTCCTTGTTTTCTCCACAAACCCAGGCATGACCTTAGTGTGATAGGTGCAGGCTGGAGGGGAGAGGCAGGGATGGTTAAAATGTCCCGAGATGAAGAAGCGGTGCCACGGCTCCCGCGGCACCGGCTCGCGTAGCATGAAAGTGCTCACTGGGCCAGGGGATGGCTTCGGTACTTCCCCTAAAAGGGACAGTTACCAGACGGTGCTTCCCCTAAAAAGGGACTGTCGCCAACAAAGCCCCCTAGAATTCCTTTGGATGTTTCTAAGAATGCTTGGTGTGCAATTAGAGCGCTTGTTTATGCTGAAACTTAGACTCTTAGTAATGAAGAAACTGAACAAAGAGAAAAACCTGCGGCAACCGTAGTTTTCATTATACACAATTATAGCATAAAACAAAGATAGTAAAAAAATGCCAGCCCGCGCAGTGTCTGGCTGCCAAGGCCTGAGCTGGCCTCAGGTCCTTGATAAGGAAAGGCTCGTGACCTTCAGGCCTTTGCTTCCCATCATTAGCGGGAAGGGAGAATTCTTGACCTATGGGTCGAGGCGACTGGCTACCCCCTGTTGATGAGAATGCAGTGATTAGCCTCCCTAAACCTCCTGTGTGAAAAATAATTGGGCTTGTTAAAGTTAACACTTTCTAGTACAAAAAATCTTGATAATCTTACAATAATAAACTCTGCATAAAAGTTTCTATTTAGGAGTAGGTTAAGTTAATCTATAATATGTGCATAGAGCTAGTAAGTAATTCTATGAATATCAGAATTAAAAAAATATGTATCTTACTTAAGGCAAATATGAAAGTATGTAAAAACAAAAAGACGTCAGAAAAACATGTCTGAAAAACAGGTGCAGGCAAGCAGGCAAGAGGTGGTCATATGTGGTAGACACGATAAACTCCTTTTGATGTTAAAAATGTCTCCTTTGCTAAAAAATAACTGGTGTAATCTTGTGTCTGTGCATTTCTTGAACATAAAAAGAAAAGTTTTGCCTTCAGTAAACGGCAGCAGCAGCATTTGACTTCCCTTGTGTCTGTGCCTGTCTGTCCATTGTGCCGGCGTTCCTGTTCTCCCTGATTCCCTCAGCTGGTTACCCCGAGACTTAGAGCTCACACCGACTGAGCGGTCTGCGGCAAAGTGGAAGCTGAGGGGACGGTTCATCACCTCCTGATGCACAACTTCCTCTCCCAATATGGCAGAGTGACATACTCGGAGGATAAAGTCCATGCTGTGTTAGAATCTCTATTAGACATGGATAAGAGGCCCCACTGGCCCTTTGTCAGAAAAATGGGAAGTGGTAAAAATGTTTGGATGCCTTCGAGATGCTTAAGAGATGAGGGTCTGTTAAAGAAATACTGATGTGAAACATTCTGCATATTAACACGGAACAAACCCAATCTGAAGTTCCTTGTCTTGCCTGGGAGTAAAGTGCATTTGAGGCCAGCCGGCCACTCCAGAGCTTTCCCACACAGGGCAATCAACGATTGCTTGCAGGGCACAGGAGAGATAGCAGAACGCTTAGAGTGCTTGTTTTGTATGCACCTATGGTCCCCTGAGCCCTCCTGAGAGTGATCCCTGAGCACTGAACCAGGAGTAATCCAAGCGTGACCCCCTTCCCCTAACAAAATCCAAGAGACAGTTGCTTTCAACTCTGAGGCGCTGGCACATACTACAAAGGAACTTCACATAATCTCTGGGGACATTTTGAAAGAATTTTATCATTACCTTTTATGTGTGGACCCAAAAGTAGCTCATTTGGGTGAAGGGGGACCTTCTGATTGTTTTATTTTTTTCCCCCAAATTTTATTACACCATTTTAGACATACAATTGCAAGATGCTCATGCAGAGTTCGGTTTCACAGCGTTCCAACACCCATCCTTCCACCCAAACCATCTCCCATCACCAATGTCCCCACCTCCCTCCCCCCTCCCACACCCCAACCACCTGGCAGGTTCTGCGCCTCTTCTCTCTCCTCTCTATCTCTTCCTCCCGCCAAACCTTCCTGCACATCGTGGAATGCAGTGGCTCAAAGGACATCACTGTTTCCACTATCTTGGTGGATCGCGCGCCGCAAGCGCCTGTGCGACCTGGGCTCGAACTGGTTTTGCTCTGTTAATCTGGTCGTGAGGTAGTATCCCAGCATCCAGACAGCGAAGGTGGTGGCTAGTGTGGTGGGCGAGTCTCATCCGGCTGCTTCCGGGACCCCGGAGGTGATGGGGCCCACTCCCCAAAACCCATCTGTCCTCCCCGGGAGCTCCATGGTCAGCTTGGCCGGGGAAAGCGGAGTTCCAGCTTCCCCAGGCGTGTCCGAGGCCTGCATGCTATGGCTGGTTGCTCCAGAGCAGCTCCTGGGCGGGGCCACCAGGCTCGACAAAATGGAGGGGGGAAATGGCCGACCCCTGACTCAATCTGACCAATTCCCAGCGATTCCCGCTTCTGGGAGCTGCCTACCTGGGCTCGAACTGGTTTTGCTCTGTTAATCTGGTCGTGAGGTAGTATCCCAGCTTGCCAGGCTCTGTATTTATGTATATATGTATATGTGTATTTATGTATATGCATGTTTGTGTATACATATATGCATTTATATATATTTATATGTGTATTTATGCATATGTATATATTTATGTATATGTATAAACAGTAACAATAATAAACCTCATTCCCAATGAATGGAGTCGTTACTGGTGCCCACTTGAGTAAATCGCTAAACAACGGGAAGACAAGTGAAGTGAAGTATATTTTATGTATAATATGGCTTAATATACTTAAATAGCTTATGAAATTAATGCATATCAACAAAAAAGGAAGATAAAAAGCACATGATCTTGTCAAGTGGCTGAAAAAATCTGAAAATATAAAAGGAATCTATGTTGGGAAAGAAAACTGACATGTGCAAATGACATAATATGTACATATACATATATCCACACACACATATATATAAAACACTAAAGAGCCCTTCATGAAACTACTTATTAATGAGTTCAGCATAGTATCAGGATAGAAAGTTAATATATATAAACTATTGCATTTCTATATGCAAACAGTGAAAGGAATAGGAATGAAAAAATCCCATTTACTCTAGAATCAAAAGTTAACATACTAGAGTAAACCAAACAGAGGAGGTGAAAAAACCTAGGTACTAAATATGCTGAGCGGGCCGGAGTGATAGCCCAGCGGGTAGGGCGTTGCCTTGCACGTGGCTGGCCCATGCTGGCCGGGTTCGATCCCCGGCATCCCATATGATCCCCAAGCACTGCCAGGAGTAATTCCTGAGTGCAGAGCCAGAAGAAACCCTTGAGCATTGCCGAGTAGTGACAAAAAAAAAAAAAAAAAAAAAAAAAAGCTGAGTCATTCATTAGTAACGAAATAGAAGACACAAAGAAATGGAAAGACAGTTCATGATTGGAGGAGGAAAAGAGACCATTAAAATGGCTATCCTGGCTAACGAAACTTAGAGATTCAATGTAATTCAACAGACAAAACAACCAACCCAAGCAAAATATTGGACAAAAGACCTGAAAAGAATATGAAGACATAGAGATGGCCCATAGACAAATGGAAAAAAAAAAGCTCAATGTAACTTAGTTTTAAACCCATTACCTTATACCGATGAATGGCCCATAGCCAAAACTGGGAGCCACACATGCTAGAAAGGAGAAAAATGAATAGATGTCCAGGGTTTATAGGATGTAAATTAGAGCATCCTTTATAAAAGTGGAATCAGTTCCCTAAAAAATAAAAATTGGAATACTGGGGTCCAGTGATAGTACCCACGTTTGATCCCCAGCATCCCATATGATCTACCAAGCCCCACCAAGAGTAATTCCTGTGAGCAGAGCCAGGAGTAACCCCTGAGCATGACTGGAAAGTGGCCCCAAAACAAAAATTTTTTTTAAAAAAGAATACTATATAATCTAGCAATATGATTCCTCAGCATTTAGCCAAAAGATATGAAAACACTGACTTGAAAACATTATTATATGTTCACACACCATGATGTTTCATAGCAACATTATTTATAACAACCACTACATAAGATTAATACAAATACCCACTGACGACAGGCTAAAGGTGTGGTATATATACTCTTAGTGAAATATTACTCAAGTACAAAAATGATTAAGTATGCCTTTTATGACTGCATGGATGGAATTCGTGATTAGTTAAGTAAAATAAGTCAAAACTTGAAGACAATTATTGGATGGCTTCACTCTTATACTGAATATAAATAACCAAACAAACATAAGAATAACTCTCTCAGACTTTGAAAACTATGGTAATTACCAGAGAGAAAGGGAAAGAGGTTTGGAGAAAAGGGCAGAGAGAGTGATTTTAATAGCATCGTGGCAGAGGTGAGAGTTCATACTTAGAGGTATAAAACTATATTCCTGAAAATTCACAGATTTGTAAACCAATGATAAACCCACAAAATTGGTAATAAATTAAAAAAGCTTAAGTCCTCACTAATACGTGGTCAATTTACTAAATATTTTCTCCAGTCTTTAGCATATGTCCATATATTGTATCTGTATATCTGTATGTATTTACATATCTATGTTGCATCTATATATTTAATCACTTCACTTGTATCACTTGTCTTTCCGTTGTTCATCGATTTGCTTGAGCGGGCACCAGTAACATCTCAATATGTCCTGTCACAAGCAAGTGTAGCCCAGGGGCATCTGCTTGCTCCAGGGACAGGAATAGCCTCAAACCATTCTTCAGGTCATGGGAATGAGGTCCATAATTACTGGCTTTTGGCATATCAAATAAAACATGGGAAGCTTGCCAGGCTCTGCTGTGTAGGTGCTATACTCTCAGTAGTAGGCTCTCATCTCGAGCATTTTACTGATGAAACTTAAAGGGAAAGATTAGGTTTTCTCTTGGGTGGAGCTCCGAGGAACTCTGGAGTCTTGATGTTGAGAATGACTGACCTCTGGATGTGTGGGTTGCTCTGGCTTCTTGCTAGGCTTACTGGGATGACGGGTATCAGTTAGAACCTGTCTAGAACTGTATACAGTGCATAAATGTGAAAGATCCTGGGAAGGACCTGATTCTAAAATCAGGATACTTAGTACTAAGACTGCGAGGCTGCACGCTGATGGAGCTTTGGTCTGGCGTGGGTCTCTCTTCTGGGGTAGCCAGCATGGAGGTGGAGGAAAGGGCGGAGGAGCCCTATATATTTAATTGCATCTAAAATTGTATCTCAGGCCGGAGCCATAGCACAGAGGGTAGGGCGTTTGCCTTGCACGCGGCCGACATGGGTTCGGTCCCTGGCATCCCATATGGTCCCCTGAGTACCGCCAGGAGTAATTCCTGAGTGGAGAGCCAGGAGTAACTCCTGAACATTGCTGAGTGTGACCCAAAAAAGCAAAATAAATAATAAAATAGTATCTCTAAACCAACAAAAGATTTCAACATTCCTATATGAGATTTCAATATTATATCTCATTACTACCCCTATTTGCTCTAAAAGAGGATAGAGCGTTGTTCAGCTTCAAATTTGTTTCTCAGTAATACTTTGCACAATCGTTGGACTTTATCACTGTATAAAAATGTACAGTGGTTTATTGACATATACATTCCAGTAAGTGTACAGCTGCAGGATACATGAGGCACACACAGTATTGCACTTCATTAAAATTTCAGGCTCAAACTTAACCTAGAAGTTTAAATGAAACTGCATTTGTAATTTAGTAATTCTTATACAGGACAAACATTGATATTTTATATACAGTGTGATACTTATTACACTTATATGTCGGTACTACACAATTTTTTTTTAAATAACAGTCTAGGAAATAAACCAGAATATTCCTCTTTTATCCCCCCCCGTGATGCAATTGTACAGGATTACAAAAAGGCAGTATACAATAAACAATGATTATTTTCTTTTTTTGCTTGAAAGCCAGCATCATTCTTAGTCCATGGTCATGGCAATTTTTTTTTTAAATTTCAATTATCTATAAATGTCCAATGCTTCACAGGCCAATGACGGTAATGGCCACATGCAAACACCTCACAAGTTTGATGTCTTGGTTCAAAAGAAAATTAACCAAAATCATGAGAAATTTTTCCATAGCAAGAATTATGTACATGGTTTTTGGCATCCTTCTTGCACTGTGAATGGTTCATTCTTATGGATGTAAAAATGGTCCCGTCCTTATCCTGAGCAGAGTTTTAACCTCACTGCATCCACTTGGAGGATGAAGGCAACTGTTCTCTCTGAAGAAAAGGAATCTGAATGTTCTAAAACGTGTGAGCATTTCTGCACACGCCACAACCCAGAGCAAACTCTTCCCCGTGGGCGGGTGAACTACGTGGAGTGGGCATTCAGTTCCTTCTAACTGTTTGCCTTTGGGACCTGTAGACATTTTGGATGCAAAAGAATGCAATTAAAAAACATCCCAAGAAAACTCATGTGATAGGAATAATTAAACAGTTAAGCAACACAATCATGGTTTTGCAGATATAAATTTAAAGTTTTCTCCTTCTAACCACAAATGAAAATCGTTCACCATTAAGAATGTATCCCCCACACAAATACACGCACAGAGGGGGTGACAAGGGTCCCTACACTCAGCGTTCTACTCAGATCGATTACACCTGTCACATGCAATCGGTCCTTTTTAAAACTATGAATTAGCTATGTCATTTTAGGCCAATAACAGAAAGAATAGTCACCAAAATTCCTAACTTTAGTGTAGCAGAAAGTGATTTTGAATGAGAATATGGAGACAACGGCTTGTATTTCCCTACGGTCACATTTACCCCGTTCACTTGTCTCTCTGGGAAGCCTCGTATGCTCCTTTGTTATGGCCACCAGCCTTCCTGACTGCCGGTTTCCCACTCTCTTTTTTAACTGAGCACGCCTTATGTGAGACTGACTTCCAAAGCCTCTTCTCCTGTATTCTCGGTGCTTTCCCTCAACTCTCGACCTCCTGATGCTCAGGACGCTGCCAATACCCAGCAATTCGAGGACAAACCTCTTGTCTATTCTATGGCACATCTGGGTCAGGCTTCTCCAAACTGTAAATTCTTTGAAGTGTTTCCAGTTCGGAGTATCAGCCCTTTACGTGGGCCCTCTGCACTGGATGGTGCTCCTTTCACTCCTTTTCACACGTCTGCCTTCTCAATCCCCAAGAAATCTGATCCTCTAGCGTATCTAGCCACTCATTGATAAAAAAAAACCTATTTTCTGCCTCACTCACAAAATCAGACTCTCTCTGAGCACTTTTTTATACAGAGTTCCCCTGTGGTCTTTTAGACTACACCCCGTGCATCACAGTCACTCTGAACGATAGAGAAAGCACACCTGCAGGACAGTGGGGTAGTTCTTCCTTAGGAATGCTAGTCATCCTCTGGAAATCGTCATGACAAGCATTACAAAAGTGCGTTGTTCCAAAACAGAAAAAAGACAGCCACCGAGCAGCAGTAACGACATTTATATTCTAAAAAAGTCTGTGCCATGTTTTGGACACATCTGTAGAAAAAGAAAATATAGACAAGATTACAGTGAGTTTATTTCAAGTATACTTAAGACATAGTTCAATAATCCATCAAAACTGATAGAAAAGCAGGATATACACAATAAAAAATGTACCCAAAAAACCTGTTCTAAGGAGGTACTGAAACATTTATAAGGTCTTAGAGCTCAAAAGGTCTTAAAGTCCCGTGTCCTAATCATAACTTCATCATTACTAGTCACTGTGAATGTTTCATCACGTAAAAAATATTACTCCTTTATCTCTAACAATGATTTACGTGGATATTTCACTAAGGGGAAAATTTAATAGTGTACAGGCTTGTGGCCAGAAAGACAGTATGCAGGAACAGCACGTGGCTTGCTGACCCAGCTTCGGTCCTTGGTACCCCACGTGGTCTTTCCAGCCAAGCCAGGAGTGACCCCTGAGCACAGAGCCAGGAGTAAGCCCTGAACAGTGCTGGAGATAGGCCAAGTCCCACAACCCCCAACAGAAAGTGTATACAGGTTATAAGAAAACCAGTATCAATTATAGTTTTATGAAAAGAAGTCAAATACTTCTAATAGTAAGACAGACATGGGGCAGAGCTGCTACTGGCTCTCACTGTGCCCAGTCGCTCATGAGGCGCCCGGGAGGGATGGCAGGTTCTATCCCTGGCCCGCCACCCCAGCAGAGCCTCACAAGCCAGATGACCCCCACTCCATGAGGACCTCCATTTTCCACACCCGAACTTCCCCCCCCTCGTCAGAACTCCACCCAGCAGACCAGCCTATCACAGCCCAGCTCGCAGCCGCAAGCAGCCGCGTGGTTCATCAATAAATGCTGGATTTTGAGATGACTACAAGAGTATGCTACCCACACGGCAGAGCCTGGCACGCTACCCATGTCGTATTTGATATGCCAGATACCAGTAACAATTATAGACCTCATTCCCATGACCTGATGGAATGGTTTGAGGCTCTTTATGTTCCTGGAGCAAGCAGGTGCCCTTGGCTCTACTAGCATGAGACAGGTCATATGGAGATGTTACTGGTGCCCGCTCGAGCAAGTCGATGATGAATGGGAAGACAGTGAGACAGTGAGACAGTAAGTTCTTCCCACCTGAGCCCTGGACACATCTGAACAGGCGCCACAAATGAGCTCCCGAGGGTCATAATCATCCCCTTGTCCAGCCTCAGCATCGCAGCGAGCGCCCCCAAAATATGCCTGTGAAGAGAAGACACACATCAAGAACCAGATATTTAGTAGCAAATAAACCATTTTCAAGAAAAGAGTTGAATCCTTTTTCATTTTGAAATACCAAATATATCCCTTTTGCTCTTTACAGAGAGTACTTACATATTCCCCAAATTTAAAACTAAAAATATGTCTAAAATAATTGTGTGCTCATATTATAATCTTGAGACTGGAAGAATCTTTTGGAGGGCTCTCCCAAGCGGTGCTCACAGCTGAGTACCCAAGGCTGCTGAGGCCGTGTCGGCGATGCTAAAGCTCGGGAGATGCTCGGGGACCATGAGGTAGGGAGGGTTGAATCAAGGCCAGCTGATGTAAGGCACAAGTCTGAGCCCCTGGACTATTTCTCTGTTCTGAAACATCAACTTTAATATACAAAAATATTTAAAAATGGAAAGGCAAATTTGGCAGGCAAATTCTGGAAATGCCAGCGTGGGTGAGTTTGGGGCTCCACACAGGGAACTTAGTGAGAAGGCTAACAAGTTGTCAAAGAAAGTGATTCAGTTACTAAAGGTAGAATGGAAAGAAAAAAACAAAAGGACTAAAACATTTTGAGACGGAACTGAAAGGACTTTGAAAATCAACACTGGAGACTGGGAGAATCAGAATTGATGAATGCTACTAGCCACAAGACACCAAAGGCCTGCTAAGCCCACCTACATCTCAAAGATTTAGGAACTGGGGGCTGGAGCGATAGCATAGTGGGTAGGGAGTTTGCCTTGCATGCGGCCAACCTGGGTTTGATATGTGGCATCCCATATGGTCCCCTGATCACCACCAAGAGTAATTTCTGAGTGCAGAGCCAGGAGTAACCCCTGAGCATTGCCAGGTGTGGCCCAAAAAGCACCCCCCCCAAACAAAAAACAGATTTAGGCACTGCCAAACCATACCAGAAGCAGGCAAGGGCATGAAGGTACAGGAGGCCAGCAGGTGAGGAGGACACGGAGTGTGGGCAAACAAGGCGTGGGGGGGCAGGTGAGCAGACACGAAACCCTTTAAGGGCATTACGAGGAAGAACTCTCAGTATCAGAAAGGGGGCTGGGGCGGCGCTTAATGGTCTAACTTCATGCTCTGCATGCAGGAGGCACCAGCTCAATCTGGTCCTGTGTGGGCTCTGGACGCAGAGCCGGGAGGAGCCTCCGAGAACTGCCAGTGTGCCCCAGGCCTCTACCAAAACCAAAACCAAAACCACCTCAGAAAAACCCAGAAAGGAAGATATCAAAAGAGAGCCAAGCAAGTAAAAACTTTTTAAATAAGATGGCCAAGAAATCAAGAAAGCAGTTTATTGAAAAGTTAATTAGATTTGCTAACCAGGAGAAACAGCTTTGTACAGAAGAAATATTACGTGTTTTGGTAATAGTTTGTAAAGATAAAATCCTAAGACAAATTTAATAAACTTAATTGGAAATGCGGTCCCAATCTTTTCAGTTTTAACTTTAGACACGAAACATAGTTATTACTATACAACTCAAGTTAATTATATCTAAGTCCGTATCAGCTTACCTTTCTGCACTTGTAGCAGACATAATATGCATATCTATTCATGGCATAGCCAGCCGGGTCATTATAAAACCTCACACCGGGAGTCGTGATAGCTTCGCTCTTGTGCAGACCTTCATATTCCAGTCTCATTAAGGCTTTTCTTCTTACGTCCTCATAGAGTTCTTTTATTGGATCGAGCAGGTCCTTTAATACTATGTGATTAATTTTGTTCTGAAATTCAAAGAGTGAACAGTTTAACAGACTCATTTATAATTCAACGGTGTGCAAGTAATGCTGAGTAAGCATTCCTGGGAAATAACCCGACAGCAAATGTCTTCTACATAAAATGCCATTTGAAAACAATCCCCTAAATCTACAAGCGCCTATCTTCTTCAAAGCCAAGAAAATAGGGACAAGCGGGCAGTGTGTGAAAAACTCATTATATTACCCATATACTACTTCCTATTGCTTTAGCTCTGTGTGTGTGTGTGTGTGTGTGTGTGTACCTTTACACCAGCCTGCTAATCTGAATAAAGGAAAATAAGGAAGAAATGATAAAACACAAAGGAATGAGGTATCAACGCTCACGAAATTCTCAAGTCTTTTTTCCTGCAGTCTTTGTTAGTGTGTCAAATTGACCTCAAATTTTCTTACTGTCTTTGAAAAGCTGCATAAAAGATCAAACTATTTTTCTTTGTTTGACCCGAGTTTTAGGAGAATCTCTGCTGCTGTCACTGAAAGTTCAGCTTTTTCTCTTGCAGGGTAAGTGCCATAAGCTCACTCTTTTGGCGGCCACTCACTGACATGTCATGTGATCAGAAGGCCTGGAAGCAGGGATGTCCCATGGCATGATCACGCGATCATGGCTAAATGAATCTGTTGTGCACACATTTAATTAATGAAGTCAGCTTGTAACTGAAGATACTGTTTGGAAATGCACTGTAACAGATGGAGATCATACACTATTCTCAGGACCGGCTTGATAAACAGCAGAAGCTGAAGGGGCAGGGAGCGGAAGGTATCTCAGGAAGGGCTGCTGCCGCGTATTTTGAAAGACTGCAGATGAAGATAAATGAAAGTAGACAAAACCGGATCTTTCCAGACCTTGCAAATGGGACAGGATATAAATCCAAATGTTATCCTTGGACCAAGCCATCTGTTTTCCAAAACTCGGCGACAGCACTGTAAGTGGAATACGTGACTACAGTCCAGCTTAAGTAAAAAACAAAAAGAGAGAAAGAGAAGATGAATATTTATTCATAAGATGCTTCACAGTTAGCAAATCATTCAATAAAGGTGCTAAGAAAAAGATGTTTAGTATAATGTAACGTTAACATTTCCCTCTTTCCTGGGGTAGATGAACTGGGTCTTTAGCTGCTCTGGGCAGTGTCTGCGAGTCCTAGGCCGCTCTTGGCAGTACGAGGGCAACCGGACCTGAGCTCAATACTAGGCCCTGAGGATCTGGTGCTGCTCGGACCCCTAAGCAGGGACTACCAGGGTTTCACCCACTTTTCTTAATGTTTCCACTATTCATATATTAAATGCAAACTTAGAGTATAAGGTGGGTAACAGAAAAATAGAACAAAAATTGCAGCACATCACTCAGAATAAAGAAATCACTAGCTAATAATTTTAACATTTTGGGTCTGGAACATAGCGGGTAGGGTGCTTGCCTTGCACACAACCAACCCTGGTTTGATCCCTGGCATTCCGTATGATCTCCTAAGCCTGCCAGTCGTAATCCCTGAGTACAGAGCCAAAAGTAACGTGAGCACTGCCTGTGTGGCCCAAACACAAAAGAAAAAAATTAACATTCATTTTAAAGATTTTTCAACATCTTGGAATATAAGAATTGAAAACATAAACAGGTAAAAGTTCAAAAATTTACTTAGAAAATAGCAATTTCTAGGCATAGAGATTTGTATCACCATGTTCAGGTCAACAGACCTACTTACTAAATTAGTAAAACATAACACTGTAGGGGCGGAGCGATAGCCCAGCGGGTAGGGCATTTGCCTTGCACGGTCGGCCCATGCCGCCCAGGTTTGATCCCCGGCATCCCATGTGGTCCCCCGAGCACCACCAGGAGTAATTCCTGAGTGCAGAGCCAGGGGAAACCCTGAGCATCGCCGGGTGTGACCCAAAAAGCAAAAACAACAACAACAAAAAACCCAAACATAACACTGTGGTTTTTGAAAATCAAGAAGAGTAGCTACTAGGGTAATTTAATAATGTCTTTCTTTCTTATGAACATTTTATAGAGTCAATGGATTAGCTAAATTCACATAATCCCCTGTTGTGAAGCAGCAACATCATAGAAAGACAGAATTTGCTTTTCAATAAGCTGGTGGAGAGCAATGGGTTATCCTGACTACCCCAGTCCTAGTATTAAAAAAAAAAAAATCAAACATTTGTTTTCTTGACAAAAAAATATTTTTATTTCCTATTTTAGAAGACAACATTGTGGGTGTGGGTGTTGGTGTGAGAGGGCTTGGGGGGTGTTGGATCACGGCCACTGATGATCAGAGGCTGTTCCCGGCTCTGGGCTCAAGGGTGACCCCTGGTGTTGTTGGGCTGAACCCAGGAACCGGTGACAGCTGTCTAGGCAAGCACTGCAATTAACCTGGTCCTATTTTCCCACACATGGACCATTTCAGAAGCGGCAATTACCTGAATGGCAGGTGCTGCCGAGAGAGCCTCTGTGAAACATATCATACACATGTCATCGGCGTCCTGCTTCAGCTTGGTGGCATTTTTGTCACAGCCGTGCAGACAGGGCAGGCAATGCTCTTCATTTCTAACACCTCCACATGGATGGCCACACGGATGTGTCTTACAACAGGCTATCTTAGCGTATTCCTATTAGAAACCAACACGATGTGTCTTACAACAGGCTATCTTAGCGTATTCCTATTAGAAACCAACACGATGTGTCTTACAACAGGCTATCTTAGCGTATTCCTATTAGAAACAAACACGATGTGTCTTACAACAGACTATCTTAGCGTATTCCTATTAGAAACCAACCATGACTGAACACAGAGTAGCAAAGAAAGGGCACACACCCTGGTACATGTCAATTACATGACATTTCCTCATGGTCTCTCACAGGAAATCTACATTAAGGCTAACAGCAGAATAATTTTACTCTAACAGGTGGACACATACACTTTTTAGTGTGATTTAAATTTTTTACTCAACATAAAAGGTACACCATTAAAAAGGAAATTACAGGTTTAATCTATAATTCAGGTAAGAAAAAAATCCTGATATCCAGTCCCCTAATTATACCCATAACTTTGTCAAAAT
This sequence comes from Cryptotis parvus, assembly GCA_021461705.1. NCBI lineage: Eukaryota > Metazoa > Chordata > Mammalia > Eulipotyphla > Soricidae > Cryptotis > Cryptotis parvus. Next base: position 350,078 of record JAJIBD010023357.1, on the reverse strand, counting down.
GGGAATGACGCACATTAAATACGTAACCATCTCTCACTGTCAAGTTTTGAGAAAGCATTTAAGTCTTGACAGAAGCGATGTGTTTTTAGAAAGCTGAAGTGCGTTGGACACAAACTCTTCTTTAAGTGAGCTAAAGGTGGAACATACCTTTACCTATGTTCCCTGCTCTCGGGCGCCCGTGCTCGGCACTCACCTGGCAGTCGGCATCGGAGCACACGCTGCCAACCGCGGAGAGCTCCGTCCCGCTCCTGGAGCCACAGAAGCGGCATGCCTCCGAGCTGCTTGAGGTAGGCTTGCCTGGGTCGAGTGGAAAACGAAAATTCCTCTTTAAGGATGTGTTTCTGCCTATTTAAACTAATTAATAACGAACATAAACCAATATAACAAATCAAAACTAATAACTAATGTTAACTAATTAATATAAAAATATCTGAACACTGCTAAGGTAATTGAAAAAAAACAAGCAAACTAGATTTCTATCACCTATTTGGCTCTGTATAGCTGAAAGACTATAAGACTAATTAAAATGCAAATAATCATATGCTCACCACACATGGGATAAAAATGAAAAAAATCTCAGGAGGGAGATATAGCATGGCTGTTAAGGAGCTAGTACTGCACTTAATAGACCCGAGTTCGATCCCTAGCACCACAAATGATCCTCCAAACCCCACCGGAAGTGGTCCTTGAGTGCAGAGCTAAGAGTAAGCTCTGAGCTCCTCTGGGTGTGGCCTCCACCATGCGGGGGAAAATAAAATCAATGTGACTTTAAGTAAGGAATATGGGAATATACAAATAAATTTAGAAATAATTTGAAATAAATGACCTGCAAATGTCACGCTGCTCATTAGTGATAAACCAGGTTTCCTCATTCTCTTCTATCATAAAACATGTTCCAATAAATATGATCTTATAGATATCAGATAACAAAATGAAGCTACTTGCAAATATATAGCCAGAATTAACCTTGCATGAATATTTTATTGAGCCATACCCAGTGACGCTCAGGGGTTATCTTGGCTCTGTACTAAGGATCACTCCTGATAGGATGCTGGGAATTGAACCCCGCCTGACCATGTACAAGGCAAACACCCTACCTGCTGTCCGATCTCTCTGGGCCGTACATGCACTGATCTAAAACCTACTCTGATTATGATCTGTGTGAGAATGCCATCTATTTTCTAAGGCACGGTTCATTCTAAAACCCCCTACCTGTGTGTTCTCGGAATTCCACCATTGCCTTCATCGCTTTCGAGTCTGCTAGTGCCATCAACCAGAATAATTTTGTTCGACCACAGCCTTCATGAAGGTCAACCTTTATAGCTTCTTCCTCCTCTTTGAAGACCTACAGTTCCATTAAAGAGGAGGAAAAAAATCTATTCATCATTCTCAAAGAGGAGGTATAAAATCTAATCACTGAACAATTACAATGGTTTTTATTTACTAAACATCTTAAGATGTTCTGGGTTGATGCCAGTCTTTAATTCTCACAACAGACCCACTCTTACAAAGGTGGAAAGTAAGTCTCAGAATAAAACAATCCGCTTGGTTTGATCTACCTACACAGATGATAAAGAGGGAACACCTGCAAATTCCACTGAGGTATATGATTCCATTAGCCAAGACTTCTTTCCACATTATTTAGAATTCACTAAATATATCTTATGCTTAAGATACTGTTCGGCATGTAATGACATAACATTCTACCTGTCTTTGATGAGTTTTGGTTCTCCGATGAAGATGAAGGAATCTGTCGCAGTCTGTACATAAATTTCCACATATGTTGCATAAAATGATTGCTGCCGTTTCGCCATCATCATGATTATCACACATAGGCTAAAAACAAGACATCCATTTATTCTATATTTTATACTGTTATTAATGATAAAGTCCCAGATTGTTATAAAACAAATTCAACTATTTTCACAATACTCTGAAATCTATAAAATTTAGAATCTGAAACATTAAACAATTCTATTAAAAATACTGAACTATAAAAATCCTTCAAACTCCTCAGAGCAATGATTATTTAATGAACATGTATACTTTGCTGAGTGAGTTAAAAACTCCCCTTCATTACACTTAAGCAATCTGTATGTAAATGCATTATTTGAGATTTAACATTAATATTAAAATGTTGCCACAGTTTCCATAAAATGTTTCCACATTTCTCTTCTAGATGCCCTAAAGTACCTGCCAATTTATCTGAAGCACAGTGGTAGAAATATGGTTTATTCTGTCATGTCTTATACTGCTTTACTTTCTTCTTGCCATAAGAATGATTACATTTAAATAAAAAATCTAGAAAATTGGTCTTGCAAAACCAAAGCTTGCTATGGTGCAAATATGAGTCAGAGAAGGAGAACGTTGTATGCTTAAAGTTCCTTATTAACTATGAGAAGGGAACTCTTGAGATGAACTTGAGCAATGTGACATTAGTTTTCAAAAGCAGTAATATTACTCACTGTGCACTTTGACGTGCAGGTTTAATCAAGTTTAAAGTCAATTGAGTAAAAACAAGAGGGAGAGAAGAAGAGAGAGACAGGGGAGAGTGAGGAGAGAGAGTGAGAGAGAGAGAGAGAGAGAGAGAGAGAGAGAGAGAGAGAGAGAGAGAGAGAGAGGGAGAGAGAGATTTTCACAGGAATTCTGACCTTACCATTTGCTTCTGTTGCCCATCTTTTCCCATCCATCTCCCGGAGGAGAGACGATCTACATGGTCCTGATCAAGGACACACAGAGATGCCAGAGCAAGCCAGAGCTGTGGAAGAGAAAGGCTGTTCCATGACCGAACTTACAGAATCCTAACCGCCAACACACGGAAACAGCCAAGAAATACTGGCTGAATTTCAAGTATACACATTTCCAGTGGTGTTCAAGTTTTTCTGATGACGCACCAGGCACACAAGCTCACTGCTGCGCACCCTGTGTATCAGGGGCACTTAAGTACCATTGTTAAGTACCATAACTGATAAGTGCTGTCCTGATGAACCATCTAGTGGGATCATAAAACCATCTATTACTGCACTGCTGTGCATAGACCAAGAGATGAATTTACTAAGACATTTATATTAAGTATATAGCAACGCCTCTCCTATAGTTTTCCATCTAGAATCATCTGACAGGCCGAATAAATTCCAAAGAAGGTAGTAGTATAATGTACATTAAAATTTGGAGTCCCAAATATAGATGGGACATATTAAATTCTTCTATATACTGGATTTCTTTTTCAGTCTTTGTGTGTGTGTGTGTGTGTGGTTCTGCGGGCCTTCCCGGAAGTGTGGGGGCCACGAGGGTGCCATCTGGTGGTAAAAGGAAGGAAAACTGGGAAGGAAAAGAATCAAAGAGGGTACAAAAGTAGGGTGGGAATGTCCGAATTAACTAACTGCTTCATATGTCTCACTCACTTAGCAGCAGCGTAGCAAAACATTGACTTTTTTCTGACTCGGGAAATGAAATTTATCTCCGTGACCTTATGTGTATGGACTAATGAATATGATTTGTCTTAACGCTCATTTCTTCCTAATGCAATCACCTGGTTCTGGCTTCAAGGAAATCTCAAGTTTCTGTGGAATTATCTGGGACACGAATTCAAATTTCATTTGTGTGTTAAAAATAGCTATTGCGGTTTACTTCTGATGACTATGAGTCCATATCCCCGAGATTACGCCTCACGTTGCCCTGAGTGCATGTTTTTGCTTTCTAAAGGTAAGAAACACCTCGGCCTGTAAATCCAGTGAGTAGTTATAACTCTAAATTAAGACACAAATAGGTATTTCAAAAGGAGGGCTTCATCTTCCCCTAGGGATCTTCAGCCTCTCACAACATAATTCAACTAACATGAAACTGACTGTGGCAAACTATAGCATATTCACCATTAGAGAGACAATATAGAAGGCTTTTAAAATTTTTGAACCAGTATATTATTAGTTTCTGAAATAGTCCAAAACCAAGTATGAAGATACAGTGATGAACATGAATGGTTATCATACTGAATCTGTAACTCCGTAAATCCCTTCCGACGTAAAGTAAGCCCAAAGTGCCCCACCACCCCAAATTGGTTTTTAAAAGGTGAATTAAGATGAATTATTAAGTGTGTTCAAACCCATTACTAAAGAAGAACTCACAATGCTACTAATTACATTTGAGAAAACCCACAAAAACCCTACCCTCGTTGTCGCAATACATCTCACTGGAGATCGAAACTCTTCCTCCATCTTAGTCAAGGCAATGATGGTTTCTGCAATGGCATTTTTTTGTCACTTCGGGACCAAGCTTCTGACAGATGACCCTATTAAGCAGAACAGGATGTCTTAATAAGCATTAACAGAAAATCATAAGTAAGTTCTATTAACATTTCCTCACCAACATGTAAAAGCTTTAAACTTGTTTGTGGCAAGACCAGGGAATTAATGATCAGAGGGCATAGACTTCTGAAATATTCTTTGCAATACTACAAAAAACTTAATTTTTTTGTTCTTTGGGGCGGGGGCATGTCCCATGGTGCTCAGGGCTCGCTCCTGGCTCTGCACTCAGGGGATCACTCCTGGTGGGACTTGGCAACCATATGGGGTGCTGGGGACTGAAACTGCTTTGGCCGTTGTTATCACTCTGGCGTCTCTTACTCTGATTCCAAAGAAGGGTAATAAAAACGGAGGCTCCTGGGGCCAAGGAGATGGGTAAAGGGCTGGAGCACAAGTTCCGCAGGTGGCGCCCTGGGCTCAGCACCCGCCACAGTGTGGTCCCCAAGCCTGACATTAATGCATGGAATGGAATTCTCAATATTCTTTTTCTTCAGAGTTCAAAGATGAGTCCTCTCATATTTTAAATAAAAACATTTAAAAAGTACTTAGAGGTCTATGATTTAAAATTTGAACTACTAATATTTCGCTTAACATGGACTTCATATAGTTAAGTACTTTAGATGAGTTTTACTTGAACCTGAAAGCATAAATTGGTTTAAGTATTACCTATTTTTATTTGCTAATTTTAACTGAACATAAACACTATAGATGTTATATATACTCTTTTTTCAGCAAATGAAAATTCTAAAAAAAACTACCTGAGAACTGAGAAAAATATTCATTTCTCTAATTGTAGAAATTTTCATGATGTTGAAAAAAATGATAGAATTTCATTATTTCCCAAAATACCCACATCAGAAATCTCTTCAGAGAAAGTTCAAATATTTTTCTACAATCATATGCCTTTTAGGAACTTATATTCCACAATTTCTGACCCTTCTACAACTGGACTCCTAGAGCTATAATGGACTATATGGAAATGAATAGTAAACAGCACTCTGTATAATGGAAAGCCCAAGTCTCAGGAATATTCCCATTTATTCCTCATTTCCAGATGTCCCTGCAAAGTCAATACATTGTGACAGTGGGACAGGATTTTTAAGATTTTCTTTCTTTTTTTGGGGGTGGACACCCATAGATGCTCAGGACTTACTCCTGACCCTGAACTCAGGAACTACTCCTGGTGGTGCTCAGGTGATCATATGGGATGGCGGGGATTGAATTCAGGTCAACCATGTGAAATGCAAAGGCCATATCTGCTGTACTAGCTAGGATATTAATGATTAAGGGTAAAGACCTCTTACACCTTGAGAACTAAAAACAATAGATACTTTTATTTTAGAGAGTTCTTATTTTTCTTTTGAACTCTTTTTTTAGGGCTCAAAAAGATTTATTGAGAACTTTCAAGTAAATTAATTGTGATGCTTAAAATGGGCAACCCAAAGGACACACTTATTTCTGAAATGATAAATAGTGCAATAATTAGCATACAGGATAGTCTTAAACAAAGTAACACAAATATACTTCTCTTAATTAAATGAACTACTTGTGTTTAAAATTAGATTTCTATTGCATTACTGACATAATGATTAGAGGCTGAGAACTTACTGCTGCCATATCCTTAATAAGCTTAATGATAATCTCCGATATCTGTGTAGGAGTTGAGCCCTTCATCCACCAATGACTTTCACCTCGTCGGATATAGCTACAAACAAAAGCAGAGTTTACAAATGAATCGGTGTCAGTAATGAAGATGCACCATTTCTATTTTTAAATGAGTCAAAGCATTTTAAAGAGAAAATTAATCAATACCATTACACTTAATCTCTTCAACCCTACGAAAGTGACTATTCTGATCTATTATCTTTTGAATGTTTCTGTGTATACATTAATTTGATATGCCATCTTCTAGAACAGTGCTAAGTAAACTCACAGACCATAAACTCTTTGTAACCAATCCACACAGAGCACAGAGCCTGCACAAAATGTTAATATCTATGAAGATACTAATGTTTACATCAGCAAGCCTTTTTTTCCCCTTGCTGCTTAAGACTATGCTAAGGAAGGCACATACTGGCTTATTTTCTGGTGTTATTTGTTTATGATCAAACATCTGCTCTTTAATCAGCAGGAAACACTCTTCCAGGTGTCTCTCATCGCAGGCTGTTGTGTGCACAATCTGTCACTGTGCATCTGGATAAACTAGTCTATTAAAAACGGCATAGACTCCATGGTATATGGAGTCAGATGGGGACTGCGCTCAGAGCATCACGCATGCTAGGTGTGTGCTCCATCTCCCATCGCAGGCTGTTGTGTGCACAATCTGTCATTGTGCACTAGTATGGATAAACTAGTCTATTAAAAACAGCATAGACTCCATGGTATATAGAGCCAGACGGGGACTGCGCTCAGAGCATCACGCATGCTAGGTGTGTACTCCAACCAAACCCGCTCGCCAGACCCAGGGCTATACAATTTTTCCCCTTAGTTTTTGGGTCATACCCAGTGTCAGTTCAGGGTTATTACGCTTGGCTCTGTACTCGGGACTCAATCCTTGTGGTGGTTGGGGGACCATAGGTGGTGTTGGGGATTGAAACTGGTTGGCTGTGTGCAAGGCAAGAGCCTTATCCACTGTACTATCTCTCCAGCACCAATTCTTTCTATTTCTAAGAGAAACGGTTCTATTAAGTAGAATATGAACACTTTAAATACAGTGATAATGCTATAAACATATATCCAAAATCATTACCAATTTACAGCTATTAAAAATGCCTATTTCTCCATACTACTGTTAACGTACCAAGAGATCTTGCTATTGTTTACATAAAAATTACAAAATATTTTTTCATTATTTATTGGCTTTCACACTTTTTTCTTCTGTGAACTAATTAATGATCCTTAACATTTGTTTTCTATCAGTTACTTGTATTTTTATCACTGGTTTGCTGTGTATCTGTCAAGCAGTTTGACAAATCATACAGAATTGTTAAATATTATTTTCCCCAAACTAGATGTCACATTTTAAAACAGCCTTATAGTACTATGTATTGATTAGTTTCCAGTGTATGCTATTACATCTCTGAGTCATTTCCTGTAACTTTGTATTTTATTGAAGTAATACTTCCCAAATTGAAAATATAAAAGTATTCTTACACACCTGTCTTAAGAGAGTTTTAAAAGAAGCATATGTAGAGATGGAAAAAACTCAAGGATTTTCTCTAGTGTGTGGGATTAAGGGAGTCTATATTTAAAAAACTGTTAAAACCACATTAAAATAGTCAAATGTTACATACTCTCTTTCTCTGGTAACTGGAAATGACAGCATTCTCTTTGATAAATGGGTCAGTGATTTATGGCTTCAATTTGGTGAGCAAACAGATGAGGTGCCATTTTAAACTATGTCCTAATTCTTCACACTCTAATTTTAGTACTGAAACAGATACACGACCAACCTGGAATTGAAAAATCATTGGAAGGGTAACCGTGGTGACTCCTTTGCCCACGGTGGTACCAGCTGTTCCTGTGATGGTGGTTCCTTTGGCTTTTAGCTGTACTGTGAGAGCTTTGGCAATGCATCCTAGAAACATGTCCAAGATACCTAGTTTATTCCAATCTCCTTTCTCTGTTGAGTGGATGATATCACTGATATCTGCTGGGGGCAGGGATTTCACTCCTATAATGCTGGCCAGACGATTAGGGGTCACTTCAGGTAAAACGCGTCTTAGCAAGGAGGTCACCTAGAAAGATAAACAAAGGGAAAAATTCCATTAAAGATTGGTGTCTTACGGATTTCATATTTTTAATGAGCCTGGCTACTATCCTATGACTTCAAAAGCTTTGAGAAAAACAGAAATATGGCTTGAATATTATTTTTAATTTTTTAAGTGGTAACTAATGCTCCATGGAAGCAAGAAAAAAACTCCATTTTTATTTGGCCAAGATTTTTTTTAAAAGTACATTATGTAGCGGGGCCGGAGCGATAGCCCAGCAGGTAGGGCATTTGCCTTGCACACGGCCAGCCTGTGCCAGCCCAGGTTCGATCTCTGGCATCCCATATGGTCCTCCGAGCACCCCCAGGAGTAAGATCCAGGAGTAACCCCTGAGCATTGCCGGGTGTCACCCAAAAAACAAACAAAAAACACCCATTATGTAGCTCCAGGTAACAAGAACAATGAGTAGTTGGATATTCTTATCACGAGGGCCCCTGAAGGAACTACAGCATATTCTGCCCTTCTGTGTTCTCGTTATGATGGTCAAGGATTAAAAGCATGGAGTTAAAATACAATTCCCACTCCCTAAGTTAAACCAAGTTAAAATAAAAAAGGTAATACGGTGATTCTCCTTGCCAGTCTAATTTTTAACACTGTTTCAAATAACCAAATAAGCCGAAAGGTGGAGGATGGGCAGGCCTCGCACCTGTCTCTGGACTCGGGGAGGCTGTGTGGAGCAGGGAGAAGAGGTCCTGTAGCAGAGTGAGCTGCTGGGCCAGATACTGCCGCCCACGTTGGAGCCGCTCAGGGCTAGCACCATGGACAGCAGCTCAAAGCAGTATGCGTCAGAGGAGGCATCTTCGTCATTGGGCTGAGAATTGGCATTCTCTTTGCTTGATATGGCGTGCTCCCACTCTTCTCGAACCCTGGTGGCTTCCATGCGAATAGCCTGGACGATGTGAGCACACACCTGTTTAAAGGCAACATAAAGCAAGTGTAAAAACATATTTGTAAGTCGATTTATTGGTAAAACCTTTCTTTTTTTTTTTTATAAAGACTATTCAAGCTGAGTACAATAACCTTCTTCCCAATTAATTCCCTATTATACTGTTCTCTGAACTCATTTTAAAAACTAAGAAAACTCTGATTTAAAATAGGAATATTGGGGCTGGAGCGATAGCCAGTGGGTAGGGCGTTTGCCTTGCACGCAGCCAGCCTATGCAGATGTGGGTTCGATCCCCCGAGCACCACCAGGAGTAATTCCTGAGCAAAGAGCCAGTAGTAACTAACCCCTGAGCATGGCGGGTGTGACCCAAAAAAGCAAAAAAAAAAAAAAAAAAAAAAGGAATGTTAAAACCGTACACTGTGCAGAAATTAATTATGTACGAATCATACCCAGATCAGTGGTTTGGGACAGCAAAAACAAATTTACTCTACTTTATCACATCCTAGCACACTTCTTCCACATTTTAACAAAATTAACAGAAAACATTATTGGGACAAAAACGAAACTGGAAAAGGAACACAGGAGATGTAAGTGAAATCTGATATAGCTAGAAATTTGACATCAAAATGGAACAATCTACCTGAAATGAGAAATTACAAAGAAAGAGCAGATAAGGTAACGGAAGTTTAAGTTTCATTAACTGTATCACTGTATCACTGTCTTCCCGTTCATCATCGATTTGCTCGAGCGGGCCCCAGTAACATCTCCATATGTCCTGTCTCATGCTAGTAGAGCCCAAGGCATCTGCTTGCTCCAGGAACATAAAGAGCCCCAATCCATTCCGGACTGAGGTCTATAATTATTACTGGTATTTGGCATATATCAAATACAACACGGGTAGCTTGCCAGGCTCTGCCGTGCAGGTAGCATACTCTTGTAGGCATCTCTAAGTCCAGCATTTATTGATGAACCGCGCAGCCGCAAGCGCCTGCGTGAGCCGGGCTCTGATAGGCTGGTCTGCTGGGTGGAGGTCTGACGAGAGAGAAGTCCGGATGTGGAAAATGGAGGCCCTCATGGAGTGGGGGGTCGTCTGGCTTGTTGTGAGGCTCTGCTGGGATGGTGGGCCAGGGCTAGAACCCACCATCCCTCCCGCCACCTCATGAGCAGCTGGTCACAAGGAGAGCCAGTAGCAGCTCTGCCCCATGTCTGCAAGTCATTAACAAAAATGTTTTGTTAATGAAACAAGTTTCATTAACAAAAATCTTTAAAGTGATAAAGAGATGCCTGTATACTATGTCCTCTTAAGAAACAAGGGGTCGGAGCGATAGCACAGCGGGTAGGGCTTTTGCCTTGCATGCGGCCGACCCGGTTGGATCCCCGGCATCCCTTATGGTCCCCCGAGCACCGCCAGGAGTAATTCCTGAGTGGAGTCAGGAATAACCCTTGAGCATTGCTGGATGTGACCCAAAAACAAAACAAAACAAAACAAAACAAAACAACAACAACAACAGAATAGAGTGCATTCTACAGGACTTATCAGAGAGTCTGCAGAAAAAAGGTCTATACATTTTGGAAAATGATTTATTTTAGGGGGGTTCTCAAGTAGTGCTCAGGGGATTGGGGGGCCCTTCATGATAATTCTCAGTCAACCGCATCAGCAGTTTAATGCCGGGTCTGAGGACGTGCTGCTGTGCCTGCGCTTACCCAAGAGACGCTGGGGTACTTCAGACCATGTGCTGCACTGAACAGAACCAGACCCTGGAAAACACTCTACACGCCCAAGACGCTGAAATGGCCATGAACTAACCTGCTTCTGTCAGTTGGTCAGTTTGCTGAAATGGCCATTAACCAACCTGTTTCTGTAAGCTGATCAGTTTGTTGAATGGCCACGAACTAACCTGTTTCTGTAAGTTTGTCAGTTTGCTGAAATGGCCATGAACCGACCTGTTTCTGTAAGTTGGTCAGTTTGCTGAAATGGCCATGAACCAACTTGTATCTGTAAGTTGGTCAGTTTGCTGAAATGGCCATGAACCAACCTGTTTATGTAAGCTGGTCAGTTTGCTTTAATGGCCATGAACCGACCTGTTTCTGTAAGTTGGTCAGTTTGCTGAAATGGCCACGAACCAACCTGTTTCTGTAAGTTGGTCAGTTTGCTGAAATGGCCACGAACCAACCTGTTTCTGTAGTTGGTCAGTTTACTGAAATGGCCATGAACCAAACTGTTTCTGTAGTCGGTCAGTTTTACTAAAATGGCCACGAACCAACCTGTTTCTGTAGTTGGTCAGTTTGCTGAAATGGCCATGAACCAACCTGTTTCTGTAAGTTTGGTCAGTTTGCTGAAATGGCCATGAACCAACCTGTTTCTGTAAGTTGGTCAGTTTGCTGAAATGACCATGAACTAACCTGTTTCTGTAAGTTGGTCAGTTTGCTGAAATGGCCACGAACCAACCTGTTTCTGTAGTTGGTCAGTTTGCTGAAATGGCCATGAACCAACCTGTTTCTGTAAGTTGGTCAGTTTGCTGAAATGGCCATGAACCGACCTGTTTCTGTAAGTTGGTCAGTTTGCTGAAATGGCCACGAACCAACCTGTTTCTGTAAGTTTGTCAGTTTGCTGAAATGGCCATGAACCAACCTGTTTCTGTAAGTTGGTCAGTTTGCTCCTGCTGAAGATGATTCCGACCATATGTTCTTTCAGGTCAGCGTCGGACGTGGCCTGCGGAGACGAAGCAGGAATATGCTTGAAACAACAAGAATACTTGCATAAACTTAGTATTTGACATTTTAAGGCATCTTGATCTATGACAAATTTATTTGAAGTTTATAACATCAAGCCAAAGGATATAGTTTAAAGAAATTATTACTGGCTAACATAACTATAACAGAAAGTGCAAGTTCTTATAGGAAAAATGAAGTTTCTGAACTAAGAAATTCAGGGAATGATACTATTTTTCAGTCACAAGGAACCACTTTGACTGGATCTATTTTTAAGGTGTGAATGTCATTAGTTCATGCTTATAATTCAGTTGTTAGAAAGGAAAAAGGTAGGAAGACGATGTTTGGTTAAATTCAAAGTGTCTTAACAGAACTCAGTGGTAACGATATACTACTCAAGTGTCCTTTTTGGGTTCCCAAGATATTCTATCGGAGGCCTTGACACAGACGAGGCAGCCAACCTGCAGGAGATGGGGTGCCCCCAGAGGGAAATGAGCTTGGAAGGGCCAGAGTTGGAAAAAGGTTCAGAAATATTACATTAGCCACAGCAGTAAAAAATAAAAAAAGTTTGGAAAGAATAAAAATGTAGGCTAAAGTTTAAGAGTTGTTTAATTATATGCATGGCACTTGTATAAGTAATACATAATGCAAATACACACACAAATCTTACTCAATTTTACAACAAACTCATGAAGTAGGGAATCTGAGCTGAGGCAAGATACTTTCTGATTAAAGAATAAAAACGTGACATGTTTTCACTTTCCTTAGGATAGAGAAAGCCAAAAAAAATGCTCTTCCCATCCTAAACAAAGAAATAAGCGGATCGTCTCCAAAATCCTTAACCTAAATGTGGCCACCAGAAACCCTGTCGGCTGAGACTGGCTGCCAGGTGAACTAAAATCCAAACAGGCAAGTTCATACTTTGACAGTTCTTAACTCCTCTTTCTGTCCTTGATGGAATACATAAAACCCAACAAGGCTGCTGAACAGAAAACCCTATCAAGCAACTGGAACAATCTGTTGTTTATGAACTCACTCACAGGAAGACAGCAGCGCTCAGCTGTTTTCAGCCCAGACATACACAGAAGCCCCTGGCTGACCTCTGCGGTCGAGGTTAGTGATTACCATCTAATAGCGGAATGAAAGCTCTTTTCCCAGCTTGCATTCTGGTGTCCTGCAGTACCACATGCGCTCCACCCCTGTGGGCTCTCTCTTCAGTCCACCTTTTGGAAAGCATCCTCCCAAGCCTTGTTATGCACAGAGCTGTCATGTGCTACTATTCTGATGAATTAATGATTACTTACACAGACTAAGATTCACTAAAATAATTTTTTGTAAGATAAAAATCACCAAAATTTATGAACTCATTTTATTTTTCTCACAAAACTCAGGAAAATGTGGATGATTTAGATACTATCATATCAGAAGTAACAGAGCTAGGCTTGCTTAATATTTGAAACTGTCTTTTGAAGTCTTCTAAGGTGATACATTTCTTTTTTTTTTTTTTTTTTCTTTTTTTTTTTTTTTGCTTTTTTGGGTGACACCCGCGATGCTCAGGGGTTACTCCTGGCTCTGCACTCAGGAATTACTCCTGGCGGTGCTCGGGGACCATATGGGATGCCGGGGATCGAACCCGGGCCAGCATGGGCTGGCGCGTGCAAGGCAAACACCCCTACCTGCTGGGCTATCGCTCCGCCCCTAAGGTGATACATTTCTAATATCTGAAGACATAAGAATATCAAAAGCTAGTTAAGGCTTATGAAAAGGTTTCCTAAGACAACACGTTTTACTTTGTGAAAATGAATGTGATTTCTGTTACAGAGAATGCTACCATTAAGAAGAAATTTCAAGAAAAGGATGAAGAAGTTATGCCAACATAAAGTTACTTAAGAGCATGTATGTTTACACTATGGAGGAACAGTGACAAACCAGACGTGTTATATGTCTTTAAGAAGCTAGGATTCAGTTGAAGAAATAAAACATGAATGCAAATAAAAACAATAGAGAACCCAAAAGAAAGGCAAAAGATGTTAAGTTCGGCAGGGAGAAAAGCCCTATCATAACAAATTTCAGGAAGAAAATGTGTGACCGGGGACCGGAGCGATAGCCCAGCGGGTAGGGCATTTGCCTTGCACGCAGCCAGCCTGTGCTGGTCCGGGTTCGATCCCGGCATTCCATATGGTCCCCCGAGTACCGCCAGGAGTAATTCCTGAGTGCAGATCCAGGAGAAACCCCTGAGCATTGCCGGGTGTGACCCCCAAAAAAAAAAAAAAAAAAACGTGTGATCGTGGAACTTGATGTGAGGTACAGATAAAATATAGAAATAACTGGCGGCACAGAGCACAGAGCACACTGGAAACCTGGTAATTTTATAACAGCTCCAAGATATAGAAAAATACTGCTGTGAAAATATCAGTTAGCTCTTAACTACACGAAGCAGCAGAGAACTTCTCTTGGTAGTTTCTTCATCTTCTTTCTAATTAAAGGCTAATTTGACCTACGCATTAAAGCTATCAATACGTGATTATTCCGCCTTAGGAAGGAAAATGAAAAATGAAGTACTTTAGAATATAAGTAAATACATGGTATACTTTTTCCTCTCCTTCAGGTGATGACAGGAGTGCCTTTTCCTCTTGCTCCGAGTGGGCTCGGCATCTCCCGAGATGAGCTTTCCAAACACCTGATAAAGGAAGCGAGGCCGTAAGGAATCAAAATGACTCATCAGCCGATTCTTCAGGCTTTACCATATTATTGTGCAGTATCTATTCCTACGTTTCTGAATTCTGAACACAAGATGAACTCCAGGAGTTTAGGCCTAGGAGAACTAAAAATTGGATTCTCTTTGTAACCATAATATTCAATGAGTTTTCCCCAATCACCCCCTCCCGCCCCGCCGTTGATATTACTACTGAATTATTAGATTTTCTTCGGTCTTTCCTGTGCTAGAGCATGTTGTGAGGACACTCACTTGCGATGTGATGAGTCTGAACACTTCGCAGCGTCTCTGCTTCACAGCTCCTCTGCTGGGCTACACTGGCTGAAATCTGCCCAGCAATTTTGGTGCTTTCACCGTCCTTCCAGCCCAGGACCTTGACTTGTCGAACTCTCAGCGTATTTTCTGGGCCTTTTAGTTCAATTTTTATGATGTGGTTATCCCCGCCGGGAAGCTCACTCGTTACCCAACCAATGTGCCTGGAATCCAGATCAACCTTAAAGGGCAGAAAGGGATAGGCACTTGATGCTGCTGTTCCCGACCTGATCATTTCGCAGAGCACTGGGAACAGCAAGCCCAAACAACAAGCACTTTAACACAGTGCAAACGAGTTGACTTAAACAATACTTACATTATTTTTTAAAACCTTTGAAGGTAGGACATGTTAAAGGAGCTTCAGATAGATGAATAAATGAAGCTAACACACGGTGAAGAATTCTCAGATGATGAAGGTAAGAGTAAAATGTAGTCTGCCACTATATGGCTTATAGGCCATTTAGTCATTTATGAGTCAAATTTTCTAAAACATTTTATGTGACTATTCTCACACTGACTGTACATAAAACATAAAATCAGCAATGAGGGCCTGTCTACACATCTTAACCTTAATCATCACTTGATCACTTGAATCCCGCTATTCATCGACTTGCTCGAGCAGGCGCCAGTAACATTTGTAGCCCAATGGCATCTGGTTGATTCAGGAATATGAAGAGCCTCAAACCAACTTAATCATCACTTAAAAATAAAATAAGAACTTTGTAAAGTGCACTTACTTTGTGAACTTTAGTTTTGAAGAAAATTAAATATAATTTCATGTTTTAATTGTTTTGTTATATTGCTCGAGATAAGAGCCTTCTACTGAGAGTATACCACCTACACGGCAGAGCCTGGCAAGCTGGGGAGTTAGGGGCGGATTTCTAGCTATAAAATAAGCTGCAAGAAGAAAGAAGCTCTCTCTTTTTCTCCCTTTTGCCATTTCCGGCTTCCCTTGGTGTTTTGCTTCTCCCGTCCTCTCCATTCTCTGTTGGGCCTCAACATGTAGTGGCAGCCATCTTGACCTACACCTGGCTGGTGCCTAGCTGGGAACCCAGAGTCTGGAGGTTTTCCCTGCTCTTGGATTGTATATTGGATCCTGTGATAGTAAAGCCCTTTTAAAACTGCATCGGATTCCTGAGTCTTCATCCATTCCCCGCCGGCTTCGAGGTAGAAGGGAACTCGCTTCCCGACACTGTCGGGGACCCGGGCGGAGCTCCCCGACACAGGACGTATGGAGAACTACTGGTGCCTGCTCGAGCAAATAGATGAACAATGGGGGAGACAAGTGATACAAGTGATATTGCATCAGAAATACAACTTTCCAAGGATTACATCTCAGTGCATTTTGGATAGGTTGTTGGAACTATATAATTGGCATAATGAAAACTGTTC
The DNA here is from genome assembly GCA_021461705.1 of Cryptotis parvus. NCBI lineage: Eukaryota > Metazoa > Chordata > Mammalia > Eulipotyphla > Soricidae > Cryptotis > Cryptotis parvus. The sequence continues at coordinate 333,989 of JAJIBD010023357.1, read as the reverse complement.
TTAAGGCATCTGATACCCGAAGAAATTATCAGAACTAATTATGTACAATGTTTTAAAATTAATTCTAAAAAAGAACAGTATCTAATTTTTTTCTAAAAAAGAACAGTATCTTATTGAATAGTACATTCTCCAGATTTTTAAAAACAGTTGTTTAATAAATATTTTCTATTTATACTTTGAATATGATTTAAAAATGAAATGAAAACTATGATAGTGACCATTTTCTAGGGTGAGGGGCACACACAGCAATCCTCAGGGTTTTCGTGATTCAGGGATCACTTCAGCACAGCTTGGGGGATCATATATGATCCCAGGGATGGATCCTAATTCAGAGGCATACAAATCAGCACCAGGCCTACTAACTAGCTCACCAGGCCCAGACAGTGACCAACTTTCATGAAATTAAGTGGTCACAAAGGAACAGTCCCGATCTGGAGTGATAGGACAGCGGGTAGGGCATCTGTCTCGCAAGCAGCCGGCCCAGGTTCCATCCCCAGCATCCCACATCGTTCCCGAGCACCGCCAGGAGTCATTCCTGAGTGCAGAGCCAGGAGTAATGCCTGAGCATCACCAGGTGTGGCCCCGAAAACCAAAAAGAACATCCCTGATAAGTTTCACTAATGCAAGTGAGTATATCCAACATCAAACATGCCCACTGAGAGCTTGCCTCGCTTCTAGTTGGTTTCTATTTTGATTTGTGATCTAGATAGAGCAGCTATATTATAAACCATAGATTATCAGGCTAGAAGGCAATAATCTCTATTTGATCTTATTATCCGTGAGTTCTTGGATTAAGTGATTAATTGCAGACTGTATCTCTGAAAAATTTTGAGGCACACTGAATCTTTGTAGTGGCACGGATGTTAATAAAAAGCCAGGATGCAGGATAAATGCTCATGGTTGGAGAATATTCAGGAAATTGATGATAAGATATTCCGGACTGGAATGACTGTAACTTTCCTATAGGGGACCATCTGTCAGTTTTTGTCAATTTGTTGTTTCATAGTATGTACTTTGGTAGTATATGAGAATTTAGTGGAGACCAAAAAATATTCCTCCCTAGGTAGAAAAATATTCTACAATGGAATTCCAATTACCTGCTTTATTCTGCACAGATCTTCCACTGCTTTGCCAGTTAAGAAGGTCATTGAAGTAACTTTATTCTGAAATACACAATTCAAAATAGTTATTATGCCACATTGTATTCCAAAACTCCCAGATTACTTCAACATCACTAATATCACAGTGACTGTTTCTGCCCTCTATGGTCCTTCCTAACTAACTTACTTCATCTGTCCAATCAACCACAATTCTTAGTACTGTCTTTTCTTTCACTCACAAACTACAGTACAAATCTTACATTTCAGTCTTTCTCCATAGGCTCTTACACCTCGGCATTTCTTATTTTATTCAAAGTCTACAAACATTCAAATCCTCTCATGAAATCTTTCAGTAACTGTGTCATTTATTGATATACTCTCATTACGTGGGTAAGTAAAGAAAGCAAGGAGGTATCTGAATCAGCAAACGTGTATCAGTTGCTCAATGTATCCCCATTGCCTCATGGACTTGGATAAGGACAAAAAACAATGAATTCTGACCCCTAAGATACCTGCCAAACTAAGGATGAATTTACAAACGGAAGTTCAATCATGTGTTTTCGGTAGGATCAACACCAAAATCCCCCACACGGAAGGCTATTATTTTCCCACTGAGCCATGGGACTGGTTCTAGTACCATTAAATCTTTAAGCGTGATGTTGGTCCTAGAAACAGAGATCCTATAGATGAGTAAATTTTATAACAAAGCATATCAATTAGTGTTAAAATTAATGTTGGACATACATCCAAAAGAGCAAGAACAATAAGGGCTGGCACAAATGTGGGGAGAAAGGTACTCTCATCCACTGTTGGTGGGAATGTTGATGGTCCAGCCTTTTTGGAAAACAATAGGGACATTCCTCCAAAAAACTAGATATTGAGCTCCCAATTGACCCAGCCATACTACTAATAGTCCCTGGAGACCCAAAAACACATAGCAGAAATGCTATCTGCACTTCTATATTCATCGCAGCCCTCTTTACAATAGCCAGAACCTGGAAACAACATGAGTGCCCAAAACAGAAAACTGGATAAAGAAACTACGGTACACCTACACAATGGAATACTATGCAGCTGTCAGGAAAAACAGTCATAAAATCTGCCTACAAATGGATGGACACAGTGATCATCATACTTAGTGAAATCAGTCAGAAGGAAAAGGACAGATATAGAATGACTGCATTCATCTGTGGGATATAAATATATACCAGTGCTCTACCAATTTTTGGAAATGGTAACACCAGACTGGAATTGAGCACCAATTATGGTATTTTTATAATCAGACCTTGAGCATTGAATGTAGGGAAGGGTATTTACATGATAATCCCTAAATGCATGTATGGCAAGCCACAATGTGTAAGGTAAAGGAAAGAGGGAGAGGAGAGAGAGAGAGATGGGAGGGAAAGAAAGAGAGAGGCAGAGAGTCAGAGAAAGAGAGAGAGAGAGAGGAGAGAGAAGAAGAGGAAAAGTGACTACTAGAGAGCCAGGATGAGGGAGGGGGAGGGAATCTGGGGACATTGGTGGTGGGAAATGTGCACTGGTGGAGGGATGGGTGCTCCAACACTGCATGACTGAAACCCAATCATGAACAGGTTTGTAAATTTCTATCTCAAAGTGTTATAGTAAAAATGAATAAATAAAATATAATAATAATAAAAAAGAAACTTAAAGTTACTTACTCATAAGTCAAAGTGTACTAAATGCCTTCAGAGAAATAGAAAATATCCTCAAGAGGGAGAGAAAAGTTAGGGTGAATCAGAGAAGGGTTTCTCTGTTGCGTCTTGGGAAATCCATAAACCAAATTCAGGGAGAATTTAATTTATGGATTTTATTCTGGGGGCACATACCCTGTGGGATTTGGTAACTATCTCCTTACTCAGAACTGATCCCTGCAATTATTCAGGGAAAACATGGGGAGATAGAATTGAACTTGGGTCAGTGGTATGCAAAGGCAAGCCACTTCCCTAGCCCTGGGGAAATTTTGAAAGAGAAAATGCACAACTTGTCGGCAGGGGAATAGAGTGAACCAGGACACAGGTGTCTACATTACATCTGTTACAGAGTTGATATTTACAGAGCTGATGTTTAATATTTTTAGCTACAATTATGGTGGTTTTTTTTTGTTTTTTTTTTTTGCTTTTTTGGGTCACACCCGGCAATGCTCAGGGGTTACTCCTGGCTCTGCACTCAGGAATTACTCCTGGCGGTGCTCAGGGGACCATATGGGATGCCGGGATCGAACCCGGGCCGGCATGAGCCGGCCGCTGCAAGGCAAACGCCCTACCCGCTGGGCTATCGCCCGGCCCCTAATTATGGTGTTTTTATAATCAGACCTTGTATAGAATTTGTGTTTACAATGCCCCTGTCATATTTTCAGACTTAAGATTCAAGAAATATAAAATACTCTATTATCGGGTAACATTTCAGATGAAAATCTTTTTTTTTTTTTTTAATAGAACTGCATGAATATTACAAGCCTGAAAAGAACTGAAGGGCCATTAATTACATTTTATTTCTTACCCCAAGATCTCGGGAATTATCTACATGGACAGATACATAACGGGCATTGATGCCTTTTACACAGTTGATAGTGATGTTCTTCGCTTTGTTTTTATCCTCATCTCCTGATTCCCAAAAATGTTTCCGTGGACCCATCTGTCAAACTGCCAATCATGGCAGGTCGGCTCGATGTTTTTATGTCAACGATGCTGGTTAAGTCCTTTAGGCACATCACTATGCATAATTCCTACCAGAAAGAAATATAATTATGATATGCAAGCAAATCTTCCATGATAATAAAACAGACATGAGATTAAAAAAAACACTTAAGTACCTTTCTGTTTCTCCTTCAATTTGACATTACATATTAATAGGATAATACAAATTAGAAGTTCTAAGACCAACCTGATTGAGAGCTTCAAAGCCGGACTGTATACTGATGCTGAAACTCTCTTCGCTATCGCCCGTCATCTGATTTTGACAGAATATTGTTAATGTGATGAAAGACATTGCTCTGGTGGAGGAACTGGTGATCCGACTGCTTGAATTTCAGGCTCCAGCACCTAGAAAGGTAGAAAGCCATGTAGGAAGCACTTATTTTGCAGAAAGTTCTGAAAAAAAAATACTCTGCAACTAATATTTCGGGAAATCTTATTCTTCTGTTAACTTTTTTCTTAGTCTGGAAAAAAATCCAAGTTTAGTTGGCATTCTGGTTGAGACGTAATGGTAACTTCTTGGAGTGAGGAAGTTATAAGAACAATTCACATATTTTGTCTGTTTTGGTTACTGCAGATAGAACCTAGGCCTCATACAAGTATATATTCTACCACTGAACTACACCCTGGCAACACTGTAAATACAGACAAATTTGACATGAATTTCAAGGCTATAAAAGTTATTCAATTATATTTGAGACAAATGGTAATTCTAGATCTCAGACTTCTTAGTGTTGTAATTCCATACTAACCGATCAAAGTATAACATATCTTGTCCTTTAAAAATATTTTTTTTTTTGCTCTTTTAGTCACACCTGGCGATGCTCAGGGATTACTCCTGGCTCTGCACTCAGGAATTACTCCTGGCAGTGCTCGGGGGCCATCTGGGATGCTTGGGATTGAACCTGAGTCAGCCGCGTGCAAGGCAAATGCCCTACCCACTGTGCTATCGCTCCGGCCCTTGTCCTTTAAAAATCTTCTGCAGAGACTGCCTGTCCTGGCTCTGCCAGTCTCTCCATTATGGAGGAAGGGAGCCCAAACCACCACGTCAACCTACTTACTACAAAGAGCAGTGGACGATTTATTTGTATGTGTGGTCTAGAATGTGGATCTAAGAGCATGGATCACCACGTTAAACTAATACTAAAATTTCAGCATATTTGAACTTGATAATAAGGCTTCTCAAGGTAGTTTTGGAACTGAATGCACAGAACTATATTTTCTTTTTTGTTAAGAATCTTAAACATGCTCAATTAAAAAATTTATTTTTTTAATTATTTTTGACTTTTGGGTCACACCTGGTGATGCTCAGGGGTTACTCCGTGGCTCTACACTCAGGAATTACTTCTGACGGTGCTTGGGGGACCATGTGGGATACTGGGGATTGAACCCTGGTAGGCTGCATGCAAGGCAGACACCCTACTCATTCTACTATTGCTCTGGCCCTCAATTCAAAATTCTTTGAGTTCAGTTTTTAAGATTTCAATGTCCCTTTCCCTTGCTGGAACATTTAAAATTCTACTCTTGGGCAGTACAGAACAAACCGATTTGTGGTAGGAGACAGAGAAAATGGGGAGGAATGTCACAGACCATGACCATTTAGAATACTAAAAGTTTATTTTTATATTTTCAGAGACACAAACAGGTGTGAGCTAAGTCTTGTGAAAACACAAAGTCACGACAATAGTGCCAGAGGTGCCATTCACTCCATACATTCTTTTTTCTTGGGGCCGAGTGATAGCACAGTGGGTAGGGCGTTTGCCTTGCATACGGCCAACCTGGGTCGATCCCTGGCATCCCACATGGCCCCTGAACACTGCCAGGAGCAATTCCTGAGCGAAAGAGACATGAGTAAACCTGAGCATCTCAAGGTGTGACCCAAAAAGCAAACACACACACACACACACACACACACTCTCACACTCAATTCTTTCTCAATGTGCCTAGAATACTCAGACATAGAATTACCTTAGGGCCATTTGTTGTGAGGAGCTGCCACTGGGCAGAGACATCATGAGGTCGGAGATTGTTTGGAGTAAGCGGTGAAAAGTGTGGGGTAAAGGATGAGCAGCTTCACCTGCGATCACTATATCTGAGAGCGGATGTTCACAAACTCTTGTATCTTTCTCCTACGACAGAAATCAGAAAGCAAGATGTGTGCTGTAATGAATATTTTGTATAACAGAATTTTTTGCTTTTTGGGTCACACCCGGCAATGCTCAGGGGTTACTCCTGGCTCTGCACTCAGGAATTACTACTGACGGTGTTCGGGGACAATATGGGATGCCAGGGATCGAACCCGGGCTGGCACAGGCCAGCCGCATGCAAGGCAAATGCCCTACCCACTGGGCTATCGCTCCGGCCCTGTATAACAGAATTTTTACATATGTGTAGAATAATTATATATACAGACACATACTGTTAAGTAAACAAACTGATGCCATGGCCAAAACATGCATTAACGTATACATGAATTATAAAATTCTGTTTGCACTAATTAAGAGAAAAAGTAACATGCCCACCCGGTCATCAATAAAACCACCGAATGAATGACTGCCATATATATGTGCCAATTTAGTGCATCCACAAATTTATTAGCAAAGTGAAACCTAGGTGTGAATGCAGTCCGTGAAAGACTTTAAGAAAATTATATACTATCCAAAGGTGGCTTTCTTCTTACATGAAAATATGGAAAAGTGAAATAAAAATCTTAACTCACTTGCTCAGCATTTTCTTTGTTTGTTTTACTGTCCTCATCCTCTTCTTCCTCTGGTTCCACGGGAGCAGGAGTCAGTGATGCCACAAAATGCCAGAGAATATCATGGAGAGAAGTTGTCTGGATGACGTTACACAGAAGCCAGTTGAAGGCCTGAATACAACGATGAAGTGAGCCCAAGAGATAAAAACAGAGTGTGAGTAAAAAAGGCCTGGCTTTTCTTGGCAACAAGTACCATCACGCACTACGGAAAAGAAAGATACTAAAAATGTGACATTTGCTTCACTGAAAAATGAAGGTAAGTGAAAATAAGTAAGTAATTTTGATTTAAAAATTTTTAATATCAATTTCTTCAGGAACATTTTTTATATATTACCAACTTAAACCACCTTTTATTGCAATAATAAAAGGTGCAATAATAATAAAATAGTATTATTATTACTATTAATTTAATAAAGCACATCTTTTTTCCAATTTGTTTATAATCAATTCAGGATGTTTGTAAAGCCTTATAAAGGCAAACATTTATTTAAATATTTTCATATTTTTCCTATAAATGAAGTGTCAAGTTATTTATCACACATATGATAAAGAAAAACTTACTATATAAAAGTGTATGATAAAATTTATAAATGTGTAAGTGTAAGCAATCTTATTTTCAGAGACTAGCAAACTTAGAGAATTGCTGAATTAGTAACTCAAAAGTCCTCCTTAATCCCCTGCTTTTTTGCATGATTGCTGTAACTAATACTTTCTTATTATAAACAGCTTTTCTCAGGGGAACGGGTCGAGCCAGACCCAGTATGCTGCTGCTCTGGGCTTACCCCCGGCCATGCTCGGGATAAGTATGGCGCCGAGGATCAAACCCAGGTCAGCTAAGTGAAGGTAAGTGCCTTAAGCACTGTACTACGCTTTGGGTCCATACAAATCATTATTATCTTTTTATAAAAATACAACTTAGGTTTCAAATAGTAAGGCAATGGACAAACAAATTGTCTTTAGAAATATTAAATTTGTGTGTGTGTCTGTGTGCGCATCGCGCGAGTACACACGTGTATACGTGTGTGTCTGTTGTTGTTTTGGGGCCACACCCAGCTATGCTTAGGGCTGATTCCTAGCAGGCTTTGGGGACTACTTGGGGTTTCAGGGATGGAATATGGATTGGATGCATTCAAGTCAAGGGCTGTAGGGACTAAATTTGGAGCCTTAATTTATATTCATGAACTTAAGAGTTTAATTTTTATGTGAACACAATTTTTGGGTAAATGCTTCCTAATTTGCTGCGATTTGTTTGATTAAAAACAGAACATGATTATATAGCATAAACATGACATCCATGTGATGAGTGAATCAGAAATTCTATTAATGAATTTATACCTCCATAGCAAAAACTCGACAAGCAGATTTCCGTAACGCCTGCTTCATTGCGATCTCAAGTCCCTCCAGATCATGATGCTGTATGACAAAAGCTAAGACTGGCCATTGGAAGTTCCGTTCTCCTTTGGAAAGGGAGCTGTGGGCTGAGATCAGTCGGGAAAGCTCAGGAGATGGATGTCTCAGGAGGGAAGAACCAACTTCTATTAAAAAAAGAACAGTATTAATGTTCATAGGCAATATATAATGTTTATATAATTCACTAAATCACTCGGCTTCCCGTAGATCATCGATTTACTCGAGCAGGCACCAGTAACATCTCAATATGTCCTGTCACATGCGAGATAGCCCATATTAAAATAATAAAGAAGAGTATTAATTTTCATAGGCAATATGTAAGATTTATATAATTATATTAAAAAATACTATCACCTAGGTTTTAAGGAGGTTCTGAGCCATAGAGCAATTTGGTGCAAGGGACAGACCCAGGGTCAGTGAAGCATCTGCATGCAAAGCAAGTGCCTGCCCCCCTATATTGTCTCTCTGTCCCTAGACATTTTTTTCTTTGCCTATGACACAAATCACACTGACATCAGTATTTAGTGAGAGTAAAAAGATTAAGCTAAAAATCATAAGCTATTAGTTATAAAGGTGGATTTTAAATCTAGACTTGAATATATAGTTCATGCTTTCTCAAATATCCTAAAAGCTAGGGTATTAGTTTTATCTTTTTTTTTTTGGCTACACTAGTGATGTTCAGCAGTTACTCCTGGCAGTTACTCCAGTTACTCAGGAATTACTTCTGGTGGTGCCCAGGAAACCGAAAGGGATGCGGAGGAATTGAATCCAGGTCGACTGTGTGTAAGGCAAGCGCCATATCCATATCTTCTGCTGTACTATTGCACCAGATGCAGTAATTTTGTCTTTAATTGTCTTTATAAGCATATATATAAACATATATCTATATGCAGAGTACACACACACACACACACACACACACACACATAACTCACAACTTTTTCTAAAGGACTTCTTTATTGTTATCTTCTCCGGGGCTGCTCCTGTTAGTGCTAACAGGCCCAGGCAGAGCCAGAGTATCAAGCCTGGGGCTCCTGCCTACAAGCATACCTCCCAGAAGCTCTCTCCCAGCCACTGTCCAGCTCTCTCCCTGTACAATGGCACCTCATTAAGCGCACAGAGCCAGGGAGCTGGCTCCCTCCAAGAGATGCAATGAATGCTTTGCATGCGGAAGCTCCACATTTGACTCCTGGCACATTATGGTCCTCGGAGCACTGCTCGTTGTAGGTGCTGAACAATGAGCCAGGAGCAGCTCTCAGCAATAACTGTTCCTGTGAAATTATAAATTCTTGCCAGATGGCCAACAATGTTTTCCTTGAAAGTCTTCAACAATGTATAATAATTGGCCATATGTGCTGAGTCAGATCTTCATTCTAGTCAATCTAGTCAATGATTAGTAAATCGAAAATTCTATTAATGTATTTATACCTCAATAGCAAAAAGTTGGCAAGCAGGTTTTTTTCTACCTAATAAAAATCATTGCCATATTACGTTTTCTTTCCTGTTTCCTTTCTTATGCATGAAGCAGGGTGGCTTGTGGGCTATTGGCGTTACTGATAAAACATATTGGTCCACATTGCAGAACTTTTCTTCACTGCTAAGAACTTAATGCCCTCATCCCCAAAAGGTAAACCTGTGAGGTAGAGGGTATATTAGTTCAAAAGTGGGAATTCTTTCACAATGTACAAATTACCAAATCATCACCATGAATGTGTCATGTATCTGTCAATTTATTTCCATGGAAAAATAATTAAAAAAAAGGAGAGACTCTTATATAGCAAATTTTATTATCTATCCACAGTGGTAATAGAAAGTGGGGAGGTAACTGTCAAATGTAAACTGTCACTAACACGCACAGTCGAAGATGTAATAGAATGAAAATTGGACTAGAAACCTAATTAAGATTTTGGATTTATTAAACAGTAAGTAACCTACTATGAGTTTATTGAGTATAATTAAGTGCCTAACAAGAATTTAATGGTTAAATTCTTTTTGTTTCTTGATTTCGAGCCACACCCAGTGGTGTTCAGGCATCACTACAGGTCTGTGCTCAAGAATCACTCGTGGAGTGCTCAAGAGACCATAGGTGGTACTGGAGACCAAACCTGCAGCAGCCCTATGGAACACAAGCACCGCATCTGCAGTATTATCTCTCTATGCAGTAGTATATGAAACAAGTTATTCATGAATAATCACCGGATGATCTTCAGATGTCTCTTCCACTGAGACAATATAGGGGCAATTTATGACTGAGGCACACAATACTTACCACAACTTAAAAATAATCTGTTCTACTCTCTTAAAAAATAAGATATATGAAAGTATGCATATAGATACTATATGCATAACATATCATTTGTATGCATACAAAGTATGCATATACAGAAATATAAAAGTATGCATTTGAAAGTATGCGGTTCTAGCTCTGGCCTGCCACCCCAGCAGAGCCTCGCAAGAAGCCAGAGGAACCCCCAAACCAGGATGGCCGCCATTTTCCACATCCGGACTCCCCTCTCCTCAGAGCTCCACCCAGCAGAAGAGCTAATCAAACCAGACTTGCGCAGTTCGACTTTTGAGGTGACTACTAGAGTATCCCACCAGCACGACAGAGCCTGGCAAGCTACCTGTGTCGTATTTGATATGCCAAATACCAGTAACAATTATAGACCTCATTCCCATGACCTGATAGAATGGTCGAGGCTCTTTATGTTCCTGGAGCGAGCAGATGCCCTTGGGCTACACTACTATGTGACAGGACGTATGGAGATGTTACTGGTGCCTGCTTGAGCAAATTGATGATCAAAGGGACGACAAGTGATACAAGTGATGCATATACAGGCGTTTGAATTACTTGATCTTCTTTTCCTCTTTACACTTACCAGTGTCACCACTATTGACTCTTCTTCTGGGAATGGCTTTAACTCGTGCAGGTAAAATGGAATGCTGCTTATCATATTCAGAAGCGACAACTGAATACGACCTTTGGAAGACAGTTCTTTTTTGCAAGATCAGTATCTGTTATTGGACTAGTTTCCAAACTGTGCATTGAAAGAGATGACAAATGAAAATTTAGGAAGTGACAGAAGCATAATTATATAAAAGCAGTATATCCAAATATGTAAAGGTGTTATTTTCATGTGAAAAAACAAAAAATTCAAAGACAAATAGACAACTTCTCTTTAAATCATAATCTGACTTTTTCAAAAGCAGGGAAAGACCACATCTTAGAACTCTTGGTTTTTATTATCTTTAATAAAAGATAAATTCTGATGAATAATCTACATAGTTCAGGGAGAAAACTACAAGTATTTTCAAGAAAAAAAAATCAAGATTGTATGTCTACATAAATGCTCATTAAAGCATCTACTTTATTATACAACTATAGCTCAACATTCACATGGTAGCACGTGTTAATAAGCATGCTCTTCCTACATTCAGCATGTCTTCACGTCTGGCAGTATCACGTTTATGGTTACTCATGACTGACGTCATATGCCATATAAAGCTTAATCTATTTATTAGTTAAATCAAGTCTCAAAGACTTTTCCCTATACAATATCTCCTTTATTCAAATTTTTTCCCATAATTTCAAAGACTGCATTGTGTTAATCCAATCAAACACACCTAGCCAGAAACCATTGAGACTAAGCTACCAAAGTATTAACTGACACAGTGAAACGACCTTTGTTTTATCATGCCATTATTCCTTTCAAAGTTTTAGTGGCAATTATACTGATATAATTAACATGGTGGCAGGAGGAGGCATAATAAGAAATATTCAAGTAAACTCAAGCTGCATTTCTAGTGCTGCTTTTTCCAAAAGACATATTCTAAGTACTGATCCAGAGTGATCTTCCTAATGCAAGTTGGCAGAATACTATTTAACATTGCAACGGATTCCTTTATTATTACTTCATTATCATTTATTTCTAAGTAGTCTAAATATGCTATAAAGGACCTAACTACTCACATATGCTGCTTTTCCTGACTGCTCTCAGAGTAGAGCTAACTTAACCTTCTTCTTAGATGGTTATGACTTTCAAGACATTCTTTTCTAGTTCAAAGTTTTTCTTCCACCAAACACCATTCAACAGAAGAAGAGAATGAAAATACCTCGGTGGCATAGACTTCATATTACTCTCAGGTTCTTCAAAAAACATTAGGACTGGCATCAGGAGTTACGGATATGTATGGGGCAGGAACAGACGTTGAACGCAAATATCTCATTTCATCCTGGAAGAGATTGTCATCCTGATAGCCCACAAAATTTTCATGATGATGCCTGCATTAAATCAAACCCAACAGTTTAGTGTATGATGGCAATACAGACACTGCAGTTTTAATATCTGTTGTGAAAGTAAAAGCAACAAAAACATACTCATTAATGGTTAAATATTAAAATATTAGACCTGACCATAAGACATGGTCGAACAGACCACATCAGGAAAAGAACTCTTTGGGAGGTAAAAAAAAAAATTAGAAACCCACTTTGAAATAAAGGACAACATTAATACTACTGTGAAACACAACAGAACAAAACATCTCTGAGGCTCAGACCCTGCAGAGCAGAATTGGCATAGCTTGGGAATCGAAGACACATTCCTACTTCACGGGAAATGCACTAAGTCTATGTCCAGAGTGTGCCACTATCAGCAGCAGATACACCCTCAGCAGGTTTTAGAGGAAGGATCTGGGACCATAGACCTGGAGACAAGGATAGGTCTGGTCCTAAGGGAAAGGGAATCCTGAGGGGGTTTCTACCTAAAAGGATTTCCCAACCCAGTGCAGCAATTCAAGGAAACTCCGAGCAGACTGTTTTTCTTAAAACCAACTCACCAACCAACCGAATCCCACAGAGTCTCAAGAACAACAGCAACTCTTAGTTGAATGCTTTCCCTGGACTTAGACATTTTAGATGCATTTAGAAACTTAATGGCAAGTAAAAAGTAACAATATAATGACACCAAATTACAAATATTTTACAGAACAAAAGACACTAGACCAGGTGCCTGGGATTTGGCTGAAGTGGCAGAACACACGTCTTGTCAAGCGTCAGCACGGAGTAACTCCTGAGTACTGTCTGGAGTGCTCTCGAAACAGCAGCAACGCGTAATAATCAGAAAGTAAAACAAAAATCAGGAAGATAGGCCACTGAGAGAATATAATGCACACTCTGACAGGAATCTCACACAAAATAGGTGAAGAACTTATACAATAACAAAAGAGAACCCAATCCAGAAATGGTCAAAAGACCTGCTAGTTACTTTTCCAGAGACACCCAAATGGCCACAGGCACATGAAAATCACTCAACTTCATTTACTACGCGGAAAACAGGATCAAAACCGCAGGGAGATACACCTCACATTCATGAGAATGCCTTTATGTAAATGGCTGGAAGCAATACGGTGCAGATGAGGATGTGGGAAAAAGGGGAACTCAGGTACACTGTGATGAAAACCCAAGCTAATGTTGCCTTTATAGAAAATGATTTTAAAAATTAAGCATAAATGCCAGATGATCCAGCAATGCCACCCCAAATCACTTACCAAAAAAAAAAAATAGCAACATTAATTCAAAAGAATAATTGTACTTAATGTTCTCAGAAGCACTAATTATTTCAATAACCAAAACACAGCATCATCCTAAACATCCCCTAGTGGGTGAGTGGATAAAGAAGCTGTGGATATACAATCAGTTGACTATTACCTGAGGGGCATGCTTTTTGGACAACACGGATGAGATGACCAGAGAAAGACTGGGTGGTTTCACTCAAATGTGGAATACAAATAAAGCAAAGGAACTGGCAAAGCAACAGCAACATTTTTTCAGTCTGTGAAAAGAGAGCGGGTTTGGAAGGAAAGGCAGTGGTGGAGAGAACGGGAGAGGAAAACAGGTCCTGTTGGAAGTGTCATGGCACTGAACTCCGCTGGCCTGTGCCAGCAGTGGCCTGAATGAGTCACACACAGGGAGGAAAACTCTATTCCTGAAACCTTACAGCATCGAAAACCAACAGTAATAAAATGTGACTGGGAAACAGAAAAATCGTTTCATGACATAATTATGGTTGTAAGAGGAAGTATGATGATTTCTTTCTGTTGAGACCATCCTGACTTCTAGTATCTTGTTATCATACCTACTAAAACAGGTGACAAGCTAAAATATTTGAGTGCTATAAAAGGTGTGGTTCTAGCTGTGATATCACTTAGGCTATGGTTTCTAGATTTCATTGAATAATAATTTTCTGACATTAGTCCCTAACATTCTGGCCTTTGGTTCAAACTCACGATATTCCTTGCATGGTCTAATAAAATGAAGGCAGTAAACCTTTTGGTAAAAAAAATAATTTTTTAGTAACACCGTGAGATAGACATTTACAAAGCTGTTCATGATTGGGTTTCAGCCATACAATGTTTCAGCACCCATCCCTCCACTAGTGTAGGATTCCCAACACCAATGTCCCCATTTTCCCTCCCTTGCCCAGGCTGCCTCTATGGCAGGCACTTTTCTCATCTCTCTCTCTCTCTCTCTCTCTCTCTCTCTCTCTCTCTCTCTCTCTCTCTCTCTGTCTCTCTCTGTCTCTCTCTCTGCAGTAAATCTTTTGGTGGGAACATATATTATTGAGTTCTGAGAAAGATTAGATGTACATGATTGATGGAACACAGTTCCTTCTACAGACATTAAAAATATAAAAATTATATATTATGAATATATAAAATATATAACATTTTTAAGAATCATGTCACACAATTTGATTCATTCATTTTTAAATTGGCACAGAGTTGTTAACGTAAGTCCACCAATCTGTCAGAGCAAAGTTAAAAAATCTGTTGCACTTGGCATAGCTTATTTCTTAGTTTTAAATGCAATAAATCGTTCACTTTAATTTCCTGTTCATTCAACTGAAATAGTGAATACAAAATTTAAAAACTCCATCACCACCACCACATAACTCTGCTATACTGAAAGGGCTTAGTGCCAAAAAAGAATTTGGCTGGTAAGTCATTACCAGCAGGCAGTTTTTGGAAATTAACCTCTGTCAGCTTATGGAAAATATCTTAATATGTTACATGCAAAGGCTTTGTCAGAGTGTCGATGTATGCTGAACCTCCTAAGCTTAACACTGCCATGAAGTGTTGCAGTACACTGCTGCCCAGAGCCTCTGCATCTGCCCGGAGTTGCCTCCTGCACGTCACTTTGTAGATAGGAGGGCGACAGTTTGAATGTGGCAGTTCATCTGACCATGTATTCTGTACTGGCTGGTACAAATATTCTCTCATGCTGCCACAATCATCATGGAATGAGCTAGATCTTTCCAGTATATTTGTCTGGCCACGTTGGATCTCTAAGCAATTAGACCAGAGAGAAATGTTTGCCTCCAAGCAAGCAAGCAAGCATGGCTCCCTGATAAGTCAAATGCTAATATACAGAACAACCATGAAGTAAAAGACGAGACTCTTGTGAAGGCTTGGAGAAATATTTAACTGGCTATAGAATATTCTTTGGTATAGACGCATGCCTTTATATTCTGAGACACAGTTCATCTCAGAAGCCCATCCTCCACTCTACCCTGCAAGGACACTTCCAAGGCAGATCTTGGCTAGGCAACATTAACATCTCAAAGGGCCTAGGTGAGGTCCTGGGAGAAATTATCTGAGGGATTTGACCCTAACTGTTCCCCCATCGGAGTGAGTGGTCTGTGTTGCAGGGATATAAAAACTGTAGCCTGCTTTCTTTCTGCCCTTTTTTGTTGGCACTCCGCTTCTTGCCTCTTCGCCATCTCCTCTCTCCAGGGCCTTAACACATGGTGGCAGCCATCTTGGGCCTACAACACGTGACCGGGGCCCAACCGGGATTCCTAAGTTCAGGGTTTTCCTATTGCTGACTTGTATGCCAGAACCTGTGTTAAGTAAACCATTTTGAAACTTTGCTGGATTCTTGCGTCTTTCTCCATCGGTCGGCCACCAATCCCCTGGGGCAAAAGAGGATCCCTGACCTGCTCCCGGATTTCGTGCGGGGGTGCACCAGAGTTTCCCCACAATGAAGTATTATGATGACAGGCAGGGCTTCTCACCTTCTCCACCCATGCCCTGATAGTTTTCACATAGGTGATCTGTCAACTGGATCTTCTAACAAGAGTCATTCGTGCTTTACAGTCACCTCTTCCCTTTATACATAAAACCAAACCTCAGTATAGGTTACAGAGCACCATTATTACCAGACTCAAGGGAGCCACTTTTAGGGCATGGCATTTCATTTCTTTCCCCAGCAGTCAATGATTTTTTCATTTGTATCTTCATGAGGTTTATCAGAAGGCTGCTTTTACTTACAGCAACTTGACTGATTCTCTATTTTTTTTCTTGCTTTTTTGGGTCGCACCTGGCAATGCTTAGGGGTTTCTCCTGGCTCTGCACTCAGGATTTACTCCTGGTGGTGCTCAGGGGACCATATGGGATGCTGGGGAATCGAACCCGGGTTGGCCGCATGGAAGGCAAACGCCCTACCCACTGTGCTATCACTCTGGCCCCCTGATTTTTCTATTTATCCTTCATGACTCTGCTCAAGTGTCTGATCCTCTGGGAATTTCCGATTCCCATGGGGAGAATACGGCCACTGGTATCTTTCACGCTAAAACACACCCTACGGCTTCATGCTCTAACACTGCTCCTCCGCACTCCTCACGTAACATTTTCATTTCTAAGCCTGTCTGCCCCCCAGAGTATCAGTACACAAAAGCTAGGCTTTGGGGGATGGGGAGGCGCCAGGGGACACATCTGGCAGGGCTACTCCTGGAGCGTTAGCCAGAGTCACCGCAGGCACTGCTTGGGGAAGCACAAGTGCTGGGGACTGGACCCAGGGTGCTAGGACTTTAGTCCATTCACTGGTGCCTCCGAGGGCCAGCACAAAGTTATGACACAGCCGTAACCACTCCAATGGTAACTGGATGACTCTTAAAGTAGAAGACCTTTGTAAGAAAGTTTCTTTTCGGTTTTATCCTTTCCACTATGAACAGTCTGAAATAAGACAACAAAGAGTCAAAACAGTTAACTCTTCCTTTCTAAGGCTGTTACTGATCATCTAGTACTATCATCATTGAGATAGTCTATGTGACTAGAAAAAAAAAGACTAATTTATTGGCTCCAAAGCAAAGCTCAAAGGGCCATGCTAGAGATCCTTGGCCATCCTGGCCTGGAGGCTCACTGTTAGGGCTTGGAGATGTCAGTCCAGCACGGGCCTGTGGTGCTGGCAGTCTTAGGGACCACAGGTGCTATACCACTGTGCTGGGGAGCAGGTTATGTGGTGCCAGGAACTACATCAGGGTCTTTCCTGGCCCTACATGCTTTTGGAAAAGTAACTATTACCATGCAGAGCCTGGCAAGATACCCGTGTTGTATTTGATATGCCAAATACCAGTACCTCATTCCAATGACCTGATGGAATGGTTTGAGGCTCTTTATGTTCCTGGAGCAAGCAGATGCCCTTGGGCTACACTAGCATGTGACAGGACATATGGAGATGTTACTGGTGCCCGCTCCAAGCAAATTGATGAACAGCAGGAAGATAAGTGATACAAGTGAAGTGATACAACTATTACCATCAGGCATGTTAAATATTATCATACGGCAGACAAGAGAGCACAAAAAAAATAAAGTCGCCAAGACCGCCCTTTTGTACCGAATGCGTAGTGTAGTGTGGGAATTCAAAAGATACTAGAACAGTAACCACCAATCCAAAGGCAATTAAAAACACTAACCACGCTGTATTACCTCGCTAACGTCTGCAGGTAGAGACAAGGCATTTTAACGGGAAGGTCCTCGGAAATGCCCTCTTTCACGCTGGGAAGCTGCGACTGGAACGGCTTTGCAGGGTAACACAGAATGCTGGGCTCTGCCGCACTGCTCAGGGACAGTAGGAAGAGTGCGTTGGCTTTGATCACCTGGTGAGCTTCCATAGTCGGCAAGGCCCGAGGCGTCTTCACTTGCATTGGCTTCCTCCTAGACTGCTTGACCTGGCAAGGAAAAATGTAGTGATTTACCTATTTATTTGGGGGGCACAGTTGGGAACTCCCAGTGATATCTGACTTGGCCGTGTGGGCTTGACAGCTTAGTGTATTTTGGTGCTACAGTGCTGCTCTGTGGAGGTGCTGGGACCACCAGGGCTATATTGGGGTGCTGGGTGCACGTGCTGCTCCAAGCATGAGTATCAAACCTGGAGCCTCACACTTGCGGAAGCATACACTCCACCCTCTGAGCTATCTCCTTGGACCTATTCCTAACGGAAGTTATTAAACGCTTATAGAGAACTATTCTGAACTAATAATAGAGATTACCAAACAAAATCTATTTATGTTTCTCTTGAACTGATTAAAACTATTTTATGTTGACCATTGACTCCATTTCTCCCTTTCCTTGGGAATACTAAAAACCTAACTAGTAAAATCTGACAGTAACCACTGCCTAAAAAGTGTGTGTGTGTGTGTGTGTGTGGCTAGGTATGCCACTAGGGTAAATTATCTTAGGTTTTCATGAGTCTTCCCACATAATTAGGGATTAAGTAAAAGGGAGATAGAATGTTCAAAAGTAAAAGAACAGAGACAAAAGGGGGTGAAAAGGAAAAGCTATGTATATGTGTATTTACTGTATCACTGTCTTCCCGTTTATCATCGATTGGCTCGAGCGGGCACCAATAACATCTCCATATGTCCTGTCTCATGCAAGGAGGGCCCAAGGGCACCTGCTTGCTCCAGGAGCATAAAGAGCCTCAAACCATTCCATCAGGTCATGGGAATGAGGTCTATAATTGTTACTGGTATTTGGCATATCAAATATGACATGGGTAGCTTGCCAGGCTCTGCCGTGAGGGTGGCATACTCATGTAGTCATCTATAAATACAGCATTTATTGATGAACCGCACGGCGCCCGGGCTGTGATAGGCTGGTCTGCTGGGTGGAGTTCTGACGACGGGAAGTCTGGATGTGGAAAATGGAGGCCCTCATGGAGTGGGGGGCGTCTGGTTTGTTGTGAGGCTCTGCTGGGGTGGTGGGCCAGGGCTAGAACCCGCCATCCCCTTGCGGGCACCTAGTGAGCAGCTGGGCACAGGGAGAGCCAGTAGCAGCTCTGCCCCATGTCTGTGAGTCTCTGGATCAGCATACCTGGGCGGATTTAAAAAAAGACTGCTGCAGGGTGGATCTCAATGAGCCGGGCTGTGATAGGCTGGTCTGCTGGGTGGAGTTCTGATGAGGGGGAAGTCCAGATGTGGAAAATGGAAGCCCTCATGCAGGGCCAGGTATGCTGATCCAGAGACTCACAGACATGGGACAGAGCTACTACTGGCTCTCCCTGTATACCGCCCCTCAGGAGGCGCCTGGGAGGGATGGCGGGTTCTAGCCCTGGCCCGCCACCCCAGCAGAGCCTTGCAACAAGCCAGACGATCCCCCACTCCATATGTGTATTAGACAATAATAAAGATTACATAATAAACACCTGCCAATAAGGCATATATGCCACATGTTGTGTTATCTCAAGATTTGTAATTTTGTACAAATATTAAATTATTTTATTCTTGACAGTCAGACCTCCACCCAGCAGACCAGCCTATCAGTGCCCAGCTCATCGAGTTCCACCCTGCAGCAGTCTTTCTTAAATCCGGCTCAGGTATGCTGGTCCAGAGACTCGCATACATGAGGCAGAGCTGCTACTGGCTCTCCCTGTGACCAGCAACTCACAAGGCGCCCGGAAGGGATGGTGGGTTCTAGCCCTGTCCCACCATCCCAGCAGAGCCTCGCAACAAGCCAGACGACCCCCCACTCCAAGAGGGCCTCCATTTTCCACATCCGGACTTCTCTCTCGTCAGACCTCCACCCAGCAGACCAGCCTATCAGCGGCGCGCGGTTCATCAATAAATGCTGGACTTAGAGATGCCTACAAGAGTATGCTACCTGCACGGCAGAGCCTGGCAAGCTACCCGTGTTGTATTTGATATATACGCCAAATACCAGTAACAATTATAGACCTCATTCCAGAATGGATTGAGGCTCTTTATGTTCCTGGAGCAAGCAGATGCCTTGGGCTCTACTAGCATGAGACAGGACATATGGAGATGTTACTGGGGCCCGCTCGAGCAAATCGATGATGAACGGGAAGACAGTGATTCTTGACACAAAGCAGACTTTAAATATTAACTATGTAGAATTATCTGATATAATGTTTTCTAATAAGGACCCTTTATCATTAATTTTATAGTCAGAACAAAATGAAATACCTTCTCCCTTGCAGCAGCCTGTTTTTCACGGAGGTATTTTTCTCTACAGCGATCACACACCAGATACCAGGTGCTTCCTCCTATTCCCGCCATCACCACAGTTACCAGCCCAGCCTCCACAGAAATGCCCAATGCTGTTGTAACCTTGTCCACCGCGCACCGGCCACAACCTTCGAGCAAGAATGAAAAGAAATTTTTAGCACTTTAAGTATATTTTTAATAGTCTGATCTTTGTCACTTTATTAAATTAACGACAGAATTAACTTCTCAAAGTAAACAAAATTTAGACCAATATCTGACTTTTCCTACACTATTTACACATCAGAAAAATACTCATACTTGAACTAAAAGTAACCATTTCAATAATTCCAAGTATATTAGAGATACTCCAATATGCAAGTGAGAATATACATACAGTATGGATATATCTAGATATTTATCCTAATAAATCAAGACAAAATAGATATGGAATATTATTACATTTTGTATTTTGATTAGTATTTTTTGGGGCTACACCTGCTTGTGTGTAGGGCTTATTCCTGGCCCTGTGCTCAGGGAAGACACTTGGTACACCCATGGGATAAAAGAGGCTCATGAGGATCAAGCTCAGATTAGCTGCGTGCCTGTCAAGTGCCTCACACACTGTACTATCTTTCCAGCCTCAAAAGTGTTTGCTTTAAATACCTACATCTTTTTTTTTTTTTTTTTGCTTTTTGGGTGACACTTGGCAACACTCAGGGGTTACTCCTGGCTCTTTGCTCAGGAATTACTCCTGGCGGTGCTCATGGGACCATATGGGATGCCGGGGATCAAACTCAGGCCGGTCGCTGCATGCAAGGCAAACGCCCTACCCGCTGGGCTATCGCTCCGGCCCAAATACCTACATCTTTTCTAAAGAGTTGCAGGTATAAGACGTATGAAAAGAAAAAAATTAACCAAACTCATTAATTTCCAAATCCTAATTAATCACGATAGAAACTCCCACGTTTGTCTAAACCAATATATTAGTGAAACAGCTGATATGGGATATGCTTCCATAGGAAATGCCCAAAGAAATCCATTTACTCTTAACAATTTCACTTTTGTAAAGGAAAATACTAAAATCAAAGGAGAGCTAACACTGACATCTGCCCCAGGTGGGGGAACAAGTCACTTTTTTCTATCCTGTATCTACATTTTAACAACATTTACTCTGCACGTTTTTTCCATCTTTGTATCTATATCTGAACAACATTCACTATGGAACACAGAACACTTAAAAATTAAATCTCATTTGAATTTTTGATACATTGAAATAAAACTATTCCATCTGCTTACCTATTTGCACAGAACTTATGCTGATAATATACTTTGCAATTACATTAAGAGATAATACGCATTTTGGATATTTCCCAGTATTTAGCATAACTGATGTCATTTACCTGGATGAGCCTGCCTCATGTGATACGTCACGCGGGTATGGATGTGACTCTCCGCACAGCTCACAGATTGTGTCTTTCTCTGGCCCTCCGACGGCCAGCTGGGCCATCTCACCAAACAAATTACCCCTGGGCCGGACTTCTGCCTTTTCTTTTTTCTTCTTTTCTTTCTTTGCTTTCTTATTCTCTTTCTCACACTCCTTCTTCTTTAGGACGGCACAAGAGCCAGGACTTGGAAAGATCATATTCTGGGATGCGGCTTTGATAGTCGCCAAAGAGATGTCCTCCCAAAAGGCTACCAAGTGCTGCAGAGTTAAGGGCAGAGGAGACTTCGACTTCATCGGGTGATGCATGGACATCTCGAAAGTGGCCTCGGCTTTCCCATCCTCACATTTTCATGCAGGGGTGGCTCCTTCAGCATGGACAGCACTTTGTTCTTGTTGATGCTGCCCATCTTAGATATATCTGGACCATGGGGAGCAATATTAAACATGTTCAGTGCAGACGATATTTCCAGTGAGTGCCTGTTCTTCAATTTGGTTTCCTTTTCTTCTGTTGGTTGTTGGCTGTTTAAACTACTTCTTATTGGAGCGTGTTCTTTGGAAAGTTCAGGATTAAATTTCAGAAAAGAAGAACAAGCCATTGCATCATGGACGATGCCCTCGTGCCAAAGGAAAGAGGCGAAGACTGCTCTGGCACACTCGGCCACGGAGGGTGACATGGCTTGCTTGGCGGGCTCTAACGGCTTGGACCCATCGCCTTTGAAAAGGAAGCTGGATTTTTCCTTTTTGGGTCGGGTGTGCCTATTGGCACATTTTCGACTTATTTTGGGGATGCACGCATTTCTTGTTCGTCTTTCAGAGGCGCTTTTCCGATGCTGAAGTGAACTTTATTCGAACTTCCATCCGCACTCTTCAGTTCGCTGCTTTCATCGCACGTCGTATCAGTGGGGCTGTTCGTCTTCAAAGTGCTTGACGTGCACACTTCCACCACCTCGCTGTGAAGGTCTTCCTGCACCACGTGGGGGAGGGGAGCTCTGTTTTCAGACCCGGGGAATCCTTAGAATCCTTTGGTACAGATTTAGGTTTTGGTGAGGTGGATCTCCCCCTTAACGGTTCTGTGAGAGGCATTTTCTTCTTGCGCAGGGTGTCTGGATCAAGCGTGTAGGAGTCCGATTTGGAACGTTCCCGAGGAGGGTCAAGTTTGGTCTTAACAGGAGCAGTGCTTTTTTGAGGTAGATTTTTCTCATGTGGAGAGGAGGAGCGTGGAGAGCTGGCACCCGAGGGGCTAGACCTATTGGCTGGAAGGCTCTTTGGCTTAGGAGACGACGCACCGAGAGCCTGGTGCTGGGGACTCAGCCCTGAAGCCAGAAGACATTCTCCCATCGGACTTCAGCGTCTGCAAGGTGTTATGATTGGGGACAGGGACCGGCTGTGCGAGTCTGACCTCAGCTTCGCTGCATCAGATTTCAACAGCAGGGATTCGCTTGCTGATAAACTGTCTGTCCCCCCTGGGCTTCTTCTGGTCAGCAGTAGTCCGGCTCATACGTCCATCAGGTTTAACTGATCTGCTGTGTTTGGAGGACAGTTCTGATTTGCCTGGTGTCGACACCATTCTGGAAGATGCGGAGAGAGTCCCTCGGTCACCTGCATAATCCATGTCACAGTAAAACTGGTTAATAAAATGGTAATTTGTTGCTAAAGGTTTAATAAAAAAAAATAGAAATTTAAAAGCTTAAAAAAAAGTCACAGAAAAACTTACTTGAAAAACAACAAAGAAAAAGGAAAGAGTTCTCTGACTACATCATCAGAACATTTCATAAAAACTATGTTCATGGCTATAAACAGATGAACCATAGCACCAATAGAGTCCCTCTGCACATACAATTTATCATTTACAGACGACCCCTCAACTTTTGGAATAATAATTAGAATCCAAGCTCAATGAGGGGAGACGAAGAAAATACATCACGGCTTTTATTGTTAAAAGAAATTAACGTAGTATATAAAAATGTGAAGTAATCAAGCTAAATGCTTCACATCTTTATCAAGGTTATGGTGCAGAATGTGTTGAAATCTGGAAACTAACTATACATACTGTCTTTAAGTGTACAAATAAATATTATTAGGTGAATAAAGAGCTGTGGAGAAGATACTATTTCACTGTTAATTTGCAACTGAAATTTGGATGCACTAGAGCTATAATTTAGTTCCATGTAATTCTGATAGTTCATTATTTATGAGCAAGTTGTAGTCTAAAAATTTTTTAGTTCCTCTAATCTTAGGGTCTCCTTAGGAAAAATTGAAATGGTTTCGAGTGTCAGAACTTGTGGAACAAGTCTAAATTGTGGGACTTAAAACGTGGAAACGGGAATGATGCAGAAAAGCAGTAACTTCCCTCTATGATGACAAATGAGGCATTTCTTTACAGGAACTACCTATTCTGCATATTCTGGCCCTGTTCTTCCTTCCACATTCATGCTTTTCTCCGAGGCATTTATCTAGGCCTTCTCCAGGCCTGGTTAGTGAGTGAATTCCCTTCAACATTGCTCCTTAAAATAAAAACTTCAACCCTGAGCTCAAGTTACATATTAAGCTGGCTGTTAGGAAAGCAATCTGATTTCAGTGACTCAAGTTGGCATGTAACTAATAGACCTTGCTAGAAATATTTATGTCATAATTTTTATCTTTGGTCTCAGAGCTTTACATGGTGGTGGTGCTGCTGGGGTGAGGGTGAAAGGTCACTTCCAGGAGTGCTGGGGGATATGCCACTGGGGTACCAGAAACCAACCTCTGGCCTCCAGCTGCAAAAGAACGTGCTCCAGTCTTTTGAGGTCTCGCCCTGGCTAAGAAATAGTGAGGTATTTTTAAAGAGAGTACCATATAGTAAACTATGATAAAACTGTTAACTGGCTATACATTATAAGGGGTTCTGTTTGTATTTTGTTTTTAAATGAAAAGGAGAAATGATCAAATATTCATAATGTAGGGAAACCTGGGGGTTTTTGCTTACTTTTTTTGCGTGAACATGTGCTCATAATCTATAGGAGAAAATTTTGCACAGAATCTACCCTTCTGAAGGACTGATAGTATTTTTGTCTTTTACTTCCAATGGTGTAATGTCAAGAATGGAATACTGTACTGCTAAAAAAAAAATCTATTGAATGGGCAGACAAATTCCTATTTTCTTAACTTTTCTCTTTTACAATTGCCGAATCTTCAAACTTCCTGAAAATTCACTTTTTCCAATTATGGCTTCTAAGGCCACAGTCAGGTGTGACATGAATCACTGTTATATAAGGTATCGATGTTTTACAACAGAATTATTTACTATTCTGCAATGAAATAATCAAGTATGGTAAATAGCCCATATATGGCATACTGAATAACTAAATATTTTAAATGCAAAATTACAATCTTTCTAAAATAATTCTTCCCATTTTGGGGTGATAAAAGTTACCAGTGAATATAAAGCTTTAGTTTCCCCTGAGTCTTCACTGTTCTATCATGAATTTCATCTGTTCATAAATGCGCTCTTTTGATAAAAGCAGAAATAAGATGAGACTATACTTGGGGAAAAGGGTTAAAATGTTAAAACATGGATACATATTAAAAATATTGAGTCTCAGTAGAACACATAAAAATGATGCTAGTGAGTAGGTTCCAACTATAAAAAACTAGTCTAAGAAACTGCTGCTTACCATTACTGGCTCAGTAACAGATTTTCTTTTTGTCTTTTTGGGTCACACCTGGTGATGCTCAGGGGTTACTGCTGGCTCTGCACTCAGGAATTACTCCTGGCGGTGCTCGGGGACCATATGAAATGCCCTCCCCACTGCACTATTGCAACAGCCCCTCAGTAACACATCTATAGAGCAAATTTTATAAACAGCTTAGTTACCTGCCATTAATAAGTGTGTGGTGACTAGAGTATTAGTTTTATGATAGCTGAAATGCCTTTTCCATTTATTTTGTGAGTTGGGCCTTATATAAAGGAAAATCTAGGGAAGTTAAAGACTATTTGATTTGGCATCTTTCCCTCAAACTGACCAATTTCTTTTTTTTTCGTTTTTTTTTTTTGCTTTTTTGGGTCATACCCGGCAATGCTCAGGGGTTTCTCCTGGCTCTGCACTCAGGAATTACTCCTGGCGGTGCTCGGGGGACCATATGGGATGCCAGGGATCGAACCCGGGCCGGCACAGGCTGGCCGCATGTAAGGCAAACGCCCTACCCGCTGGGCTATCGCTCCGGCCCCCTTTTTCCTTTTATTTATTTATTTATTAATTTTTTTAAACTGACCAATTTCTGAAGTAAGAGCACTATGTTCTCTAACTTAATGGTATGGATTACTTTATGATGGAAATCTCCTCTGTCTAGAACAATGGCACCCATCAGTTATCAGGAACACCACTTGATATATGTTAACAGAAATGTTGAATAGTCAGAATAAGAAAGAATAGGCGAGTTGAAAAGATAATTCAACTGGCTGAGTGTAAGCTTTGCATGGAGGAGGCCTGGGTCTAATCCCCAGGTACCCACATGGTCCTCAAACACTGCTGTGAAGGCTACAAGCAGAGAGCAGGGAGCAGACCCCAAGCAGCCCGAGCGTGGCACCTCTCCAAAAGCAAGCGAGCATACGTGTATCTTTGATTCCTGTACTTTAGGAGTTATCGCTAGTTTCTAAACATTTGTGAGTGGCTGTACTTGAGCATCTGTTGAAGTCTAGCCAGTTATTCTTCCTGAAATCTACTTGTCAAATTTTAATCATATTCTTTTGGAAAATTTACCTTTCTAAATATAGTAATCTCAGACATTAAATCACTTGTCTTCCTGTTGTTCATGGATTTGCTCCAGCAGGTACCAGTAACATCTCCATACATCCTGTCACATGCTAGTGTAGCCCAAGGATAACCGCTCCCTCCAGGATCATTTATAAAAAAAAAAGTTGTCTGCTAACTGCAGTAAACCTAATTTAAATTTTTTTTATTTGGTTTCAAAATATTGAGGACAGAGCATAACATGTTGCTCTGTACCATGTTGTGGCGACTTGAACTATCAATTGAAATAAACCAACATTTGTTGACAACTCTCAGATTACAGAGAGTAGTTTCTCATTCATTAATTCATTTTGTTTAATGAGTGAGTATACTGATCATACACTAAGGCTTAAGTGATTAAGGGGACAAAATTTTTTAACCTTAAAAGAAGTATTGAAGAAATAATAAAGAAGGACAGGATGGAGATCTAGCACACTCAAAAAATTACTAAATGTGTTAAATGTTAAGTATTCATTCCTTAGTGACTTGCGTGATTTTTTTTCATTCCACATCATAAACCATTAGGTTATATGATACATGTAACTATGCTATATATATTATACTGTAATGTTATACTAATTTGTCTTATTATATGATACCTTTCAGGTTAGCTAACACTATATATTATATATATCTAGTTCTATAATACTTTTATTATACTATCTGTATAAAGATGAAACAAAAAGTTTTAATCCATTTCTAGGAAAAGAAAATTTAGCAATTACTGTACAAGTTTACATGATGTATTCACTATGCTAAAATTTTCCTCCTGCTAAATTTTCTTAAAATACAAAATTTAAAAGCTTAAGCATTACTTCAAAACCAAAATAAGTGAAATTGCTTCCAAAATAGATATCATCAGTATTGCAAAAGACCAAAGCATGTGTTTAAAAATATCTGAAATTTTATATGATATCAATAGTTTAAGTATTTAAGTTCAAGATATTAAAACTAAGCCACTATGGGGTCGGAGCGATAGCCCAGCGGGTAGGGCGTTGCCTTGCACATGGTCGGCCTTTGCCAGCTCGGGTTTGATCGCCGGCATCCCATATGGTCCCCTGAACACCACCAGGAGTAATTCCTGAGGGTAGAGCCAGGAGTAACCGCTGAGCGTCACCAGGTGTGACCCCCAAAAAATAAATAAAACTAAGCCACTAAGAAAATACTATAAGGAAGACTTATGCCAGATAGACATATCATGTATATTTGCCTTGATAACAAAGCTAAATTATAAAACTATTTCCAAATGTTTTTTATTAAAAAATCAGAAATAATTTCATATTACATAACGGAAAATGAGTTTAAGAAAAAAAAAAGTCATATGAGGGCCAGAGAGACAGTACAGTGGGGTGCTTGTCTTACAGGCAGCCAAGCTGGGTTTGATCTCTGGCAATCCACATGGTCCCCTGAGCCTACCAGGAGGGATCCCTGAGCATAGGAGCCAGGAGAATATCGTCATCACTGCTGGGTAAGGCCAAAAATAATCCAAAAAATCCAACAAAAAAACATCACAAAGTCACATAAGATACTACATAACTATAGAACATAGTGTGTTTTACAAGCCTCACACCTGTGTCATTTTGTTCTGATAACAGTGAGTCTGATGATCTCCAAATCCACTGTATCTTTCTATACATACCTATTTTAATCTTTAAGACCACACAGATTTTCAAGTTGAATAATAGTAATATTTAGCTATAGAGACATAATAAGCATGCATAAAAATTAGGATAATAAACTGCATAAGGCCGAATACATTCACCACATATTAACTGGAAATATCAAGTTTTAAATAAAACGACAAACTTCAATCTTCAAAAATGGAATGGGATGAAAATGACGGAGGTGAACTAACATTTCTTTACGGAAACCTATGTTCATTAGGAATGACCCATCCATGAACACACACATACCCACCCTTGAGTTTGTGAGACAGAGATGAGAGAGCAGAGGTAGGCCCAGCTGCACCATAACTTTTTTGTAAATGCGCTCACGAGAAGCAAGGTTGCGAGATGGAGATTCTACGGTGGAAAACAATGCAAAGAAGCAGCACAGATTCAATGGAAAAAAAATTAGCAAAGAACACAAGCAAAAACAAAGCATTTTGAATGGTATGTGGCTATTAGCTGTTATCAAAAGGTTTATATTCTGCTGAATTTTGAAACCATTTATAGTTCTCTAAAATTAAAACTAAAAACCAAGGTCAAATGATGTAATCTGGACTAATGACAATAGCTCCAAATATGTTTACTTAAAAAAGTTAACTGTCCAATAAATCAAATTTAATTATTTGTTTTTAGAATAATATCTCTTTAACTCAATTTGTGTGAATTTGTTCTTAATTTTTATCACTTACTTTAAAAATAGATATTCCTACCAAGTGGTAGAAAAATAAATATTATTCACAACTTAATACAATGTAACCATGTTTTCTTCCTGGGCATAAGACTGATTTTCCTATAATATATCGCATATTTTAATTAACATCTTTGGTTGACTACAGTTTTGAGTCCATCTTCAGTGAAAAATGTTGATGCTCCTCCCTATATTTAGTGTTGGTTTTACAGATCTTTTAAGAAATTAGTTTACAAAAAGCTTCACAGAACAAAGCAAAGCAAATTTACATCACTAAAAAATGTTAGACACATTAATGATTTACCATGCAGAAAAAGCACTAAAAATTAAACAACACATCTTTTTAAAAAGAAAATAATAAAGTATTTTAAAAAGCAATACACTAAAACAACCCTCTAAATTTGAGTAAGTTTTTTAATACAAAATTTTAACTCATGTCAAAGAAAATAAATGTTCGTGAGTAAAATAAGCTCAAATCTAGTATTAGTGAAATAAAAAAAAAATGGGTACAATATACACTCTACTCAAAACTGAGTAACAGTTGATGTTTAATATTATGGTTAAAATTGAGAATGATCTACCCACAAACAAAGTCATTTTATGTGAGGTACTAAGAATATGTGTTATGTTTCAGGGGCACTAAAGATAAAATGATAAATACAAGAAGTCAAGGGGTCAGAGCAATAGTAGAGCAGGGAGGGTGCTCGCTGGCATGCAGCCAACCTGAGTTCTATACCTGGCTCCCTGGACAGTCCTCCGAGCCTGCCAGGAATGATGCTTGAGTAGACAGGAGTAAGGACTGAGCATGGCCAGGTGTGGCCCCAAAAGAGGAGCAAAAGCCGAAAGAGTCAAGTTCCTGATCTTATAATTTTCCTTCAGGTGAAAGAGACAATGGACAATAACCATATGCCAGGAAAAGTGGTGGCAAACTGTAGTAAAAAGCATATACTGTTATGTACCTTAGGGTGTGAGGATTTAAAGAGAGCAAAGCACTACAATATCCCTATGAACACAGAATAAGACAGTGCAGAAGAGAAACTGGAAACATAAATCAATTAAGTCAGAATAAACAGCAGGCGTGCAATGAAGAAAGCATTAACATCTCTTCCAAACAGTGCTGACAGAGTCAGTAAAATGAGATGTAGAAATGAAAAACTAGGCGAAACAATAGTCACACATGAACTAGATAATGTTCTATATGAGGGGGTTGCAATGAATCTAATATAAAAATATAAGAATAGAAAGATATGAAATGTATGAATTATCAAACCATATGCATTCAAGTTAAAGCATTAAACTTAAACACAATTTGAATTATAGTTCATATTTTAATATACTTGAGCACCCTTCATTCTCTAAAACTCTGTAAATCACTGGCGCTGCAAAAGAAACCCTAAACTATTTAAAACATATAACAATTATAATTATCATTAAAAATATCAGGTGGGTGAGAACTTTTGATTGGAAGAGTCATACCAGGGCACTGCCAAGGCAGTGAAACAGTCTTGTGGTTTGAGTATAAAAATCTGTGAAGACATGGGAACAGGAAATCACAATGTGATCTCAAGTGGAAGCACCCATCAGCTAAGGACCCTGACATGTTAAGATACTGTAGGTTTTATCCTTCTACGCCATGAACAGTGTTTCCATCTCGTCATATCCTCTTTTCTTTCTTTCTTTTTTTTTTTTTTTTTTTTGCTTTTTTGGGTCACACCCGGCGATGCTCAGGGGTTACTCCTGGCTCTGCACTCAGGAATTACTCCTGGCAGTGCTCGGGGACCATATGGGATGCCGGGGATTGAACCTGGGCCGGCAGAGGCCGGCCGCGTGCAAGGCAAACGCCCCTACCCGCTGGACTATAGCTCCGGCCCCTCTTTTATTTCTTTTAGTAGCATTTTTCAGTTTTCTTGTACTCTGATGTTATTGTAAACACTATTCACAATAGCCAAAATCTGAAAACAACCCAAGTATGTAAGAACAGATGACTGGAAAAAGAAGCTACTGTACATGTACACAATGAAATACTACTGGGCTTTAAGAAAAAAATGAAACCACCCTAATTGCTATTATGTGGATGGATCTGGAGAGTCTAATGCTGACTGAAGCGTCAGGAGAAGCACAGGGAATGCTCTCTCGTATATGAAAGAAATAAAAACATCGTAAAAGAATAACATGTCCAGAGCGTCATTAGTACAGAGCCTAAGAACTGGTCCTCATAGGAAGCCTAACAGTGGGGGTGAGGGGCACTGGAACAACGGCGGAGGGAAGTGGACACTAGGGTGGAGGTGTGGTGCGAAAATTCTTTATGCACGAAGGTATCTAGTAACACAGTTTGTAAACCAAGATCCTTACAATGAAATGAAAAAAACTCCCTGGGCCATTTAGAGTATAGAAATAAAAAATGACTGTTCTAGTTCTTAGTTTTCTTTCTTTTTTTTTTAAATGGTAGAATTTTAAGGACAAACTTGAATAGCTTTGGAGTCTTTTCAGTATGTTGAGCCTAGAGAAACTTGAATTCCTAGGTATGATTCAGCATGAAAAGGAACAAGCAAACTTTTTTTTTTGGAAGACTAATGGATATAATTGTTAAATTAAAAACATTATCCTATAACTTCAGACAATAATTGTCCTTGCATTTACTTTTGACAAGATCTGTTAAGGTTTAAACCCATGTGGATAAAGCTACATGTAATTGCTTAAGACCGTATTTGCGCTGAAGCAGCATAATGGGCTGACCACGTGCTCTGCATGCAAGCTTGTTTCTCGCCCTCACTGGCTTCCTCTGTACCACAGGGCTGACACCCTAGTGCTGAGCTAGGGTCCAGAGCCCCAGAAATCCCTGCATGCAAGCTTGTTTCCCACCATCACTGGGTTTCTGAGCACCACAGGAGTGACACCCTAAGTGCTGAGCTAGGGTCCAGACCCCAGAAATATCCCACCCCCAAATTTTCATTTTTCACTAGAGGCAAAAAAAGAATGGCAACCAGATTGCTGTTGTTGGGAAAAGGTGGCAACAGCATATATTAAGATATGACATAACACGATAAACCAGTAGCACCCCAGTTAACAAAATTAAATGAATCAATCAGCATTGATATCCATGCAGAAGAAAAAAGAACACATGACTGGATAAAGAAACTATGGTATGTCTATACAATGGCATACTATGTAATTACCAGGAAAAATGACGTCACAGAATTTGCTAATAAACAGATGGACATGGAGAGTATCATGCTGACTGAAATGAGTCAAAAGGAGATGGATATAGAATGATTGCATTCATTTGTGGGATATAAAAAAATAGTATGAGACTAATACCCAAAGATAGCAGAAACGAGGGCTAGGAATATTGGCCCATGGCTGGAAGCTTGCACAAGTGGGGGGTGGGAAGAAAGGAACCTCTATGACAATAACTGAAAACGATCACTCTGGACAAAAACTGAGTGCTAAAAGTAGATAAAGGAATATACATGAGAACCTTTCAGCAGGCATATTGCAAATCATAATGCCCAAAAGGAGAGAAAGACAGAGAGAGGAAAGAGAAAGGAGAGAAAAGAGAGAGAGAAGAGTAGGACAAGGAGAGAGAGAAGAGAAGAGAGAGGAGAAAAAGAGAAAGAGAGAAGAGTAGGACAGAGCAGAGCAGACCACAGCAAAACAAAGCCTGCCTTATGGGCAGGCTGTGGGGAGTGGAGGAAGGGAAACGGGATACTGGTGGTGGGAAATGTGTACTACATTCATTCCATGACTGAAACCCAATCATGAACAACTTCGGAACTGCGTATCTCATGGTGATTCAATTTAATGTAAAATCAAAAAAAGCATTAATCAGACAACTTAATGAAGAGTAACAGACTACTCCTTTAAATCCCTTTTATATTCAAACTACCTTTTATATTCAAATAATCATCTCTGTGAAATATGGATTTTTTGTATGCATCATAAAGAGAATACTACTAAAATCAATATAAATAGACAACCTTCTCCAGTACTCAATTGAAGTTCATTTTGATTTTTTTTTCTTTTTGGGCCACACCTGGCAACGCTCAGGGATTACTCTTGGCTCTTCGCTCAGGAATTACTTTTGGTCATGCTCAGGGGACCATATGGGATGCCGCGGATCAAACCCGGGTCAGCGGCGTGCAAGGCAAATGCCCTCCCCGCTGGTCTATTGCTCCGGCCCTGAAGTTCATTTTTT
The DNA here is from genome assembly GCA_021461705.1 of Cryptotis parvus. Classification (NCBI taxonomy): domain Eukaryota; kingdom Metazoa; phylum Chordata; class Mammalia; order Eulipotyphla; family Soricidae; genus Cryptotis; species Cryptotis parvus. The sequence goes on along the minus strand of JAJIBD010023357.1, from coordinate 300,963 downwards.
TTTTTTGGTATAAATTATCCTTTACTAACTAAGGGATAAACAAATAGGATTTTTCAAGGGTTATTTATTCTTCATTTGTATCCCAAGTACCAAGTTCAATACAACACCATTTATTCTCTGATTACAGAAACTTTGAAGTTCGTTACATATTTTACTTCAAACATATTCTAGCTATGGGGGCCAGAGCAATAGTACAGTGGGTAGGGTGTTGCCTTGCATGCGAGCCATCCTAGGTTTGATCCCCGGCATTCATTATGGCTCCCTGAACACTGCTAGGACTAATTCCTGAGTACAGAGCCAGGAGTAACCCCCTAAGCATCGCTGGGTGTGAGCAAAATAGAACAAATTTTTTAAAAAATCTAGCTCTGACACAATGATAAATCTTAACTTTTCTTTTTTAATGAGGAAAGGATTCTTGTTTTTCTTTAGCAAAGATAGAGTGTGTTTTTGTTTGTTTTGCTTCTGTTTTTGGGCAACACTTGGCAGTGCTCAGGGCTCACTCCTGACTTCCTGCTTGGGAATCACTCCTGGTGATGCTTGGAAGACCATATGGGGGGTCTTCAAGCCTGAGTCAGCTGCGAGCAAGGCAAGGAGGACCGTAGGGGGTGAGGGGTCAGCCCCCGAGCAAGGCAAACACCCTACACTGTACTTTGCTCTGGCCCCCCACATTGTGGTTTAGCCATGCTCTGGCCATAGAGATTATAAATTTGTAGAATTAAGGCATTTGTCACCATCTAATGGTACTATGCACAATTTAGCTCTCTGATTTTAAAAATGGCATTATACTTGTTTTCACTATTGAGTCCACAAAGAACTAATGGTAAGAAATGTTAAATTTCAAAACCGAAAATCAGAAATACATCAGAAATCTAAATAGCAGGTAGAGTATCCATGCATTTTGATGGAAAGTCCCATACATACTGTACTTAAGAATGTCATAAATAAATGAAGTAAAACATGCTTACTGATGTTATATCAAAAATAAGTAATTTTAGTATTAAACTTAGCACTTAAATTGATATACCATTTGGGCTACCTTAGACTACGGTCATAAGTTGCAGGTAGGCCATGTTACTAACTGTAAGAGGACTCGTCACAACTCCACCCAGTAGACCAGACTATCACAGCCCGGATCATCGACAGCCACCCTGCAGCAGTTTTTTTTCAATCCAGCCCAGGTATGCTGAACCAGAGACTCTCAGACATGGGGCAGAGCTGCTACTTGCTCTCCCTGTGCCCAGCTGCTTGTGAGGCGCCCGGGAGGCATGGCGGGTTCTAGCCCTGGCCTGCCACCCCAGCAGAACCTCACAACAAGCCAGACCACCCTCCCCTACTCCCTGGGGCCCGCCATTTTCCACATCCGATCTTCTCTCTCGTCACAACTCCACCCAGCAGACCAGACTATCACAGCCTGGCTCACGCAGCCGCTTAGCGGCCGTGCGGTTCATCAATAAATGTTTTATTTAGAGGTGACTACAACAGTATGCCACCCGCATGGCAAGCCTGGCAAGCTGCTCGTGTAGTAATGATATGCCAATTACCAGTAACATTTATATTTGGTCATTCCCGTGACCTAATATAATTGTTTGAGGCTCTTTATGTTCCTGGAGCAAGTGGATGCCTTTGGGGGTCTACTAGCATGAGACAGGGCATATAGAAATATTACTGGTGCCCGCTCTAGCAAATAGATGATTAATGGGAAGATAGTGATAGTGATAGAAGAGGACTTAGAGAAGATGCTCTGGTGGAAATACACTATATTCAAGTGGTAAGACATCTAAGCACATTGTATATATTTCCTTCCTTGATACTCAGACCAGCAACAATATTTTTTTAACTTTCAGATATTTATTGTTACTTTTATTTTCTCCGAATTTCTTGGTATTCGCTTGTGTGTCATATTCTTATTTAAGTTGAATAATACTGGCATGTAACTGACGTATCAATGATGAGTTTTTTTAAATGTCAGAGTTTATATCACTTCAGAGCTTGTGATGGTTGAGGAAAATTTTGTGCATGCTCAGGTCTCAGAAAGAAAAACTTGAAAAATGCCAAGAATTGGTATTTTTCTTTAAGCAATAAGCTGAAATGCAAGAGGACTGCAGATACTCTACAAAACAAAAACCTGGCTCTCAACCCTTTGCTTAGTAGTGCTGGGAAGAAACAGCAACTTTCATCAGATAAAAGAGATACTTGATCAGATGATTAACACTACCCATAACCATGTCTCCCCTTCAGGAAACAGACTTAGCACAAGAACAATTAAAACAAAAACAAAAGTTCAAATATAATCCCCCAAAGCTCTTAGGATTATAGTTGGACATAAGGAAAGGCAAAAATAATCTTACATAATGAGAATTCTTGTCTCTTATATATTGAGAACTCCCATATCTTATAATATTGAGAATTCCTGTCTCTTATAATATTGAGAACTCCCATTTCTTATAATATTGAGAATTCCGCCTCTTATAATATTGAAAACTCCCATTTCTTATAATATTGAGAATTCCCATCTCTTATGATATTGAGAATTCCTGTCTCTTATGATATTGAGAATTCCCATCTCTTATGATATTGAGAATTCGCATCTTTTATAATATTGAGAATTCCCATCTCTTATAATGTGAGAATTCCCATCTGCACAAGTTTATAAGGGATCTAGTTGAGATAAAAATAAATTTAGAATTAGTGTCATGTGTATCTGACATGTAGTATAGGACAAAAAGTCAGTGGAGTGACTCTAAGTATTTATTCTTTATACTGAACTCTTATTCAAATCTAGATTCAACACCTAACTATGGGTAAGTCATCCAGAATTTTCTAAAATAACACTGATGACTTTGTAGGCCTTTGGAATATTGGCAGACAGCATTCCACATCTTGGTTCACTCGAATGTTATTGTCAAATTATTTACCGATTCTAAAAACAACATATATTTGAAAAAAAGTAAATTATATAACAGTAACGAAAATGTCCTTACATTTTTTATTTTTCCTATAAAATGGAACTATAACGGGAAAAACACGCAATTTAGATAAAAACAAATACTCTAGCACTCGCCATGTTTGACAACCCGGTGACTGTAGTCAGTAAGAACAACTGGCCATGCGTTCTTGCTCTACCACTTTACCCTGAATGCTTCCAAGACAAATTATGTGTCTTCATCAAGTGTCTGTTTCCTTTCTTGTTAAATAGAGACAATATCTCCAATAAAGAGAATGAAAGAGCTTAAGTATAGCATTTAGCATACAGTGGTGATTCTTTGGTATAAGCAAAATTATTAGTTTTCTATACATATTTCATTTTAGTAGAAGACAAAAAAATACTATAACTAATTAGTGAAGTTTAATATGAATGAGCAATCTTTAAAAGTGGAAGGCAGCTAGGATAACTGCAATAAGTTCAAAGAAGAAGCATTTACTTGGGTAGTTCTGCCACATTAAATAATATAATGTGCTTAATACAATCCTAATTTGTTTTCAAATTACTACAGATACTTGTAGATTCTATACATTTTAAAAGTAGATAGTTATGGAGCTGGAGAGATAGTACAGCTGGTGGGGAGCCCGCCTTGCACGCGTGGCGCGCCCAGGTTCAATTCCCGATACTCTATGTATTTCCCGGCACCCCAGGAGTAATTCCTGAGTGCAGAGCCAGGAGTAACAGACCCCTGAACATTTCCGGGTGTGGCCCCAAATCAAAAATAAAGAAAATTATGCTAAAGATCAGCTCCTTAAAGTTATGCTAATGATCAAGCCTCTGGATTCTAGAGTTTGAAAGTCAAAATTCAATGATACTCTGCTGAGAGCAGAAGGTTTTTAAATAAATCTAGGTAGTTCCCATTATTAGAGTACTGAGAAGAAGTGATTGGAAGTCTAGTAATACGGACATTTTTAGGTCAAATCTGCTGTCAGATGATGGTGAAGTAGTGGTGGACCTGGTACCCTTTGGCTATAACACACACACAAAAACATACTGATGCAATGGCGGCTGAAGATTATTACTCTGTAAATTAGAAAAATTATTTTATAATGGTGTTTCTATTTTGTCTTGAAACATTTTATTAAATACGTAAAATTAAAACTTATTTTTCTTGCTTTGGTAATTACAGTGGTAATTGTACTTTGTAAGGCAGAGAAAAAGGGTTCTTAATTTTCCTGTCTGCTGTCACTTAATGTTGGTAGGAAATTTCTTTTAAAAATTGAAGATTGGGCACGCGGTCCAGCCCATGCCAGCCCAGGTTCGCTCCCGGCATCCCATATGGTCCCCTGAGCACCGCCAGGAGTAATTCCTGAGTGCAGAGCCAGGAGAAACCCCTGAGCATTGCCGGATGTGACCCAAAAAAAAAAAAAAAAAAAAAAAAAAGAAGATTGTATGTCATGTCATATGATCTTTGACAAAATTCAAGTCATATGGTCTTTTACTCTCCCCTGTTATCTTTTCCTTCCCACTGTTCCTATACCCTGGGGCCATTAAAGCATACCGGCTGGAGCTCTGAAACATGAGTATGCCAACAGCACTTTACATCCTTCTTTTCTGAAACTCATAAGGAAGGGAAAAACTATTCCACAAACATGATTCCACTATTTTCAAGGAATTCTTATTTTAAGCATTTTAACTGGCTATTTTAACTGGCTATATCAACTCTTTGAGGACCAAGTAAAAATTGATACTAATATTTCCAAACCAGTTTAATTAATTATACTTGCCTCTATGTAGTGTAAATACCAGTAACAATTATAGACCTCATTCCCATGACCTGATGGAATGGTTTGAGGCTCTTTATGCTCCTGGTGCCCGCTCGAGCAAATCGATGATGAACGGGAAGACAGTGATACAGTGATACAGTGATGTAGTGTAAACCTAGCCAAGTTTATATTCTTGGAGTGTTCTTTACTGAATGAAGGAAAGGAGTATTATGTTTTGCTAAATAAATTCTACCTACCCACATGCCTATTAAAAACTAAGCCAGGTGGCATTCCTTTAGGCATTCTAGTAAAAAATGATCAAAGAATTTTTTATAGGGAAATAATTTAGACCTGTATGTGAATATACTTTATTAAATCAAAGGGGTCACACATTTGAATTCAAACAATGTATAAATAAGCTAAGACCTTCAAAAAATAGTTCATTCAGTGAGCATGTCTACATATCACATAACCAAGCAGTGAACTGAAGTTCGAGGAAAGTATACTTGTCATCGTGTAAGGAGCTCTGAGAGGGGTTTATGAAAATCTCCGGAGGTTAGGAAGAAATAAAGAACACTTTATCTGGAACTTATTTGCATCTGTTCAGATCAATGTGAGTTACTGTCATGAATGAAGGAACAGAATAACCCTAGACAAGAGAACAGCAATCAAATGATCATCTTAATGTGTTAAGAAAAAGAATGGCACATACTCCCACAAAGCAAAAGGAGAAACAAAACTTGAGGAAATTTGGAAAGTAAATTTCTATTCTTTCCATGAACATCAATTTTACTTAAAAGAAAACAGAACTGCCTAGTATAGTCTCTCTTTAATACACTGGTGTATTGAGGTGGGTAACGGGCATCTCTGAATAATAAAAACCCAACGCAAAACAAACCAATAAAGCCCCTGTAATTGATGCTTAGCACAGTTTTACATATTTAATATTTTAATTAAGGATTTTATCAACCTGTTTCTAGTATGTACTTCTTCAGAATTAGAATAAAGCGTGATAGCTGTAAAACCTATGATTAAAAGCAAATTTCTAAAAAGCTGCAGAAAGTCTTAGCCTGACTCAGAATAGCTTAAATGGTCTAAAAATGTGGGAAGGGCTTAACATCTTACATTAAATAAAACCAATGAGGTGAGTTGATAAATATTTAGTGCTGATGAACAACTCAGAACAGAGCTTCAGAAATTGCTTGACAGGCAGGGAAGGCCGACAGACTTACTCTGAAGCTGAGGCTGCTGGAAGGAAAGGGGCTGTCCGAACACAAATGGGCTGTGGACTAGGGAAGAGGGAGGTTTTGCAGCTTGATCAAAGATGGAAGGAGCTGGGAGATTGGGCCGTGATTGAATGGAATTCAATATGGCACTCAGTTGGTCACCTGCAGTGGGTAAAACAGTCAAAACTACAACTTGTTACTCATTAACATCCAAAATGGCAAAGTAAATGGTGCTTTACGACATTCTGATAAGGTCAAACACTAAATTAAACTATGCCAATTTAAAAAAAACGCATCAAGTTTGATGACGGTTATCCTCTAATTAGGCAACAAATTCTGGAGTGTAAGTTTGCATATGGAAGCACTCCACCAGGTCTTAACAGACCACCTACCTAATCAAAGCCATTTAAATTCATATACAACATCTAGCAGAGGCACAGAGAACACAGTCTGTGAAGATTCCGACACCTGATTCAATAGCATGCAAGAATAAATGAAGAACTAAGTAGTGATGATATCTATAATGACTAAATCATCCTGTTTCTTATGAAGTATACTTTATACAGAAAATAAGCGAGTAATATGAATATAGGTTTTTATAATGTTAACTATAAGATACAAAATACATGCTATTAGCTTCATATATTATATCACTTAAACATGAACTCTCTTGCTTGGATTATTAAAAATCTATAAGACCTGGAAGAAGAAATATAAGCTACCCAACTCTCAAAAATAAATGTGGAGTCAGGAGAGATAGTACAGTAGGTAGGGCACTTGCCTTGCATTCAGCTAACCCAGGTTCAACACCCAGAACCTCACATGGACCCTGGAGCCCTACCAGGAGTGGTCCCTGAGCACAGAGCCAGGAATAAGCCCTAAGTACCACCAGGTGTGGCAAAAAAAATTTTTAGACACATCTTTAAAATCAAACATAAAGGACTTCAATCAAAAAGAAATTTATGGGCCGGAGTGATAGCACAGCAGGTAGGGGCGTTTGCCTTGCATGCGGCCGATCCAGGTTCAATCTCTGGCATCCCATAAGTTCCCAGAGCACCGCCAGGAGTAATTCCTGAGCGAAGAGCCAGGAGTAATCTATGAGCATCGCCGGGTATGACCCAGAAAGCAAAAAAAAAAAAAAAAAAATGAAACAATATAATTAGCTAAGTTTTATATACAAGGACATTTATTTATAAGGACATGCATTTTAAGCAATTTAAACAATGCTAAAGAAGATAAAAGGGGAAAATGTCTGGACTACTTGAAGCAGAATTGACAGACAGTACCTTTCAAGCCATTCCCAAATTGAAACCTTCCACTGAAGTGCCAAATAGAAAAAATTTATATGCAAAGTTCTCTGCACAGAAACAACATAGACTTTACTTATTAAATATTAAAGTAAAGACTACAGGGAGTATTTTAGAGTGTAAAATATTTCAGGATTCATCTAGTGAAAATATTTCTAGTATAAAAATCAACTTATGGGGGAGGTCACTCTGGTGGAGGGGTGGTTCTATGGCTTTTAAAATGAGAGTGAACCAGTAGCGATTCTGTAAATCATAGTCTGTAAAATAAAGCCTAAGTAAAACAGACCCATCACAAAACCCCAACTTCCTACTGTGGTCAGAATAAAGAGATGGAAAAGGGAACTACTAATAAAGATGATAAAATGAAGTATAGTTAATCAGTTTTTAAACTTCACATTATTTCTTGACTCTAAACAAGCCTACAGACAGGTAAATACTATTTTAACAATATTAGCAAAATCACACTTTTTAAAATATAAGATTTTATTATTTTTTCAATAATTAACGTCCTCAGCAACATTTGCACTTCGTGAAAGCTGTTTTTATACTTGCAGTGTTTTAGTAAGCTACAGTGATAGCCACCAGCACAATTTACAGACATTTTAGAGATGGAAGTGACCAACTTGAATTAATGAGTATGACTTTAAAAACAGGATAGAGAATTGAGTGGCTTAAGTATACACTGTGGTTTTATGGACTGACAAAAATAAGAAAGAGATATGGGCAAAATATCACCACCTATTTACCTTACTGAGAATGAGTTTACAGCTAGAGAGATAAGCAAGCAGATAATATTTAAGTCAACAGAACAGGCAACCACAACAGAGTATGAAAAGACAAAAAAGAATTCTGGAGGGCAGGTTTTCTTCGTTAAAACTCAAGCAGAAAATGTCTTATAAAGAAAGTGTATTTTCTATACAGTGATAGAGATTTGCGTTTTGTGACTATTTCACTTGTTCCACAAATCAGGCATGGCAATGCTGGATACGATCCTTAAAACCAAACCCTGGGAACTGGCGAAAAATAGCAAAGAAAAATTACTTCCATAAGGCTATCTTGTACCTCACATTCATCATCCAACCATATGTTATTGCTGATATATGGGTAATTCTGAAGGATCAGGCTCAGATACATAGAAAAGAACATGTATGTTTCTGAATTTACATAGAACTCAAGGTAGGATGAAATACAGACAGAAACTATTCTAAGAGCCCGTCTATGGTGCTGTATTTTTTCCAATGTACAGGCCCAAACAAATATGTGTACCTGTGCACAGTATAGCCTTTGATTTTTGGGACACATGGCAGGGCTCGGGGACTACATGGGATGCCAGGGACAGAACTCAGGTTAGCTGCATGCAAGGCAAGTACCTTACCTGCCTTATTCTATCTGTGGCCCCACAGCTATGTCCATTTTATAATGATGTGGCTAGTGGTTTCTTTGTAGCTAAGTGTAACGGAACATGACAAAACTCAAACACATTATTTCATAAACTTCTAAATTAATTATGACTTTTGGGTTGCACATGTTAAACCACACATTTAATGAAACAAATTTATGTGTACTAGTTAAAAGTAATAACTTTTCAACAGTCATTTTGAAAATTCTTTGTTGCTCATTAACATCAATATTAATAAGTGGATGATAAAAACAGAAACAGTCACAAAGAAATCCATTTACTAGAAACAGTGATAAAGAATTTTTTAAGATAAAACTCTTAAAAATTATGAGTGTCTTTAGAAATAGAAATCAGTATGGAAAATGCTTTATAAACTAAAATTGGGAAATAACAAGGCTGTCCCCAGATATTTTGAATGTTAATATTTATATATATTTTGAATGTTAGTTTCCTAGAAAAAAAATTAATAAAATTTTGTGAGATCATAGGAAAAAAATAGAACAGATAATAAAAGTCAAAATTAAGTATAAGCCTCGCTTTAACACCTACCTTTATTATTTCCAAGTCCATAATCAAATCCCTGGGCACTGCAACTTGCCCCTGTATTAAAAGCTTGTACTGAGAAAGGGCTTGGAGGAGGAGTTTGAGAATTTTGATCAAGAAGAACTTGTTCTACAACAAAATACATGACTATAAAATTAGTGTCTTATAGGCTTATCCCTATGTAGAGAAAAAAGAGATGTTAAGTTGGTAGATTATTTTAATGATATATTTTAAAGTAACCTCACATTCATTTTTGAGAGTGAGAGTATGTGACTGATGTGCATTTCACTTATCAAACACCAAGTGGAATTTTAAAAAATGCCTAGACTCTTCTGGAGCCAATCACCTTACACTGTAATAGGCTAGAACACTGCATTATAACATTTCTGGTGGCAAAATTATAGTCTAACAAATTAATACAAGAGCATTTTATAAAACAATGCATAACACTGGTATTCAACACAGAAAAAGTACATCTTCAAAATGTCTGAGCATAAGGTGATCCAAAAAGTTTTGCTTATAAAAGCAAGTTTTATAAGCAAAATTTATTTGCAATAAACAATTTTTTTAATTTTCAGCTCTAAATGTAAAACTAATAAAAATCAAGTTATAACTAAATTTTTGGTTATCATATAGCAGGATATTCTGCCTCAATGAAAAGGCATTTAATGAAATAATCAGGGCTAATATATACGAGCAGAAACTCTAATAACACAGTAGGAGAACTCTCATATATTTCTATCACTGTATCACTGTCTTCCTGTTCATCATCGATTTGCTTCGAGCGGGCACCAGTAACATCTCCATATGTCCTGTCTCATGCTAGTAGAGCCCAAGGGCACCTGCTTGCTCCAGGAACACAAAGAGCCTCAAACCATTCCACTCATATATTTATGGTAGGCATTTGTTTAATGCTTTCTTTCCTGAGACTAAATTAATCCAGCAAAACTGCCTAAGAAGTACTACAAGTGCCAGTTTGAAAACTGAACTTCCATTTAGTGGCAAAAGCATAAAATATTCAGCCCTGGACTGGCACAGAATAACTCATGAGAAAGCCTATCAACGAAATAAAAAGCATGCTTTGCAAAGATGCGTAGTATATTTTTTGTTTCTGTATTTTCCTATGTGCACTAATTTAATACCCATGTACTCTTCTAAATTTAAAAACCACAAATTTTTTTTTCCTTTTTTTGGGTCACACCCGACAACGCTCAGCGGTTAAGTCTGGCTTTTCACTCAGGAATTACTCCTGGCAGTGCTCAGGGGACCATATGAGATGCTGAGGATCGAACCCTGGTCAGCCACGTGCAAGGCAAGCGCCCAACCCACTATGCTATTGCTCCGGCCCCAAAATCACAAGATTTTTAAACTGTTTACCTTTACTTAAAAACCATATTAAAAAGCTCTTAAGGACACACGGAAACACAATACATGTTAAACTACGCAGAGTCGGAATAAATCACAAGCGGAAGCCAACTTGCCATCTTCATGTCGGAGGTACTGGTTTCCACCTCTGTCTCCAGCTAAGGACCAGGCCTCGCCTTCGTCACTCTCACAGAACTCTACCATGCTGTTCTTATCCAGCTGCACCCATGTACCTTCAGAATTGGTAACCTACCATATAACAAAAAGCATGAATGATTGGCTTGACTCTTTCTGGACGCTTACATTGAAAACCAGCAAATTTAAGTGCTTGAATCATGTAATCATTCCTGTACATTTCTATCATGAAATTAGTTTCTGAAATTAAGACCACAGCCTGAGGTAAGATAGAAATCAACAAATGGCTCTGTAAGATACTGCTTATTTATGACTTTGGTTAAAGCGATCATTTTTAAGACATGAGGGTAAACCCTAAAATTTCTTAAATGTTACCCAAAATGTGGCTCTTTTCATTTTTTTAAAACCAAAATGGCGCAACACATCATTTTTGCTGTGTGTTGATAGCCTATAATGCAATTGAAATGACCCTCACACTGGAAAATAGCATGACACACTACATCTCCAAGCTCATTCCCTGAGGCAAATGCCACAGTTGACTAAAGCATTATTTTATTTGCTCAGGACTTCAGTGAGACATATGACTGGAAACAAAGTTAATGAAACTTGTATAAACACATTGCCATATGGTTCATACCACATCTTTTAAAAGTATAGTTAATTTCAGACAGTATATAGAACGTTTGTCATAAGAAATAAAACCACAAATACCAAACATTTATACACACGAGATATTTTGCCAATATTAGTTTTCAGAAGAATAATTATGTAGAAGAGAAACACAGAAGGGTTATGCTACTATTCTAAATACAAAATAAAGAACAACAACATTAAAAGTTCTGAAACAGAATTGGCCAAGTTTAGAAGACTGCAGACGCATTGGCTGTGTTATATTAAAAATAAGAATCTTAGAAGTCATGAAGCTACAAGGATCCATACCTCTCCCACTGCTTTGACTTTGTTTCCCAGAACTAACATTCCAATTGGGATACCTCTAAGGTTAGGGCAGCTTCTGATGTTGTGACCGGAAGGTCCCGTCTTCACTACCTTATACATGCCTGGCCCTCCTCGGAGGAATGGTGGATCTTGTTCTTGCATTGCTGCTTCCTGTGGGCAGCAGGAATTCATGTCTTTGAAAAAGTCATCAGGATTAGTTTTAGGCTCCTGAAAATTGGAATAGAAAAACATTCATTATAATTTTTAACATTCTCTTAATATATTAAACATCAAGTCTACATTCCTAAGAGAAACAAGTATACATCCAAAGGTAAAGTGTTGGTCAATTTCACTATTAAGAGAGTCTTCCAGGTTTTCACCGTTGAGTAATATTTCAAATAAACTGAAGAAACTAGCAGGAGAGTTCCTGCGCTGCTGCCTTTCTGACATTGCAATTAGGGAAGTGCAGTAGGACCGGATTCCACTTATACCTTAAAAGGGAAATATTTAAAAGCAGGAGTAACCAGAACTCCATTAACCACAACTGAGTAATTCTAAAACATTATTACTGCATTACTGTTGGCATTAAAAGTCCCGTTTCTTGCTACTTCTATCTGCAATAACTTAGAAGCAGAGAAAATATGTGTGAAGATTTTAGATACTCATCTGTAAACAGAGAGCGATGAAGATGCTTACTAAATATAGATACATGCTAATGTTTACTAATTATGAATGAAGGCTTATAAAATTTTAAGCTTAAGAGATAGCTCAAATGAAAGCATGTGGGTTTGATTGAAAGTAATGTTTGGTCCCTGAAGACAGCGTAGGGATTAGCCCCCAAATACTGCCAGGTCAGGCAAACAAAAAGTACCAACTCAGGCTTTAATATAGTATAATAAAATGTCTTACTATATTTGTCAGGCTTTTATAAAAACTGTATTAACGCTATCAATGAAAATGAGCAGATGTGCAGACCTTTAGTAGAGAGGAGAGATTAACATAAGATGCAGCTTTTAAAAGTATCTACAAAGCATTTGGATCTAAGAGAGTCACCTGTAAAATCCCAGAAAAGAAACAAGCCCTCAATTTCTGCTGAATGTGAATATGTGTGAAATTGTTTCCTACATTACTGAAATAATAACCTCCCATATCTGCTGTTATCCCAACTAAGCATAAACAAAAGCCCCGCACTGGGGAGCTTCCATAGTCAGTATTCCCTTAAAGCAAATGGTAACACTTTTTACAGTTGGTGATACAGACTCTAGCGACTGCTTTATACTAAAATAAAGTAAAACACTAGTATACCGAATGTGACTGTGATTGAATGTGATTAGTATCACATTCAAATGTCAGGTAATAAAAAGCAAAGAAATGAAAAATTAATGTATCATGAAAGAGAAAATATTGTTAAGTAGCTCTAGCCCTACAGTCTGATACTAAGGTGTGTATAAATATCCACCTCATACTAAAAATGTAGAAATAAAAATTTTAATAAAAATAAAATTAAAATATCAACATAAAAAATATTCCCCTGACCTGATGGAATGGTTTGAGGCTCTTTATGTTCCTGGAGCAAGCAGGTGCCCTTGGGCTCTACTTGCATAAGACAGGACATATGGAGATGTTACTGGTGCCTGCTCAAGCAAATCGATGATGAGCGGGAAGACAGTGATACAGTGATACAGTGATACAGTGAAATCAATAAACTTGCTCAGGGAAGACTTAAAACCCACCGATAACTTTCACAGACTAAGCTATAAATTTCACTATGAGTGAAAATTACCAATTTTCACTCACAGAAATATTGACTACCAATGTTACTTAGGTAACTGCACAATATCACCAAATATTAGGGACAATTTAGTGGAAATGAGATTTTTTAAATAACTGAAAATATTAGATAAGATTTACAAGCTAACGAAACTTTAAGATTTAATTAATTATACATTTTATATTCACAAATATATGTGTGTATGTATGTGTGTGCACAAGTCTCTGAATATAAAGAAAGCACTCAAAGGAGACAGTTTTAAACTTCAAATACTGCAAGTAAATTCAAAAGGTAACAGTATTAAAAATGTGTCCAGATGTGATTAATCAGTTTTAGTAAATACATCATGTTACTTAATAGTTCAAAGAGGCAAGCTTTAATCCTCTTACAGAAGGGGATACACTTTACCAATATTTACTGACCTATTTACTTAGGTCTAATTACATAAAAGTATTTTCAATTCTTAATCATTCATTGAAATAGAAATCTTTGCCCAAAACCCCCCTAATTAATTAAATTAGAAGTTATTTATTTATTTTTTTTTTGCTTTTTTGGGTCACACCTGGCGATGCTCAGGGGTTTCTCCTGGCTCTGCACTCAGGAATCACTCCTGGCGGTGCTCAGGGGGACCATATGGGATGCCGGGGATCGAACCCAGGCCGACACAGGGCCAGCTGCGTGCAAGGCAAACACCCTACCGGCTGGGCTATAGCTCCGGCCCCAAATTAGAAGTTATTAACTGAAAGATAATTCAGAAACTTTTTATTAAAATTAGTAGTCTTATTGAATAAAGAAACTGTAAAAAGGAAAGACTATTCACTTTTTATACCAAAGAGTCTAAGAAAACTGATAGACATATAATATTTAAGACTGTGCCTATCGTTACTAATATTCTTGTTTTATGCGTTCTTACTATTCACGTTTTACTCAATACAAAAATGTTAAGGTCCAGGACCAGCAAATCAAATGAATGAACTGCAGTGTTCCCTTACTTCCCTCCCATTTCCATTCCATAAGCAGAAGATCATTTTAAAGGGCATTGTGAAAGGTTAGAAAAAAAGTGGAAAAGTTGTAAGGTTGGGACTATAACACTTAAATAAGCAAATTCTCAAAGTTTTATGTTGATCTGAAGTCAACATAAAGTCGAATTTCAATTAGTAATACATTCTTTGGCAGAAAGAAAAGACACGTGATTATAGGGCAAACTTAACTACAGTACTTCATCCCAATCTATTTTTTAATGTTTTTTTAAATAATCTTAAGCACAGATTTCAAAAACTAAAATGTCGAGTTTGTATATAACATGCTAAAAAAAAAAGCCAAATAATGTATGATTGTTCCTTACAGTTAACTCACCTGGGGAAAAAAGCTTTGGAAGTCCATGAAAATACGTCCAAATCCCTGACTCCTTGGCTAGCATTAAAGATATTCTGAGCGACAAAGTTTAAGAAAGAAAAATATCAACAAAGAAAGGGAACAGATAACATCTGCAGAAGATGCGTTCACAGTAACAACATTGTTCCATACTTTAGCTCCAGCACTGAAAGTTCACTAAAGGGAAACTGAAGCCACCTGAGAAAATTAGACACAAGTGAAATTCTGATAATTTTTTTTTTTTGGTCTGAAGCTCTCCATGGATATAGTGTGTCATGCCATTTACTAACATTAAGAGCCAGATACTGCTACAAAGCTTATTAAGACAGTCAATGAGAGAAGGAAACTTTACAACTTCCTTAAATGATGCTATTCCAACGCAACTCAGGCTTACAGTATGGCAGAAAACAGTCTGCTGTTTTATAAAGAAAATGTGAATAAAATAGATGCAATAGGGCAAGTATTATTTTGAATAGCAATGGCATGTAGTTTTACATGACCTGTACATCACTTTTTGAAGTTAAAAAAGAAAAAATATTAAAAACTGGAGAGAAAAAACACACCAAAAGATGAAAGCCATTTTTCAGATTTCTGCCCTTCTGTTAGCGGAAAAAATCCTTTGGAATGTTACTGAAAGCAAACCTGTTAAGAGCTGTTAATAAGCACACAGAAAACACACAACATGAATCCTTTACCTGAAGCTGGCCTAGTTTTCTCCATTCCAAAGTTAAGTAATTGCACAAAGCATTTTAGGATCACTTTGTCTGGAAACAGTTTGCTAAAGAACCACCATTCATAGCAGTGTGCTCCCAGAAAATGCAACATTTTCATAAAATGTCTTAACGAAAATTTAAATGAACATTTGTTACATAGGTCCACCATGCTATTGAACTTCACTATATAATCTGCAATTGAAATCTTCCCAGTGAATAACAGTTACATACGTCTAATGCTTGTGAAAGTACAGTGAGTGGTTATTTGGACCAAAAGAGAATATTTCTCAATTGAGGGTCGGTCATCTGGTAACCAGGATATTCAAGGAGGTCACAGGTGAAAAAAATAAAAGGGCAACTGGTTTGAGCCGGACCAAAGGGAGGAAAGAGGCTGAGGGGGCTGGTGAGTGAAAGGTAGGGAAACACTGAATTGGCAGGTTCCAGAAAGCAGCTCTACTACTTTCCACTTGGGATCGTGAGAGGGTACCTTTCTTTTTTATTGAAGAGTGAATAATAAGATTCTTAACAGGACAAGATCACAATGAAAATAAAATGAATTAATATGGTAAATAACACGCATGTTTGAAAATTAATTTAAGTAGCATAATCATACCAATTAGCAAGAATTAAAATGTAGTACTCAGTAAACTTTGAAAAGCAAACATGAACAAAAGCGTAATATATAAGACTGGCAGAAACGAGAGTAAGAAAAGGTGTTTTCCCTTAAGCCCTTTCACTTAAAGAAGCTTAGCAACGGAAATAAAAACAAAGGAGATCCAACAACATATGAATACAAATTTGCTACAGGAAAACTGAAAACAAAATCCTCCAGTTGGAGAAAGAAGTTCTTTAATTTTAAAAAGTGCCACCTGAGAAGGGAGTTTTTAAACCCTGATCCCTTGCTTCCCCTGTGGGTTTTGCAGCTTTCATCACCTGCACGACCCCAAACTCCCTTCTCAGGTGGCACCCAAAACTCTATTTATCCATCAGTTCCCACACACACGCCTCTGCAGCCACAGACACTTAGATATCTCTCTAGAAGTTCCTTCACTTTTCTTCCAGGTCTCCTAAACTGCAACGGTCTAGTGAAGTCATCTTAAAACCCACCGCATCACAGTGCGATCATATTATCTGAATATGGGATGCTTACCACATCAATAGTGCATGTCCCAAGAGCAAGAACTACACTCACTCTAGCTTCCCTCTGCCTCTCTACCCAACATTTACTTTTCAGCTATAGCCTGGTCAACTAGGAAAGGAACAGAGAAAACAGAACAGAGAAAAATGTAAGCGAAAGTACTATAGACAGACCGAAAAAAATTTGACTCCAAGATGTAAAATTGAGCGGTAAGTTCAAAATAAGGGGCAGAAGTACTAGCAGGCTCTGAGTAACAAAAAAAAAAAAAAAAGGACTTGCATCCTGCATCCATTATCTGCATTCTATCACATGATGGAATGTACACTTTGTCTGTAGGACTCAGGTTTGATTCCTGGTGTTGCAAAGCACCATGAATAGTGACTAGCACCTGAGCACTACCAGGGTATGCCCCCCCACCCCAAAGAAACCCCCCAAATTAAAAAACTCATCATCATAGGAAAGACAAAAGCTAGACTTCAGACTAGAGCACCACTAAAGTGCTAAAACAGAGTTAAAGTCGCAGTTGAGCTAGGATTGTCATTAAATGGCATTAGGACTGTCATTACTCCTATATAAATTTATCCTGTTTTGCTAGAACTATTGCTAGCCAAAATTTAGCTAAAGAACACATCTAATGATTCTATAGTGTGTCGTTGCAGATGATGAAAGCTGCTAAACCCAAATTTTCATTCATGCCAGGGCCCAGAGCCATGGCAGAACCTGGCAAGCTACCCATGGTTGTATTCGATATGCCAAAACAGTAACAATAATGAACCTCATTCCCAGCGGATGGAGACGTTACTGTCGCCTGCTCGAGCAAATAGATGAACAATGGGAAGACAAGTGACAAGTGACTATAGTATAAGTAACTAACTAGGATATGGCCAAAAAAATTAATTCTATCTTTTTTTTGGGGGAGGAGGGTACGGTACACCTGGCAGTGCTCAGGGCTTACTCCTGTTTCTGTACACAGGGATAGCTCCTGGCAGGGCCTGGGGGGTCCTATGGCACACTTGGGCTAGAACCCGAGTGAGATGCTTGCACAGTAGGTGTGTTCTCTGCCGTACTATCTTCTGGTCCCAAGTTTAAATGGTTTATAGATAGTTAACACAATTTTGTGAAAAATTAATTAAAAAATATAGTTAGTCCACGTTCAAATTTCAATCCCTGTGTGTACTTTCCACAAATTTATCTGGATCAGGATCCAAGAAAGATACACACATGGATGCAAATGTCAAATTGGTTTAACCAGAAAGGGATAATAACCTAACTGTGAAGAACAGACTAACAGTCTAACTGTGAAGAACAGGCTAACAGCCTAACTGTGAAGAACAGGCTAACAACCTAACTGTGAAGAACAGGCTAACAGCCTAACTGGGAAGAACAGGCTAACAACCTAACTGGGAAGAACAGGCTAACAGCCTAACTGTGAAGAACAGGCTAACAGCCTAACTGGGAAGAACAGGCTAACAACCTAACTGGGAAGAACAGGCTAACAGCCTAACTGTGAAGAACAGGCAAGCAGCCTAACTGTGAAGGACAGGCTAACAGCCTAACTGTGAAGAACAGGCTAACAGCCTAACTGTGAAGAACAGGCAAACAGCCTAACTGTGAAGAACAGGCTAACAGCCTAACTGGGAAGAACAGGCTAACAACCTAACTGGGAAGAACAGGCAAACAGCCTAACTGTGAAGAACAGGCTAACAGCCTAACTGTGAAGAACAGGCTAACAGTCTAACCATGAAGAATGCTGCGGACAGATTTTAGGTTCTTTCGTATCTTAAAATGAGTGGCATGGGGTTGGAGAGCTATCATAAAAAAAAATCTTCTGAGTAATGTTTTACAATTTTCAGCCTATACTGTAGTTGATGTAGTCACTAAAAGACTACAGTAACAAAGGAGAAAGATCGAAGGACGGAGAGGCGACAGAAAGGAAAAGCGATGTAAGATAACGCAAAGGAAGCAGCAGTAAGGTGCGTTTAGTTTCTCTAGTTCTATGGTAACTATGGTCTTCCACCAACTGTTTTCCCCACGTGTCCCTAAGAACTTACCCTCTCCCTCCTTCTCAGAAACAAATGTCCAAATATATCCTAGGCTCTATTTTATTTTCCAGTTTTGGTCCTCAGATTGTGTACTTGCATCTTTGAGTTACCTCTTCCTATTGCTCCATTTCCATTACTTATAAGAATCTCAACTGACTACTACACGTAATACATTGGACATAAAATCTAGAAAATACCAAAATCCACTTCATTGTATTTTCTATCCTCAATATTACACAAGTCAGAGCAATCTCCTTTTTTTTATATTCTTGTGAAGACCTATCAACAGGCATCTGTAAGGCTCACTCCACTGAACTTTTTCTCTCTTAGCTTCGCTACTACACTTCCTCTCCAATTTCAGAAGATCGTCTATTATATACTGTCCCTGGTGAGGGCAAAAGCCTCACAGAGCAGGACATTAATCTATAAGAACTGAATCTCTAACACAGCACTTGCCACTCCCTTTTTTACTTTCGTTTATCCTCTTCCTTCATCTGTGTGAATTATCACACTCTTTGAAAAAAGATTTCCTCATAGTAGAAAATAAAAGAATTAAAAATAAAAATATGAAGTGGGGGAGAAAATAAAGAAAAAATAATATAATGCTTAATTACAGACTTAAAATACACAAATCTCTACACTGGTCAGAATTTGTAAAATAATCTATAAATAAAAGTAGTTGCATAATTATCTGCAATTATAATTAATAAAACGATTTTCCTAACCTGAGGAAAATCTGGTAACTATGATAAAAAAAGGTTTTGAAGCCACTTAAAGCTGACTTTTTAGCAAGAATTATTATTTTTCCTATCAGAAAATTTTTATTTTGTCTCTTTCCCAGAAGGCTAAAGTCATTTCACTTCTAATTTTTAAGTTTTGGGGCACACCTGCCAGAGCTCAGGGGACTGAACCCTGGCTATCTGCATGCAAAGCAAGAGCTCAGACAGGCGCGCGTTCAGTCTCCAGCCCCCTTTGATGTATAACAGCAGATCAAAACAGTGAGGAAAGTTCAGATATGGTCTATTAATTCAAAATGCTATATTTTACTTATACAGTTTTCATTCAGTATAACCTTATTAGTGTAGTAGGCACTATTCTCCAATCTTTATCAATTTATTCATTACAAATATACAATCTGCTTCTCCCCACTCTACTAAAATGTGAATGATTTAAAAATGAGATGAATAAATATAAAAAGTTCCATAATTTTCTTGCCCAATCAATCATCATGAGAAAATTAATTTGGAAAATCAAGGAGAAACACAATAACATAAGAAAGTATTGCTACCAGAAAAATAACTTCAGGTGCCCGAGTGACAGTCTAGAGGGTAGAGTGTTTGCCTTGCATGTAGCAAACCCAGGTTTGATCCCCAGCATCCCATATGTCCTCCAAACACTGCCAGGAGTGACTCCTGAGTGGAGAGACAGGTCTAACCCCTGAGCATCACCGGACGTGACCCAAGAAGCAAAAACTAAAAACAAATAAAAAAACAAACAAATCATACGCTGCTATTTAAAAAATTCAACTGTTTAAATGGCACGGTGCTTTCAAAAAATATTTCCTAGGAATACTCATTAGGACTGCCATAAAGGAGCACACGCATTTGAGATTAATAAAAAGGAAGGAAAAAATCACACTTTTCTGCTTAATTTATAAACAGAGGTGAGGAGCACTGTCACATCTCGTGACATAGTAATCTCAAAAAAAAAATAGCACATCTCTTTTCTACTGCATTTAACAAGGTCCAAAAATTTTCTGACATAGTGCTATAAGACATCAGCGCACTATAAATCTCTGGCTCTATCTTATTTTCACACAGCAGTATCATAAACCAAGAAAAAAAGCTTCAAACACAGACAACACAGAGAACTTAGTCACAAAAGCCAACATAAAGACAAGTATATGTTATACGTGTTTTTGGGTGCATAACAATACTGAATTCATAAATTTCATTGACGTGAATGAAAGTGAGTAATGTGAGTAAAAATGGAGTGGGTGAATGCAACTACTTTCACTTCCTATCCCCTAGGTCTAGTTTCAAATTACAATTTTAGGCCCAAGATGGATCGTTATCAAGTAGTAAGGTCTTGCCAAGCGCCATCTCCATTACCCAGAAATCCTTAAGAATTCACGCAATCATAAAGTACACATTACTTAGTTGCGGTTTACCTCAGAACTGAAAAGCCTTAATTAGAGAAAGCCCTGTATTAAGGACAGAGGATGTCCACACAGTGTTTTAAAACCACCTTTTACTTACGTCAACAGGCACGAGAAGGCTCTTGCCAAGATGCTGATTAAAAGAGAGGCACCAGGCTTCCGTGGTAGCCGTTCATGTTAGGAACATACTTCTTTATTGTCTCCCTCGTTCAGCCTCAGCCAGACACCATCATCATTGTGGATCTGTGGGAAAGAAGCAACAGAAACAAGCCGTGCCCTCCGGTACCTGTGAGGCTGGTAAGGGCAGAGAGTTACTGAGCAGACACATATGTGGGGATGGCCACTAAAAGAGACAGTTCCTGCAGAAGGTAACTGATGCTTTTGAGGGAAAAAAAAATCAAGAGAGCCAAAAGAATAATATAATTTGCAATATAAAAACATCTCTCGGGAGTTAAACCACAAAGAAATCAAACTCTAAGGTAGTTAAAAATGTTAAATCAGTGGTTTCCAAAAAGAATACAAGTCTTCCATCTCAATTCAATCACCAGAAGTTATCTGGTTGTAAGAGGACGGAAACAAAAAATCCACAGTTGAAACATGGTACCAATTTTATTTTTTTCTTTTTGGGTCACACCAGCAATGCTCAGGGGTTACTCCTGGTGGCACTCAGGAGACCATATGGGATGCCGGAGATCAAACCCGGGTTGGCCGCATGCAAGGCAAACGCCCTGCCTACAGTGCTATTGCTTCGGTCCCCGTGGTACCATTTTTAGTAGTACCGTAGTACAAGTACTATATCACCTGACATCTTTCAATGTTAAAAATTTAATTATCTATATCAGGCACTGGTACAGCTATATAAGATAAAACAGCCAACCCCATAAAAAATGAGGAGAAGAGATGAACAGAAGCTTCAACAAGGGAAGAAATTTGAATGGTCAAAAGGCATATGAGAAAATGCTCATCATCACTAATCATCAGAGAGATGCAAATCAAAACAACAATGAGATACCACCTCACACCACAGAGACTGGCCCATATCCAAAAGGGTAAAAGCAACAAGTGCTGGCGTGGATGTGGGGAAGAGGGGACTCTCATACATTGTTGGTGGGAATGTCGACTTATACAACCTTTCTGGAAAACAATATGGACATTCCTCCAAAGGCTAGAAATTGAGCTCCCTTTTGACCCAGCCATACCACTCCTGGGAATATACCCTGGGAAGCAAAAAACACATAGCGAAAACACAATCCGCACTTTTATTTTCATAGCAGCACTATTCACAATAGCCAGAACCTGGAAACAACCAGTATGCCCGAGAACTGATGACTGGATAAAGAAACTGTGGTACATCTACACAATGGAATACTATGCAGCTGTTAGGAAAAATGAAGTTATGAAATTTGCCTATAAATGGATGGACATGGAAAGGATCATGTTGAGTGAAATTAGTCAGAAGAAAAGAGAGAGACATAGAATGACTGCATTTATTTGCATGACATAAATATATCAGGTGGTCTTACCAAAAGTGGAAATTACTGCAAACGTGAGGGAGTCAGGAGGTTAGGTAAGACAGAGAAGGGAACGTGTGTGGATAAATGTCGAAAGGGCTGATACCAACATAGAACTGAGCATTAAATACAGGCAAAAAAGATGCACATGATGGCTTCTAGGTGTATGTAGTGCAATCCACAATGTGTAGGAGAAGAAAGGGAGAGAGAGGGAGAGAGAAAAGAGATAAAGAACCTGCCATTTAGGCAGGCTATGGGAGGGGGAGGGAATTGGGGACACTGGTGGTGGGAAATGGGCACTGGTGGAGGGCGGGTGCTGGAACACTATGTGACCGAAACCTCCAAACATGAACAACGTTGTAATTGTATATCTCACGGTGTTATAATAAAATGTTTAATTAAAAAATTTTTAATTATCTGATTCTACTAATAAAAAGAAATCATGTGTAAACTCAGTTCTGCAGAAAAAACTTTCCACATACTTCCAAAGCTGTTTAATGCATAATCTAGGGGCTGGAGAAACTGCAGTGGGAAGGTACTTGCTTTGGAAAAAGCCGACCCGGGGACCCCACCAGATGTAATTCCTGAGCACAGAGCCAGTAGCAAGCTCTGAGCACCACTGGGTACAACCCAACAACAACAAAATCCCAAAATATAATCTAACTGCAAAATTAGTAACCTTATTATTACGGAATACTTTCTGTCCACAATTTATCTCTACATCTATGTAGCTGCGTAAGATGTTGCTGCAACTGTATATGAGTTGAGTATTTAAAGTACCTCATCAATGAAAGTGATCGTTCCGTTAACTTTCACTATGCCAATCTGCTCACTCTGGAGGGAAGGGTGGCTTCGGATCCGAGCCCTGCACTATCCTTGGCCACAAATTTTCGGACCTGAGAAGGCAGAGACAGAAAAAAAAAAAAAAAACCATGAACTACATCACTTATAGTAGTACAAGACAAAATCAAATAGAAAAGTTTTATGATTCTGGGCTGGAGCGACAGGACAGCAGGTAGGGTGCTTGCCTTGTATGCACCAGTCTCAGGTTTAATCCTTGGCACCCATATGTTCCCTGGGCATGACTGGAAGTGAGTGTAGCGCCAGGAGGAAGTTCTGAGCCCCGCTGGCCATAGCCCAATAGCAAACACAGAAACCAGCAAAAAAATTAGGTTTTGGATTCTGAAATAGTTTTTTCCCTTTTTTTTGCTTTTTGCGTAAGTTCTAGAGATGCTCAGGGGTTACTTCTGGTTCTGCACTCAGGAATTATTCCTGGTGGTGCTCAGGGGACCATATGGGATGCTGGGAATTGAACCCGGTCGGCTGCATGCATGGCAAATGCCCTACCCGCTGGACTACTGCTCCAGCCCTATTCATAACTGCTCCAGCCCTATTTGAAAATTACTTTTCACTGGTTTCCCTTTGCAAATAAGTGCTTCTTTAAATGATATTAATAGAACCTCTATAGTTATTATACATTTCTTTAAAAATTATAAAGTATATATACTTTCTAAATTTTGAAGTAAGCTAAAAAATATTATTATTACTGTTATTATTATTATTATTATTATTATTATTATGCTTTCCGGGTCACACCCAGCAATGCTCAGGGGTTACTCCTGGTTCTGCACTCAGGAATTACATCTGGCAGTTTTTGGGGGGACCATATGGGATGCCAAGGATTGAACCCAAATTGGCTGCAACGCAAACACCTACCTGCTAGATATCACACCAGCCTCAGAGAGTTTTCTTTGAGGAAATAATTGTACAAATTTTATTGCTGACGTTACAAGAGTCCTATATTTATTTACTCTGCAGATATTTGAAAATTCATTTTTCCCTCAACAATATAGGTCACATTAACCTTGTAATCTTTATAAAATTAACTGCAACATAATTTTTTCATTATCACTGTATCACTGTTTTTCATTAGTTGCAAAATTTTTCATTAGTTGCAAAATTTCAATAATAAAATAAATGTAGTTGAAAAGGAATACATGGTCTACAATTTGCAAATGACTGAATGTAACAAACCATCTCCAAAATTATTTAGAGATATTTAGGTATCAAGCGCTGAAATCAAGTAATCGTAAGACACAGGATGACCACTTGGAAGCATCAATGAGGAAAATGAATAGACTTCTGCTCCATCATTCAGTCTACACTAACCTTATTTGGTTGAGGTTCAGTCTTTGGTTTCACCAGTTGAGTTCCTGGTGGTATCATCCCTTTTGGTGGATCTTTTACTTTTACTTCTAGGCCAGCATCTGTAAGAAGGAGAATCACTGGGGTCAGTGTGTGTGTGTGTGTGTGTGTGTGTGAGAGAGAGAGAGAGAGAGAGAGAGAGAGAGAGAGAGTACAGCAGGTAGGACACCAGACCTTGCATCTGGCTGACCCAGGTTTGATCCCCTGACAACATATATGGTCCTGTGACATATATGATCATGTGAGCAAAGATGATCTCAGAACTCCAATCATAAAACTCTCACCATCTAGTACTCTAATCACTACTGTGACTAAAGACAGCAGAGTGAGATGGCTAAAACGAGGCTTCTCCTATAGACTGCCTTGGCTAGGCTCACGTCTGCTGATAAAAAGAGACTGTGCTTCAATTTTCCATCCACAAAATAGTAATAAGAATAACATCTATAATTTGTGGAATAATGGCAGCATCAGATATATAAGTGGTGCTCAATAAATGTTAATGTTCACCATCATCCTTATTCTACAAATTGTTATCTTTCCATTTCAATGGTCAAGCAAGGTCTTGGCAGGATAAATGGTAACACGAGACTAGAACTGAGCATTGAATATAGGCAAAGGGACATACATGATAACAGCTAAATGTATGCATTGCAAGTCACAATGCACAAAAGAAGGGGGAAGAGAGATAGAAAGAGAGAGAGAGAGAGAGAGAGAGAGAGAGAGAGAGAGAGAGAGAGAGAAGAGAGAGAGAAGAAAAGTGCCCACCATACAGGCAGGCTGGGGAGGAGGGGTGGAGGTAATCTGGGGACCCTGGTGTTGGGAAGCGTGCAACGGGGGAGGGATGGGTGCTGGAACACTGTATGACTCAATCCAAATCATTAACAGCTTTGTAACTGTGTATCTCATGGTGATCTAATAAAATTTGAAAAAAAGATCTTGGCATGCTAATAGTTTGGTCAGTCATCTTGGGAGCAAGGTAGGAAAGGAAATGGATGGTATTGTGTGAATATGAGTATTTTTCTTTAGTTTTATCTCCAAATGTAAGTATCATCTTCGTACCTACGTTGCATCAGTCACCCTCAATCTACTGTCAGTTAGGATGAAGCCATTCTGAATACTTTCACTTTTAAATTTCTGCTGTATTTGGCCCTCTCATACGTCACTACTTGTCTATTTCACATTCCGTTACTTACTATCACCAGTGAACTGTTAATGATTGATAGGACTAGTCTCATGTAGGACAGTATTTTGCTTAGAATTAATAAGCAGTAATTGACAGTAATTGAATGAAAAGGCTGCTTTATGGCTATGATTAAGTGAAGGAGAATGCAGCGTCAGCTGTGGATAGAAGTCGGGAATGGTACAGATGAATATAATAGCTGAGATTGTGTACAGCTAATTAGTTATACCAAATAGTTATAAAGTACCTTTACTTTTATTACAAAAAATAAAATCAGATTTTTTGACAGAATGCTACTAAGAATTACTTCTATATCCATCACGTCTTTCCTTCCCACATACCAAGGAATCAAAGAGTAAATTAATGACAAAAATAAAGAGAAGAAAAAGGAACATTAAATGAAAAAGATCTAAGCTTTTCTAATTTAGTGGACTTTTAAAAGACTTTTAAAAGACTTTTCCATTTAGTATTATTCTTTGAGCAGCCATTTATGTTCCAGGAAGTGAGTTAGACCAGGCGATTAAAAAATGAACACAACAGTTTCTGCCCACATCCAGGCAATCAGGACAAAAGACACATACAGTAGGAAGGGCAGACCCTGTATGCTGATAAAGAACAACAGGGATGGGGTCATACAAGACAGTCAGGTTAGGGAATGAAGGAAGGGATTCCTGAGGGCTATAAAAATATAAATGTGCTATCTTGTAAATGCACTAAATTCAGTATCAAAGAAGAAATTAAGTCCCTGAGTCATTTAGCTTACAAATCTGTCAATGTCTGTGATGTTTCCTAGAGGAAAAACTAAAGCAAAATCATTCTCATTTTTGCACTAAGCAACTTAAAAAATTACCTATTTCAATGCCATCGATGGTAACATGAATAGTGTAGAGTCCAATGGCCCCTGGAGTCCAATTTGCACAGTAAGTGCCATCATTATTGACACGGATGAGCATATTCTCACTAGGTCTGAAAAGTAGGAAAGTGAATATTAGATTTATTTTTAATTTAGCTGCTCACAACATAACATGATTAATATCAATCAGCAAACAATTTCTCATTATATCAACTGAATTAACTGATGCCAGTCCTACTATCCTGTGCAGTAAGTTTTCTTCCTCATGGACATGAACACTTGCCACTTGTCTTCCCATCGTTCGTCGATTTGCTCGAGTGAGTGTGAGTAACGTCTCCATTCATTGTGAATGAAGTCCATTATTGTTACTATTTTTGGCATATTGAATACACCACAGGTAGCTTGCCAGGCTCTGCCATGGCTCTGGATTCATCCCAGGGGGCCCAGTAATGGACATGAATAAATTCCATTTTTACTTCCTCACCTCAAACTTTCATCCCCCTTCCTTTTCACTCTCAACTGATGATCATCTGATCACTTTTTTTCAATAATAAAGCAAAAGCAGTCAGCAACTTTAAAGTTTTAATCAAATGAATGAACCTACTTAATTCTCCCTATCTTGTCCTTGTTACAATAAAGTGCTCTGGGTCTTAACCAAAACCTTTAACCAAAACCCTTCCACTTGTGTGTGAATCTCATCCATCAACAATCCGTGAGGCAATAACCTCTCACTCTCATTCACCATCCATTTCTCTCACTTGACAGGATCATTTCTGTTTCAGTACACCATTGCCGAGAGCCTTTGCATCTTGCCTGAAGTAACGTCCTGCATGCCACTTTGTAGATAAGGGGCGAAAAGCAGTTTGGATCTGTGACTTTAGTGGCAGTATATCTTACTATGTATTCTATGATAGCTGGTATAAATATTTTGTCTCATGATACCACAATCATCGTGGAACTCAATAGATCTTACTAGTATTTTTTACATGACTACGTTGGCTCTCTAAGTAATTAGACCAGAGAGAAATGCTGTTTGCCTCCAAGCAAGAAGCATGGCTCTCTAATAAGTCTAAAAGCTAATATACAAAACAACTGTGAAGTAAAGACAAAAATCTTGTGAAGGCTTGGAGAAATATATACCTGGCTGTAGAATATCCATTGGTAAAGATGCATGCCTTTGTATTCTGAGATACAGTTCATCTCAGAAGCCTCTCCCCCATCTACCAAGGGCCTGCAGCCTTGACTGGAGGCGATAATAACATTTCAAGGTGAGGTCCTAAGAGAAGTTACCTGAGGGGGATTGAACCCTAACTGCTTTCCCTTGACAGGGTCAGTCAGGACTGAAAAGTTATAAAAGCTGTAGCCTGCTTTCTTCCATGCCTTTTCTTCCTCTCTTCCTCTTAGCCCTCCGCCTTTGCTCTCCTTCTCTTCTCTGTTGGGCCTCAGCACGTGGTAGCGGCCATCTTGGCCTAGGATTCTAAACTTACATGTGGCCAGGGCCCAACTAGAAACCTAAAGTCTGGGGTTTTCCTGTTACCGGATTGTATAACAAGTGTAAGTAAAGCCTTTTGAAACTCTGCTGGATCCTTGCATCTTTCTCTGTCCACCGGCCACTGATCCCCTGGGGAAAAAGGGATCCCTAGACCCTGCTCCTGGATTTTGTCAGGGCACCCAGCGTGTCTTCAACAATTTCTATTTCATTTCTTTACTTCAAGCCTTCTGGATCCTCCATCGTATGAAACATTCTCATTGAAATGATAAGCTCTAAAAAGTTTTCATAGTTCTTTGATTCATATGAAACTCATTAAAAAACTCTATATTTTTTCATTTCCAATTATGATGATTTAACTAGGTTTTTGCTCCCAACACTTCACTGAAACTGCGTATGTCAAAGTGAAGCAAGGATATTCCAAATTCTATGGCCAATGACTTGTCAGCAATCTCCTGGCAAGCACTCGGAAGCTGGTAGCTCCTACTTTCTCAAACTAAAGGCTTTCTCCCTTCAGTAATATTACTGTTTTCTTCCCCTACTTGACGAGTCACCCTTTCTCAAGTGTTTCATTGACTATTACTCAGTTTTGGAATATCTCAGGATTTTGGTCTTAGATTTTTTTTCTTTCTAATTGATAATCTATCCATTTCTCAGTTTTAAATAGCATTTGTAAAAAGATGACACTCCCAGTTTAACTTCTCCATAAATTTCAAACTATTTCTAGTTCATTTGGAAATGGCCCCATTTAGATACATCTTGGAATTCCAATTTGGGTCACACCCAGTGATGCTCAGAGATTACTCCTGACTTTGTATTCAGGAATTATTCCAGGCAGTTTTGGGGGGACCAAATAGGATGCGAGGGAGTGAACCCAGGTCGGCCGTGTGTAAGGCAAACACCTTACCCACTGTGCTATCACTCCGGTCCCGATCTTTTCCATTTATATCCACTTCTAACCCCTAGCCCAGTCTCAGCAGTCTCTTAACTCATTTCTATTCTCCCACATTTGTCTGCCTATAATTCATTCTCCAGAGAGGGGCAAGGAAGACTTTCTTTTTTTAAACTGTAAATAAGATTACCTAGATCCCTGCTTAAAATATTACAGAAGAAATTTCAACTCCGTAAGCGTTGCTAGCATACACCGTATAATATGGCCTTCACAGAGTTTTTGACCTCATCTGACTACTTAGAATGAACTTTCCCCAAATCTTTCCATGTCATTTGCCATGAAGTTGTCCTCCTCTAGCACCTCCCCTCTGGTCACTCTTTCCCTACCACGCTCTTCCATCAGGTAACCTTACTGATTACTAATATCTGACTTTTAGCTTACTTATCTATTGGAATTTAAATGCCACTTGTCAAACTTGATGAAGTTCTTATTAAACAAGGTACGTGAAAGTATCAGAGCTTGTATCAGTGCCTTCCCTAGCATAAATATTTAATAATATTTATTAATATGAATAAATACATTTAGACAAGACTATTTTAGTTAAGTTCAAAATATCCAATGCATATGAAAATCTATTTACTAGCAAATGACCAACTTGTTCTTGTTTAGAATTATATAAACCTACACTGTTCATACTTAGTTTATGAAAATCCTATGTTCTATTACAGTAACAATTTGGAGCCAAAAATAAGCTAAAGGTAAAAGCTACCTCTTTATTCCCAAACCAAGAAACACTCTCGAAACTTCGGTTATTTTGAGTTTTTGACACGGTAAATTAAAGCTACCTACACACACGTCAAAATAAACTTAACTTGTTAACATTTAGTGAGTTATATGACATGCGATACAATAAAACACATATGAAATAATGTTTTCGCAGATTTACTCTGGATATTTCCCCTGAATATTATTATTGTTACTGTTACTACTGAAAGTAATATTTTTTTTTATTTTTTGGCTGGGGAGGGGTTACACCCGGTGATGCTCAGCACTTACTACTGGCTCTGTTCTCAAGGACCACTCCTGGAGGCGCGGGGGACCAACCCTGCATGTTGTGCTAGCTCTTCAGCCCCTCAAGCACCTATTATTTTTTATTAAATATTTTATTATACCACCGTGAGATATACAATTACAACGTTGTTCATGTTTAGAGGTTTTGGTCAAATAGTGTTCCAGCACCCCGCCCTCCACCAGTGCCCATTTCCCACCACCAATGTCCCCAATTCCCTTCCCCCTCCCATAGCCTGCCTAAATGGCAGGTTCTTTATCTCTTTTCTCTCTCTTTTCCTTCTCTTATACATTGTGGGTTGCAATACATACACTTAGAGGCCATCGTGTGCATTTTTTGCCTGTATTTAATGTCAAGCACCTATTTTAAAAATTACTTCCAACAAGCAAATGAAATGCAAATTGAAAAATATGCTTAAATCTCCAGCTAAAAGAATTGACCTAGGATTAACAAGTTAATACATCATATCTAAACATACAAACTCAGCACACCAAGATACACCGAAGTCTTTTGTAAGACATCAAGGTAAAGAAAAAAATGGGACAGGAAGAAACCAAACATATAGACAATCCCTGTCCCATCTCCAAAAGCAGGAAATAAAATCCTACAACACCAAGTAAGTCAATTTATATATAGTTTAGTTCATTTATTCTTTCGTGACTACATAAGTATTATATAACATCAGCAGTATAACAGTTGAATATAATGTACTCTCTTTAAATTTCCATATTACAAAATTTGTGGTAAATCTTTACTAAAATATTTAAAATGCCCAAAATATTTACTTATGAAAGAATCAAATGGGAATAAAGGATAATTTTATATTACAAGCAATGAGAAGACACATTCTTGCTACAAGCCAAGAAAATGACCCTTACCTCTTAGGAGTTGGTGAGGCGAAACGCAGTTCTTCAAATGAGTAATTTTCATAAACCTTTGGGAAATAAAATATTTAGAATCACCAATTTAGTACAAACATTGTTAATGTAGTGATCATTAAGTAAATGTTTCTCAGACAACTGATTATCAATATAGGAAAAAAATATTCAATTGCCTACACGTAATAAGCAAATGACTAACAAAATAGAAATTCTAGCTGTGTTATAAAACCCAAATGTACCAAACAAATCATCAAGATATGTAGAGACACTTTGAGTACACTGAAATTTAAAATTTTCTACAATAAGAACACTATCAAGAAACGAATGGAGCCAGAGCGATGGTACAGTGGGCAGGGTTTGCCTTGCACGTGGCTGACCCAAGCTCAATTCCATCATTTCGTATGGTCCCAGGAACACTGCAAGGAGGAATTCCTGGGTGCAGAGCCAGGAGATGCTCCTGAGAACTGTATGTGCATCCTCCAAAACAAAACAAAAATAAATGGAAAAGGTGATTGGGAATTAGGGGCCCTTTTTGTTTTTGGTGGGGGAGGGCTTGGGGCTACACCCAATGGTGTTCAGGGGTTAATCCTGGCTCTGTACTCAGGACAGGTCCCGCGGTACTCAGGGGACCATGTGTGGTGGCTGGCAGATACAAGGCAAGCACTTTAATACCTAAACTATCTTTCTAGCCTCAGGTAGGGACTTTTAAGTCACATGACCAAAACACAGTAGGTATGCACATATTTAAGAAACGAATCAAGGGGCCTGACAGAACAGTAGGTACTTGCATGCAGCTGACCCAGGTTTGATCCCCAACACCCTGTTTGGGGCCTCAAGCCTGCCAGGAGTGATGCCTGAGCTCAGAGCCAGGAGTAAGTCCTCAGCACAGTTGGGTGTAAGCCAGGAACAAAAACAAAAGTGCACGCAGCGCATCTCCAGGATCCTGGCTTTGATGTCTATCACCAAGAGGATTTCGCCCAAGTACATTACTCTGAGGGCTGCCAGTACCACTGGGATAGTCTCCAAACACAGAAACAAACACAACAGAGCAGAAAGGACAGTTCACTGATGAAGACGCATCTGAAGTGACAATATTTCAAAAGCTATTCAAACAAAGACATTGAGAAAACAGAATTAAAACAACAAAATAATGATCTAACACTCATCAAATTGTGTTGGTAAGAGTAAGAGCTCATGAAGAGAGAAAGTTGTAAGCACCTTGATATATTGCTGCTGAGAACCCAAGTTCTGATAATATTTAATGAGCTGAGAACATGTAGTACCTAGCACTTAGATATAATGCTGGCAGGAATATAAGTTTTGGCAATATTAAATACATTTGAAGACAGGTATGGCCTATAGTCCATCCTTCTACTCGTGTACAAAAGGAGTCACACATTTATGTTTATTTCAGCACAGTTCAGAGCGCTAAAGGTAACTAGAAACAACGTAAATTTCCATCATTATGAGAATAAATAAATCATGGACAGTGATATAATGGAACAGTTTAAAGCAATGAAAATGAGGTATGGTCTCATAGCTAAGCCTCAAAAATAAGGCTGACTCCTAGAAGCAGAAAGGTGGGAGGAAAATGGGGTGTTGATGGTGGAGAGAAGTGGGCGATGGGAAGGGACTGGAACTGCGTGCCTGAAGCCTAAACATGAGTAACGTACTATCATGGTCACTGAAAAATAAAAAAAGGCTGGGCAAAATACTGAACTGTACCTGAATTTGTTTCTATACCAAACAACAAAAATAGCTGAAAAATTACAGTGAACCTTAAAGACCAAACGGGCTATAAGAATCTGGGATGCTAGGGGGGATAAATGAACGTAAAATGATGCTCTAAGTAAATGATGGCATCTAACTTGACACCACCTCTTTCTCCAGTTTTCTTACCCATGCTCCCCCTCATCCCCATAATCACGATTTG
This sequence comes from Cryptotis parvus, assembly GCA_021461705.1. Classification (NCBI taxonomy): domain Eukaryota; kingdom Metazoa; phylum Chordata; class Mammalia; order Eulipotyphla; family Soricidae; genus Cryptotis; species Cryptotis parvus. The sequence goes on along the minus strand of JAJIBD010023357.1, from coordinate 268,154 downwards.
CTTTTGGGGGATTTCTTTTCCTCTCTTAAAATAATGTTTCTCAAAGTGCAAAATTTATCCTTGAAATACCCTATTTGTTTAATATGTAAATTATTTTTTTTTTTGATGGGGGGTCTCCTGAGCAGTGTTCAAGTGGCCTGGGAGGATGTTCACCAAAATACTTAGCCAACTGGGCCAGGCGTCCACACGAGGCTCTGAGACACAGTGCTGCTCTAGCCCTGGGCTTCAGAGCCTCCACGGTCACTGTTTACGTGCTCCAGCGGCTCGAGGACCGTGTCCAGCCATGTCCAGGAGTCTTAGACAGGGCTAGAGCCTGCAGTGTGTGGAGGGTGATGTGGTGCTTACGATTCACTTGTATCACTGTCTTCCTGTTGTTCATTGATTTGCTCGAGCGGGCACCAGTAACATCTCCATAAGTCCTGCCACATGCTAGTGTAGCCCAAGTGCATCTGCTCGCTCCAGGAATATGAAGAGCCTCAAAACGTTCCTTCAGGTTATGGGAATGAGGTTTATAACTGTTACTGGGTTTTGGCATATCAAATACTGAATACAGGTAGCTTGCCAGGCTCTGCTGCTTAGGATTGAGCCCGAATTTATTTCCCTGGTCCTGTATGTGAATATTTTTCTTTGGTTTTAAAGCCACCGTTACAAGGGGGCCGGAGTGATAGCCCAGCGGGTAGGGCGTTGCCTTGCACGCGGCCGGCTCATGCCGCCCGGGTTCGATCCCTGGCATCCCATATGGTCCCCCGAGCACCGCCAGGAGTAATTCCTGAGTGCAGAGCCAGGAGTAACCCCTGAGCATTGCCGGGTGTGACCCAAAAAAGCAAAAATAAATAAATAAATAAAGCCACCGTTACAAGAGTGTGACTCCTGTGCAGAGTTTAGTAGTTACTCTTGGCTCTGCACTCAGGAATTACTCCTGGCGGTGCTTAGGATGCCAGGGATTAAACCTGCATCAGCCACATGTAAGGCAAGTGCACAGTCCACTGTAATATTGCTCTGGCCCCTAATGTGAATATTTTTAAGACTCTCTTCTGAGCTAATCTATATCTTTGGATAATTAAAACAACTTTTGTAAATATGTATTTTAGTTGGTTTTGATGCAGATAAAGTTTTGAGAATCAATGACATTCTTGTTTCTAAGGATATTGCCCCATTCTTGCCCTAGAAGAGAAATAACATCTAATACTTTCATGACTTCATGCATAATCCAAGAAGTGTGGATGGTTCTAAGCCTGCATTCGTGAGGTCCAACTGTTATCTCTCTGGCTTTGCATATTCAAGTTCCTTTTGGATATGCGTACATGGTTACTTCAGAAATACCTAAAACTTAAAAACTGAACCTATTATCTTCCTTATCCAAAGCCTGCCCCTCTCCCAGTATTATGTTAATCTCACTCCTCAAGTATAAAATGTGAACTTTATCTTTTATGTTCTTTTTCATTACTCCACTCCCTTTAGCCAACATTAATCTTCTGTTTCTAAACATCTTTTGAACTGATTTTGATTGACATATTACTTTGTATATTGACATATACAAAAGAATAGCACATGACAATTGTTGAGGGTACTAATGCCAACCTAGAACTGAGCATTAAATAGAGGCAAAAAGATACATATGACAACCCTTTAATGTATGTTCTGTAATTCATAGTCAGGAGGGGAAGGAAAAGAGAAAGAGAGAGAAAATGGAAAGAGATCAAGAACCTGCCATGGAGCAGGGCTGGGGAGGTGGGAGGGAACCGGGGACGTTGGTGGTGGGAGATGGGCACTGGTGGCGGGATGGGTGCTGCAACACTGTTTGACCAAAACCCAAATATGAACTTTTTAATTGTATATCTTTGTAATTTTAAAAATAAAAAAAAATTAAAAAAACAAAAAAAGAATAGCACACCTCACAATGTTTAATCTGTATCTCCCAAAGAGTCTTAAACCAAACCATATGCTCAAATACACTGTTCTGGTATAATTTACTAAAAATAAATCTATATATACAATTTTTTGTTTTCTAAAATTCACCACTGTTCTAATGGCAAAATTCTAACTTCTGATTAAAATGAGGGGCCTTTTGATAATTTAGATTAACATGTCTCTGAAGTTAATTAAAATGTACACATTCAAAATTTGTCTAAAATATATGTTGCATAGAGGCGCCAAGGAAAATACCCCCAAATTCTGGAGCATATGCCACATGTGAGGGAGTTTTGTGTTCAATCCTTGGTACCAGTAATGCCCAAACGCCATACTGAGAGTATTCCCTGATCACCTGATGACATGGCCTCCAAATATATAAAAAAGAGATAACGCTGACATCTGATAGAATTTCTATGTTGAAGAAGGCCTAGGTAAACTCTGATACCTGAGAGAGCTACATCCTGGGAGTAATGCTAAATTAAAAGCAGTCTAATACTTTTGCAGGAGAGAAATCGAAATCTCAAGCCAATCAAATCTATGTCTAATTGAGTAACATAATCTGTAACTGAGGGCTGGAGAAACAGCAGAGGAGATCCAGGTGCTTGCCATGCATACAGTCGACCGGGCTTGATCCCTGGTGCTGAATCTGGGACCCTGATCACTACTCAGGATCATTCCCTAGCACAGACCAAGAAGTCTCTGCATGAGGCTCTGTGCATGAGGCATGCAGCCGCCCCATCCCCACCCCACCCCATCTTTAACTGCTAATGTTCGCCAGACATCTGAGCAAAGAGCAAAGAGATATCTACTTAGAGGAAAATAACATCCTAACCAAAAAAAAAAAAAAAAAAAAGGAGTTGCAAGTGCTACAATTTATCAATAGCTCTCATTAATAGCTATAATTTTGTGTCTAAATTTGAATTGCTGAAATATTTGCTAAAGGACTAACAGTAATCATAAGAAAGAACTTTTTCCAGTACAGTAAGTCACCTTCATCATTGTTATAGCAATGTATCGGGCCTCCTTCACTATCATGGGTTCATACGAAACATCCAGCTTGGGTGACGCCAGCCCGCCAAAAGTCATGTCCGTGGTAGGAGAGCGCGAGTTGCTACTGCAGGACTCCCGGGATCCTCGGAGTTCTCCGCACTTGCTCTTGCTGCAGAGATGTTTTTTCTGGGACACAGGAACAGCTTTGACTTCCACCTAACAAGGATATTGTAAAATGCAACAGCAACATGTCAGAAGAACAAAGTCACAGTTATAATTTCGTAACTCTATAAGTCCTGTTATCATTCCCATTGGCCATTTCCATTCAAAGATTTAATTAGCAGAATCAGACCAAACTCTAGGGGGCTGGAGCAATAGCACAGCGGGTAGGGCGTTTGCCTTGCACACAGCCAACCCGGGTTCAATCCCGCATCCCATATGCTCCCCTGAGCACCGTCAGGAGTAACTCCTGAACAAAGTCTGGAGTAACCCCTGTGCATCGCGGGTGTGACTCGAAAAGCAAAAAACAAAGCAAAAAAAAAGAATTCTAGATGTGTGTATAAATATATATATATATTTATATATATATATTATACATACATATATATATATTTATGTATATATATATGTACATATATAACACAGTATATATAACACATATATATCACATATATATATCACGGCAGAGAAGGCACTAGTTTATTTGGGGGTGGGTGGGGCAGAGTGGGGTTTGGTCACATCGGTTTTCAGGGCTTACTCCTGGCTGGCTCTGTGCTCAGAGATCATCTTTTTTATTTTGTCTCTTTGAGGACAAGATTGTGTTTTTATTAATCCACGTATACCAACATTTAACTCAGTTCTTGTATTACCATAAAAATAAATAAATTTATGGTAAGTTTGATTTTTTTTAAGTATTTTTATTATACCACCATGACATATACAATTACAAAGATGTACAATTAAAAAGTTCATATTTGGGTTTTGGTCATACAGTGTTCCAGCACCCATCTCTCCACCAGTGCCCATCTCCCACCATCAACGTCCCCAGTTCCCTCCCTCCTCCCCAGCCCGCCTCCACGGCAGGTTATAAAGATAGATCTTGGACTTAAAAGAGCGAGAGAAGAAAAAGGAAAGATACAGCATAAAAATCTGACTTTGACACTAACAACTAAAAAACAGATTTTTTTTAAAAAAAGAGGAAGCTATAACAAGTAGTGCAAAGGCGAATACAAGACAATGCCCATTAGAGAAATACAATAAATGCAACAGTATGAAGAGTCAAATGAGATTAATTATCAAGCTAACAAGAAAATGATTATCATAGTATAGTCACACAGGACTGCCCCTCGAGGTGTTGCAGGTGTGGCTGCAGTGCCCTGCTCTGCGTCGGCAGGTGGCACAGGTGGCAGATAAGAGACAGGCTTGTCTACCCCCCAGGGCTCTGCCCCATAGCCTTGGATGGTTGATGGTCTGACATAGAAAAAGACTGGGCCCCCCTAGGATGAATCCAGAGCCACAGCAGAACCTGGCAAGCTACTCGTGGTGTATTCGATATGCCCAAAACAGTAACAATAATGGACCTCATTACCAACAAATGGAGACGTTACTGGTGCCCACTTGAACGAACTGATGAACAACGGGAAGACAAGTGACAAATGAAGTCACAAGTCGCACAGGTTTATGTTGTGGAATCTAACAAATCATTATGCACATTCAAATGAAAAACTCATCAGCAAAAACAGAAACCCCTGAATTTGTTAACTGAGGGTGGGAATACGTTAATACATAGTCTGTATTATGTAGTTACTTTGAAACAGTGGTACCACTAACAGGATTACTACTTTCTCTTTTCACTTTTTTTTTTACTTATAATTTGTCATTGTACTTTGTGTCTGTTTTTGTGTCCCATAATAACTAATAAACATAAAATCATTCTGATGGGATATAGTCTGTTTTAAAAAAGTAAAATCTGTGCCGCAGAAAATCAAATACCTAGGAATCAGTTTGACAAAGAATGTAAAGGATCTCTACAAAGAAAACTACAAAACGTTACTTCAGGAAATAAAAAGAAGACCTGAGGAAATGGAGGCACATTCCCTGCTCATGGATTGGAAGGATTAACATTATCAAAATGGTAATACTCCCTAGAGCTTTATACAGATTCATTGCGGTTGCTATAAAGATACCCATGATGTTCTTCAAAGAAATTGAACAAACACTCCTGAAATTTGTATGGAACAATAAAACCCCCACGAACAGCTAAAGCAATGCTTGGGAAAAAGAAGATGGGTGGTATCACTTTCCCAACCTCAAGCTCTACTACAGAGCAGATGTAATTAAGACAGTGTGGTATTGGTATAGAGACAGACCTGTAGACCTATGGAATAGAACTGAATATCCTGAAACACACTCTCAAATATACAACCACTTAATCTTTGATAAAGGAGCAAAAAATATTAAGTGGAGCAAAGAAAGCCTCTTCAACAAATGGTGCTGGGAAAACTGGGCAGCTATGTGTAAAAAAATGAACTTAGACCTCCTTCTAACGCCATGCACAAAAGTCAGATCAAAATGGATTCTAGATCTCAACATCAGACATGAATCTATAAGGTACATCAAAGAAAACATAGGAGAAACGGCTCTACGACATCGAAACTAAAAAGTATCTTTAAAGACGACACACCACTGACCAAGCAAATGGAAGCAAAGATAAACAAATGGGATTATATAAAATTGAAAAGCTTCTGCACCTCAAAAGAAATGGTGACCAAGATACAAAGACAATCCACAGAGTGGGAAAGGATATTCACCCAATACCCATCTGACAAGGGGTTAATATCCAGGATATATCAGGCACTGGCAGCCCTCCACAAGAAAAAAACAGCCAAACCCATCAAAAAAATGGGGGAGAAGAAATGAACAGAAGCTTCCAAAAAAAGAAGAAATTCGAATGGCCAAAAGGCATATGAAAAAGTGCTCTTCATTTTTAATCATCAGGAGATACAAATCAAAACAACAATGAGGTACCATCTCACCCCACAGAGACTGGCACACATCCAAAACAGCAAGAACAACCGGTGCTGGCTTGGATGTGGGGAAAAAAGGACTCTCATCCACTGTTGGTGGGAGTGCCGGCTGGTCCAGCCCCTTTTGGAAAACAATATGGGCATTCCTCCAAAAAACTAGATATTGAGCTCCCATTTGATCCAGCAATAGCACTCCTGGGAATATACCCGAGAGACCGAAAAACACATAGCAGAAACACTATCTGTACTTCTTTATTCATCTATGCACGCTATTCACAATAGCTAGAATCTGGAAACAACCTAAATGCCCGAGAACAGAGGACTGGCTAAAGAAACTGTGGAATACTATGCAGCTGTCAGAAAAGACGAAATTATGAAATTTACCTGCAAATGGATGGACATGGAGACTATCATACTGAGTGAAATTAGTCAGAAGGAAAAGGACAGATATAGAATGACTGCATTCATTAATAGGATATAAATAGAGCCAGTGTTTTACTAAATGTGGGAAATGGTAATGGCAGATTAAAACTCAGCATTGAATATTCACAAAGAGACTTAATTGATAAACTCTAAATATCTGCAGGGCTAGCCACAATGTGTAAAAAAGAGGGAGAGAGATGCAGAGACAGAGAGAGAGAGAGAGGGAGAAAGAGAGGATACTGGGATACCTGCTATTGAGGCAGCCTGGGGTGGGTGGGAGGGGGGGTGGAGGGGGTACATTGGTGGTGGAAATGGGGCACTGGTGGAGGGATGGGTGCTGGTATACTGTATTACCAAGAACCAATTATGAGCACCTTTGTAATTGTATGTCTCATGGTGGTATAATAAAAAATTAAAAAATAAAAAGTAAAATCGCTAAGAATTTAAAACTTTATGCAAGTACAGCATATGTACAAATGCAAACATGCATTATGTATCATATATAATTAAGAATACTTAATATTTCATTTTATACACCCATATTTGGGTCATGATACATTTCATGTTCTAAAGTTTGAAATCCACTAATAAAGACTGATTTTTTGTTTTGCATCAGGATCAAATACTTTACTTTTTTTTAATATTGTATTATACCACCGTGAGATATACAATTACAAAGATGTTCATATTTGGGTTTCAGTCATACAGTGTTCCAGCACCCATCCCTCCACCAGTGCCACCTTCCACCAATGTCCCCGATTCCCTCCTCCCTCCCGTTGCCTGCCTCTAAGTTCTTTATCTCTTTCTCTCTTCCTTCCCTTACACATTGTGGATTACAATACACACATCAAATACTTTTCTTAAATGTACTGGCCTTAAGACATTTGTCTCTTGTCTTTTTTACTTATATTATGAATCAGGAAAAAGATTTGACTGACACTATGTTTCTTCAGAGTGTAGACCAAAAAAATGTAGTAAGTTGTTGCGATATTCTACTTGACTTGATCACTTGACATCCCGTTATTCATCAATTTGCTCGAGCGGGCACCAGTAAAATTTCCATTTGACCCCTATCATATGCCAATGTAGTCCAATGGCATCTACTAAATATTCTACTAAAATGAATAATAAGATAAAAGCTGCTCTGGGAGCAAAAACAATTTTGTGGTTTAATCAACTCAAAGCTTCAAACATCAGATCACTTTGGATAACAGCTTAGGGTGGTGTTGAGAGGGCAGAGTTGAGACCAGCAATAGAAATTTCATTTAATACAGATCTTCCTTGGCTTTACGCTGGGGTTATGCTGTTTCCTTTATCAGTCCATCGTAAGGAGAATAGGCATAGAGCAAAGGCGTTGGCCCAATGCTGCCCACGAGGCTCATGAGGGGTCTGTACTACCACTTCTATTAAATGTGCATTACTTTCACATCTCTGTACACTCAAAAAACCATCAAGAGAAATAATGATAATTTAAGGGTCATCCGCATCATTATTTTTTAAAAAAATAAGTTTTAAATGTGAAATTTACCTTTTTTTTTTTTTGGCTTTTTTTGGGTCATACCAGCGATGCTCAGGGGTTACTCCTGGCTCTGCATACAGGAATTACTCTGGTGGTGCTCGGGGATCATATAGGATGCTGGGGATCGAACCCAGGTCTGCAATGTGCAAGGCCCTATCCACTGTATTATGGCTCCAGCCTCATGAAATGTACTTTTAAAAGACCTTTCCCAAGAACCTAATTTTTTTTGTGTGCCCATAAAAATCTAACATGTCATTGCTGGGGAAGAGGCTGGGGTCCTCATTCACATTCAGCAGTGCTCAGGGCTTACTCCTGACTCTGTGCTCATCCTGGAGATGCCTGGGGCCCCATACGATGCCAGGGGATTAAATCAGGGCTGGCCACCTGCAAGGCTTTAGACCCTATATTAGCTTTCTGGCCCCTACAATGTCATGTTAATGTCTCAGGAATGAGGTATTCAAGAACTCTACATTCATTATTACAGCACTTGACTAACATTCTTATTCTTTCATGTTCAAATTTAATTTAAAAAATTCATATATTTCTAATTTATTTAATAAGTGCCAATCAATACTGCATTTTACATTTTATTTCTATGACATTAAATGCTTACGTGAATCCTTGAAAAATGTATACATTATATACACAATTTTACAATGAACTTTTTCATGAGCTCAATAGCTATATTGAGATCTTCTCTGTTTGTGCTTGTTCTCTATAGTCACATTTCCTTATTCTTCCTCTGAATAACCATAGTCCTAGAAAACTGTGAATAAGCCAAACAGATGCAGCCTGGACAAATGAGGATCAATTAACATAAACAAATCATTGAAGTATACTTTGTCTTTCTCCATTTCCTATATGTCAAGACCGTTTTATGTCTGCAATGAACTCTAGCACTGGCCATTTCTAAAGCTCTGTAAGTTACAACAGCCACTCTGCAGATCTCTACTAATTAAATTCCGATACAATTACCTTCATATTGGGAACATGTACCACATCTCCATACTGATCTTTCGTTTGCACAGTTATGGTAGTTGGCCAGCCACAACGGATATCATCCTTATTCAGGATCAAAGATGTTTTCTGAGGATCAGCATAGGAATCTGGCTGAAGCCACCTAACAGGAAAGAAAAAAAACCAAAGACTGAACACTCACCAACCGATTCAATGACTGACATGAAACTGAAAGAGCGTGAATAAAACTTTTTATCAAACAAATTGCTAAAACAGCATCTTTATTTCTAAACCAACAATCACAAGTGTCTTCCTTGTAAACTACTAATACGATTTATTAAAAAAAAATCACAACACTCTTATGGTTTGTTTCTTCTTTCTTTTATGGGGGGTTAGTGGTGGCTCCCAAATGGTGGTCAGGAAGTCTGGGGGTACCTCTGGCAATTCTCAGCCAGCTGGATAGGTGTTTCAGCGCAAGGGTCAAAGGGTGCAATGCTGTGAGGGCCCAGAAGTGCCAGGGATACGCCGAGCACTCGATGCGGGGGTCCCCAGAGCGTCCCTGGCAATGTGTGGGAGGTGATGTGATTCCAGGAACCAACCCCATCAGGTGCATGAACAGACACTGGTTATGTCCCAGACCTTAAAGATTTCTGTCAATTTAAAAAATACTACTAATAATACTGACTTCAGAAGACTTGACTAGCCTGAAAATCTGGGAAAGAGATTTCACAGCCCCTCTAAAGAGCAGAGACAGAAATACTCTTCTTAGGAACAGCTGGGACTGTCCATCTTCCATTGACACAGTTTCCCACCTATCACGATGATTACCTTACCTTCCACAAAAAAAAAAAAAAAACTGCCAATTTTCTGAAATTAGTGAAATTTACTCTTCAACTTATCCCAAAATACATTTAAATTGTCTCATGAGATGAGTATCTATTAACTTTACAAGGAATTGGCGTACATCACTCTTTCTTCAATCTCCAGTGCAGAGCCTGGCACCATTCACAGTGTGCTGAAACTACTGTTCTAACACTTGGTTTGCAATCACTGATCCACTGATCAGTGGAGGATGGCGCCAGAGCACAGTGTAAAAAGGCTGAAGAACACTGTCATACAAACGTCCACAAAGAGCAGTGAAGCTGACCTAAGGTACTTTCTATTCTTTTCCAAACACCATTCTGGCTTTAAAAACTAAAGAGTAATACAAGTATTTTTTAAAGTAAAGGCAGAAAAAAGTCAAATTTCTAATTTTACAAGTAAAACCACACACACTAGCATATTTTCCTTTTGGTCATAAAAAACAGCACGGGGCGGAACAACGGGAGGGCATTTGCCTTGCGCGCAGCCGACCCGGGTTCGATCCCGGCATCCCATATGGTCCCGAGCACCACCAGGAGTAATTCCTGAGTGCAGAGCCAGGAGTAACCCCTGAGCATTGCTGGGCGTGACCAAAAAGCAAAAAAAAAAAATTAGAAACAGCATAATAGAACAAAAAACTGGGAACTCAATACTCAAATCATTTACGTTCTAAATTTAGATTTACAAAAGAACATATTTCAAAAATAAAATGCAGTAAATCGAGGAAGTCAGTCGAGATATTAAAGTTATACCATGTGTTCCAAGTATTTTAAAAAATGAAAGTATATCTAAAAAATTTAGAATAACACCAAACATTTGAAAACAGTTAGAAATATTAGGTGCCTTTTATACTCCAGCACGTTCAAACACATAAATCAGTTTATTTTAGGCAGCATTTTAACATTCTCTAAATGGCCCGTAAATTTCTCTTCAAAAATGACGGTTCAGCAAGTCCTGAAAGAAGATAACAATAGTATTCAAAGTATACTACCTTGCAAGTCTTCCTCCACTTGATCCTGGAACACAAGCTATAAAATCATCCAGAAAAGACTGTTCATTGCTTTGGATCTGTAGTGGTAAGTTTCCTTCAAGTGCCTCTAAGATAGTTGGCGAATGGGAAAGAGCTAAGCCCTTTCCCAGAATGCCAGAATGGGTTTTGCAGACCTATTGGATCAAAGCAAATATTTATATATCTTTTTCATGAAAAGCTTACATGAATTTTTATTTTCTTCAACAGTGGCACAATAAAGATCTCATTACATCTGGCTTAAATGATGTTTTATAAAAAAAAGGTATAATAGTCTTTGAAATAATAATAATAAGCTCCTTGATGGTTCTCCTTAAAGTAAAATCAGGCATGACATACAACAGCTATTATGGGCTTACATATTTTCACATCTGACTTAGGATACAAAGATACAAAGATTTTACTTTTTGCTCTTTTATTTATTTATTTATTTATTTTTGCCTTTTTGGGTCACACCCGCAATGCTCAGGGGGCTACTCCTGGCTCTGCACTCAGGAATTACTCCTGGCGGTGCTCGGGGGACCTTATGGGATGCTGGGGATAGAACCCAGGCCGGCAGAGGCTGGCTGTGTGCAAAGGCAAAACATCCTACCCACTGGGCTATCGCTTCAGCCCCTAATTTTTTTGCTCTTTTACAAAGTAAAATTTGCTGGGTTTTCCAAAAAAATCCCAGAAATGTCTGAACATTACTGAGAGTATTGTGGCTCCCTGTAATGAATAAAAGCACAGCCACGGACACTTTGTCACCAGAGGTCAAGTTCCAGCACAGCTGCTTACAAGCTGTACGATTCTGGGCAGGTTACCTAAAACAAAGCTTCTTAAACCTTGGCCACTGATGATCCCTTTCCATCCAAGAACTGTTAAATGGCCCCATCTATATAAATGGCTATATTCTGAGCACATAAGACCATATATACTGCTAATAAATGATAATTGTATTTAAAAAAATCAGTTTTTGAGTTTTTTGAGTTTGCCTCAAGAGCTGGTGGAGAAGGCAGTCAGGATAGGGAAGGGACCACTGTGACAATGATGGTTGGAAACGATCACTCTGGATAAGAATGTGTGCTGAGAGTAAGCAGGTAAAGAACAACAACGATAACCTCTTACTGCAAACCATAAATCCCAAAAGATGGAGGAGGGGGAAGGAGGGAGGGGAGAGGGCGAGAGAGAGCAAGAGTGAGAGAAAGAGAGAGGAGAGAGCGAGAGCAAGAACAGAGAGAGAGAGAGAGAGAGAGAGAGAGAATGCCAGAGTGGTAGGCTGGGGTCTGGGGGATGGTGGGAGGGAAACTGGGAACCTTGGTGGTGGGAAATATACACTGGTGGAGGAAGGTGTGTTGGAATATTGTATGACTGAAACCCAACCATGTGATTCAACAAAAATGAATTAAAAAAAAAAATAAAGCAAAAGGACCTATATGCCTCACTATTAAATGGAAAAGAGTATCTCTAATTCACTGAGTTTAGTGAGGTCGGCAGAGAAAAAATAGGCAATGTTAGGACAGTGTTTGATAAAGTTAAGACCACAGATGTTTGTGTTTTAATTTTTTGCTGGCATCAACTGATCTTGGAGAAACTAATAAAATATAACAAAACTAATAAAATATAACCAACATTCAACATTGGAAGATTTGAATACTAGCCTTGTCTTCCTTATTCAAATCACATTGCTTCTTATATTAGCTACTGTTCATTGTAAGACACTGACATCACAAGCAATAGTACAACAGCAAAAACAGAGTTAATGTTACAGATACTGAAAACATCACATACTTTATAGATAGAATTTACTAGTAACTACAAACTAGTAAATTGTAAATAAAACTGGTTGTGCCAGCATTCTTCCTAATACAGGAAGTATGACAGAAATGATTTAAATAGTGCTTACCAAATGTGGACTAATTCATGGCAAAATCAGAGAAAATATAGACATAACAGAGTTCTTTCAAAGAATATACCTTTCCTATAATGGATTATTACAATGGCTAAGATAGAATGTTGCTACAAATAAATGAGACATTAAAAAAAAACCAGATCACTTCCAGGGGTAGAGGAGAAGGGCAGGTCTAATACCCTTTATGGTCAACCCAGTGCTAGGCTTGAAGGGTCATTTCTAAATAGACAAATACAATCTAACCTTGAAACAGTAACAAGCTGATGGCACACTTGACCACTGGTTATAACCATTTTTTGTGACAGATTTATCACAATGTAAAATAAATATTATACCTCTTCATCTGTTGCCATTCCTTATAAAAATTTATAATATTATCATACAGCTACAGCTGCCATATAGAAATGTTTCCCCTTTCATTATGTGATAAGATAAAATTTCTTTCAAAGTCAAATTTAAGCATCCGCAGCTGCTGAAGCCTTCCTCTGCACCTCGGCCCTCGGAGGCTTTGTTCAGTACTTAATGTCTCAGCGTTGCAGCATTACAATATCCAGCAGGGCACAGGGGGCTTCTCCCACCCAAGGAGCAATTATGAATTTACTTAGCTTTAGAAATAATAGTGAGGAAAAAGGAATAACTAATGAGTTCTATGTTCGAGAAAAATAAGATTGACTGCTGTGGAAACACCGCGTTTAAGTCAACATGCAAAGTTTATCCTTACAACGTTTGGGACAGTACCTGTAATGCGGCCTCTTCAAGAATTTCAAGATCTTCCTCTAATTCATTACCTATTGTACAAAGAAAAAAATTTACTAAAATATACCAATGTTGGTTTAACTTGCTCATCTTTTGATTCATAAAACTATTTTCACAACTCTGATATTCCAGACTGAAAAGAACTATTATTATCTCGGCTGGAGCTCACTGGTTGATATTTTAAAATACTATTTAAAATTTATGAAAGTCATTAAAAACTGTAAACGAGTTAGAATTTTAAAGATATAACTGAAAATCAATCCCTTTGGGAAAAGATAAATGTACTTATGCACTTAAATGTACACTACCGAATTTAGTATATTAGGTTTTTTTTATTTCCCAAAAGAGAGGAAATTGGTTATCCAGAATAAGAGGTCTTGGCTTTATATTTTGATTATCTTACAATCTATTTTTTAATAAGCAACAGTAGCTTAAGGTAGTAATTATATTCACTAGATATTTTATATTTCACTAATATAAAATAATTTAGTGACTTTTCGTGGGCAGCTTTTACTTACATAAACTACTACTAAATGTTTCAGAGAAATATTCAAATGACATAATAATATAGAATGAAAAATTCTACCTCTTTGAACAACGCCACTATCCTCCTTCCAAAGACTGTGTAACAGTTTCTTATGTATTATTCTATAGATTTTGTGTGAGGATAGAAAACCCATCATGCCGGTTGATATGACGCGATGCATGCCAAGACTGGACCCTCGTCTTCAGCTTTGCTTTACTCAGTATCATCTGTATAGCTTTCACATTTTTAATTTCTGCTTTTAGAAGGTAGGTCTACGTTTTATTTTATTTTACTTTTTAGGATTCTGGGCCAGACCTGGTGGAACTCAGGGCCATGCCAGTGGAATACAGGAGCTCCTGGCTCTGTACTCATGAATCGCTGCTGGCAGTACTTGGCAGGATACTGGGGACTCTGTGGTGCTGGGGACTGAAACATGCTCAGTCAGGCTCAATGAAAGCATCTCAACCCTAGCACTATCTCTCAAGCCCCATTTATTATTTTTTAACAGCCAGGTACATTCTCACTGTATGAGATGCCACAGCAACCAGCTGTCAACTAGTAAGACAGGTTCGTTACTCCTAGGTATACCTATATATATGTGTGTGTATATATATATATTTATATATACTCCTAGGTGTATATATATATATGTATATACATATATATATATATATAGCACCTAGGAGTATATATATATATATACATATATACAAATATATATATATACTCCTAGGTACAGGAGTATATATATATATACCTAGGAGTATATATATACTTATATACATATATACATATGTCCATTATATATACCATATCCAGAAGAATAGGAAATTACTGATAAATTTCTTCCAATGGAGTTGTGCCAAATTTTCTCTGTATGAACAGAATACAGGATAAACACTTTTATAGTTATACCAATATTAAGTAGGAGAAAATGAGAATCAAAGGAATTATAAAGATAAAAGTGAGACATATGTAAGAGACAGAGAGGAACTAGAAAGAAAAGGATAAAATGGGAAATATAGACTGAGAAAGGAGTTACTAGATTTTTTTAATGTTAAGAATTAGAGAAATATGATAAAGAGAATATAATAATGAGTTTGGGGCCAGAGTGATAGCACAGTGGGGTAGTTTGCCTTGCATGCGGCCGACCCAGGTTCAATCCACGCCATCCCATATGGTCCCCCGAGCACTGCTAGAATAATTCCTGAGCAAAGAGTCAGGAGTAACCCCTGAGCATTGCTGAGTGTGAACCAAAAAAAGCAAAATATAAAAAAAAAAGTTTGATTTCAAGTACTGTAGAAGTGTCAAATACACAAATGTCACAGAATTAGTAATTACTTTATTCTCAACTTAACCAGCTCGACTATAAATCAGTTTATGTATAAGTCTGTTGATATGAGGTGATATATAGCGACCATCCCTGTCACTGCCTCAGCATCTGTATTCAACCTGACTCCCCTCAGACTCCTGATTCTCTTAACACCACTCCACTGTGAAAGGCCTTGTATTCTCATTTTACTAATAAATTTCCCAGAGTGCATATAAATATCAAGCTCTTTAATTCAAAGAGAGACTTTTTGCAGGGGGTTGAAGTGGAGGCAAGCAAGAGTGTGACTGGGCCACACTCAGTGATGCTCAGGGTTCACTCTGCGAGGCTTGAGGGACCACATATAAGGGATAAGCCACACTCAAGAGAACAAAGGACTGTAATCATGGGACTCTCTCTTTTCCCTCTCTCCCTCTCTCCCTCTTTCCCTCTCTCCCTCTCTCCCTCTCCTCTCTCTCTCCCTCTGGCACTCAATGACAGATTTTAATTGTTTCTGTCACGTATTAAATCCCATGAATACTAACTTAATTTATTAACTGATTTTATTACTACTTCACTGGCCGTTTCTTTCAGCGTTCTCTTGCAACCTTTTTTTCCTGTCACATTTATCTTTGATATATGGATAATCCCAGCTTTGATCCTCTAGGACCATCCTTTCCTTTCTCACTGCTGTCTCTTCATAACTCTGCTTTCATACCATTTAGTTTTTGTTTTCAATCCATAGCTGGCAGTGCTGGGGGTAATTTCCAGCTCACAGCTAAGGGGGTGGCTCTTGATGGCACACAAGGAACCATGCCGTGCCAGATATGGGCCTGGGGCTCCTGCATGCAGAGCAGACTCTCCCATACTCCCCAGCCCTTGGCATCATCTCTCAAGACCGCTGTATATTAAAGGCCAACTGTGCTCAGGGTGTCTGTACCGAGCTCTAGACAATAAATAATTGTCTGTACGTCCACTAGGAGACTGATTAAACACCTTAAACATTGGCTGACTACTCTATATCCAGAACTTGTTCTGGTGCCCTTGGTACAGAGCATGTTTATGTCTGAAGAGGCTATTTATGTATATTTGCCAACTAAAAATAACTGGAAGAAATTCTTCCATCTCCAAAAGCATCAAAATACAAGTATATCAACAATTACTCTTCCTGACTTATTTTGCAATTCTCTGAAATATGAAACATTTCAAAATTCTATTTTCACAATGTTCTATACTAAACATATTAAAACTAACAGTAAAAACTAAGCCATACAATTGATTAAACTTACCAATAGGTAGTGCTAAATCTTTCTTCATCAGAGCTGCTGCACAACTCCACCAAGATTGGCCAATTCTTTTTCCAACTGAATTACTCCCTACAGAATAAAAAAAAACTATTAAAACATTGTGTGGAATATGGAATTATCAACACAATGTGACTTGCACTCAAGTTTACCTTATAGATTATGGTTAAATTAATTCAATATTGTTTCATGTTTGTTATAAGGCTTAGGCATATAATTTATTGCTAAAATAATTCTTCACTGCTTTGATATAAGTACTTTTCAAAGTTGATTTTGGTTTCTTGTAGGATTAGAAAATTTTAGGAGAAATGGCTTATTCTCATTTTCAAGTACAAATGTGCTCAGAAAGATAAGGTGTAGCCATCTGATAAGATTTATTTTTTTTGGGTCACACCGGCGATGCTCAGGGGTTACTCCTGGCTCTTCGCTCAGGAATTACTCCCTGGCAGTGCTGGGGGGGGAGGGGAGGGGGCATATGGGATGCTGGGGATCGAACCCGGGTCAGCTGTGTGCTAGGCAGCTGCTGTACTATCGCTCCGACCCCAGTCTTAGATTTAGAACTGGCACATAACACATTAAATCTTCACAAGATGAGTCACATTGCACAGACTTCAGATCATTGCACAATGTTAAACTACACATTTGCATTGCAAGACCTTCCTTAAAATAATTCTAAACTTATTATAGTCAGTAGACACAATTTAAGTCAACAGAACAATTTTCCTTATATGAACAAGAGGTCAGCTCATTCTCACCTCATCAGGTCCAGGGCTAAACTCATAGCCAATTGCAAAGCACTTGAAACCATAGAAAGAAGCTTTGTCATCCTTTACATAATCAGATGCAGTCTCCAATGAAAAAAGAGCCTCATTTCCTATGGTGGGGTCGGGGCGGAGAAACAACACAGTAGCGCACTCAAGATCAGCAGCAACATTATTAGAATTCCATACCTCATAACCACCTCAAGATAGGTAATTGTAAAAATATGATACCTACCAGATTTCCTCAGTTCTTATGGGTTTCTCTATTTACCTAGAAAATGTTATTAAAAAACTAACCAAATAATCACTACCAATCTGCCCTCGCCACTGCACAAAAAAAAAAATTAAGGGTGTCATCCCAAGTTAATTATTATTTTCCTCTTTCTGATCGGATTCTCCTCAAATACCCTACCTTTATCCTTTGTCAGTGATCAGTCAGTTCTGAGGTTAACCTGCATTAGTGTCTGTTTTGGAGAAGCAATCCTCTGCCTCACAGCTGGATTTCCCTCATCTTATCACTAACATTCTGAATTGAAACTAGCTAGTTTGAAAGACTACAAGTTCATGTATTTTTAAGAACTGCCCACAGGGTCCGAGACTGTACAGTGGGTAGGGCAGCTGTATTGCATGTGGCTGACCAGATGTGATCTCTGGTAGCACATGTCAGTCCCTTGAGCCTTATGAGGGCTGTAAGTCCTATGAGTGAGCCTTGAGAGCAGAGCCAGGAGTAAGCAGTGAGCAAGCTGGGTGTAGCCCTGAACAAGAAGCAAGGAAAAGAAACTGACGACAATGGGATAAACATTAAGAAACATTGAAAAAAGACTTTTAATATTAAAAGTATTATAAATATAAGACTTATAAATATTAAAAAATTAAAGACAAAAAGATGAAACAACTTGTCTATCAAATGTCTTATATTTTATTGTGTTCTCTCTCACTCACTCAGACACACACACACACACACACACACACACACACCCCTCTGTCTCATAAGTTTTAATAGAACTCAGCAGGTGGCTTTCCAATTCTTTCCAAAGAAAGGAATTTTTATAAAATTCTCTACATTTACCAGCTTCTGGTAAGATAAAAGATATAAACCACTTTTTTCCATACTTTGGTATAAATATATAGATACAGTCACTCCTCAAAAGTAACTCTATACTTGGGTCAAGCCAATCTCTGTCCACGGTTTCCTCAACATTCTGTCCTCTTAAACTATGTCCCCGCCTACAGTATCTTCTTTTTTTTTTTTTACAGTATCTTCTTTACTCGACTATAACCCTGACACATAATTGGTCTTGAATAAACTCTTCTAATCACTGGATGCACAATTTCAATGAAGCACCCTTACTAAACGTAAATTATCATAAACATATAAAATTCAGCAGTTTTGCTTTTATGGAAGAGTGAAAATAACCTACCCGGCAACACTAAAACCATTGTAGGGCCATCCAGAGGATCCTGAAAATTTCTTCAACTCTATCCATGAATTAAGATTTTCATGAACAGATGTCAATTTTGGTCCATATCCTGAATTCTGAATAGTCCTAACGGGAATCATCAAACGGAGGACATCTTCCGACTGTGCGGTACCACACTGAGGGTCAAACTCAATCGTCATCCACCGTACACATTCTGGGAATGTCACCTAAGGTGAATATGGAAGGCGACACTTGCTTTTGTTAAGGATTAGACTTTTACTTTTGGTCTATTTTAGAAACAGATCATCATACTGACTGCAAAGGCGATACTGTTAATATGCCGCAAAACTTAATTGCTTAAATAGGAACAGAAATAAAACCATTAACGTTCAGACAAATTGTACCTATTTCCTATATGTAATATTTTCTACCTAGTATTTGATTGATACCATACTAATAACATAGTAATTCGTTAATTTTAAGAAATAAGAGTATTAATAGTCAATATGAGGGAAACAATTACAAAGCATCTTTTTTTTTTTTTTTAATTTTTTTATTATACCACCGTGAAACATACAATTACAAAGGTGTTCATAATTGGTTCTTGGTAATACAGTATTCCAGCACCCATCCCTCCACCAGTGCCCCATTTCCACCACCAATGTACCCCTCCCTCCCATCCCCCCCCCCCCGCCTTAATAGCAGGTACCCCAGTTTCCTCTCTTTCTCTCTCTATCTCTCTCTCTGTCTCTGCATCTCTCTCCCTCTTATTTTACACATTGTGGCTAGCCCTGCAGATAGTTAGAGTTAATCTTAAATTCCATAAATATTCAGTTATATGATTTTCCGCAAGTCTGCAATATAATGCATCTTACTTTGGTGAGAATGTATAAAAGTAGGCGAAATTTAGAACAATAAAATATAAAGATAGATTTTATAAAAAAATGAGTAAATAAAAGATTTTAGTCTTTTTCTGGTTATCTACCATTCATAACATTAGCAAAGCTTTCTACTACCAAAAAAAAACCCTTAGAATTTCATACATCATAAAAACACAAAAATAATTAGACATACAGTTACACACAAACACACTTTATGAAAGTCTTAAGTTTACCCAAATTCCCAGCCTAAAAATTGTATTATTTTAAGATTTATATGATCCGAAGAGAAACCAGAGAACTAAAACTGTATCATTCGTAAGAGTTGATGATGGCACTGAATTACATGTATTTTTTAAGTGTCTTCACCATCATAGCAGAGAACTGTTTTGGCAGTTAAGTTACTTACTATTAGGCAGACTGTCAAATTGCAAATCATGGTTGCATGATTTGATATGAGCCTTACAAATTTCCTAAGTATAAGATTACTGTAAAAAAATACTTAGAATTCAAATACCATATGGAAACCAAAGTTCATGTTTGATATTTTGGAGAACCCTCAAATGTTCTCCAAAAGAAAAATGTCAACAATCTTCTTTAAAACCCTGGCTCAAATGAACAGATATTTCACCAAAAAGATACAAATGGCCAACAACTTTGATCATAGTGACACAAATAATAAATTAAAGCTTAACTGGGTTACTGTTTGTCCTGCAATTTCACAAAAACCCCTAATTTACCCATATACTCTATTTGGGACAATGTAAGAATACTAGAGGGACCTACAAATGAAAAGAAAGGGAACACAGAAAACCATAATGTAGGAATTTTAGTTGAGTCTAATTTCACTGTCTTCCGTTCATCATCGATTTGCTTGAACGGGCACCAGTAACATCTCCATATGTCCTGTCTCATGCAAGTAGAGCCCAAGGGCACCTGCTTGCTCCAGGAACATAAATAGCCTCATCATTCCATCAGGTCATGAGAATGAGGTCTATAATTGTTACTGGTATTTGGCATATGAAATACGACATGGGTAGCTTGCCAGGCTCTGCCGTGGCGGGTAGCATACTCTTGTAGTCATCTCTAAATCCAGCATTTATTGATGAACCGCACGGCAACGCGAGCCAGGCTGTGATAGGCTGGTCTGCTGGGTGAAGTTCTGACGAGGGGGAAGTCCTGATGTGGAAACTGGAGGCCCTCATGGAGTGGGGGGTCATCTGGCTTGTTGCAAGGCTCTGCTAGGGTGGTGGGCCAGGGCTAGAACCCGCCTTCCCTCCCGGGCTCCTCGTGAGCAGCTGGGCACAGAGAGAGCCAGTAGCAGCTCTGCCCCATGTCTGTGAGTCAAATACCTTTGGACTCACATAAAGGTAGTATACCCCAAATACCTTTATGATTATTTCTTTGGTCTAAGAGTTATTTGGTCTAAGAGTTTTGAGTCTAATTTAAACAATTAAAAAATAATAATTTTTTGGGGGGGTTCCAATTCAAACAACTACAAATATGCACACTTAATGAAATAAAACAATTCTTTTTTTTTCAGTGTGCAACAGTGTTGGTAAGTCCATTTAGTGTAGAGGGACAGAATGAAATTTCTACAAATGTGCTTTACAACCAAACTGGATATGAAATAAATGAAGCAAATTAAGCAGATATAGGAAGAGTTGTAATTGTTGACTTTGGATCATGGAAAAATAAAGTACACTGTACTAGCTTGTCTATTCATAAATTTATTACTTTTTCAAAAATAAACGGAGTATTTGAAGATCCCAGATTTGGTCTCCAGCACCCCATGGACTCCTGAGCACTCCAGGAAAAGACCAGGAGTATCTCTTAGATGCACCAGGTATGACCCAAAAACCAAAAAGCAAGTAAAATATTTTACAAGCACATAAAACTTAATAGTTTTGTTTTCACTATACTATCACTATCTTCCCCGCTAATCATCTATTTGCTAGAGCGGGCACCAGTAATATCTCCATATGTCCTGTCTCATGCTAGTAGAACCCAAAGGCATCCGCTTGCTCCAGGAACATAGAGAGCCTCAAACCATTGTATTAGGTCACGGGAATGACCAAATATAAATGTCACTGGTATTTGGCATATCAAATACGAAACGAGCAGCTTGCCAGGCTTGCTGTGCGGGTGGGCAAATTCTTCTCAATATACATTATATAATTCTTGAAAGAAAGGGATATGAGATTCTGAATATTCTTTAAGTTTGTATTCATACATTCTATTTTGAAATCTGCTTACAAAGTATTCTTAACATGTTGTTATATAAACAAAATATCACTCTCAGCACATTAAACCAAGTTTCCCATTTAAATTCTTCCTAGGAATTGGCACCTACCTTGTAGTGCATTACACATGCAGGTTTATAGGGGTGCTCACTCCGATGACAGCGTAGTGGTTCGAGGTGGTGCAGGCAGAGAGGCCTTGCTCGGGCTGATTTCCAGTCGTGCTATCTGTTGACTGGTTAGGATTGAAGGCAGGCGGAGCATACTTCTGGTTCAGAATGGCGACTGAGGGAAGCAATTGTTGGACAAGACCAAATACCTCTACAGCCACCTATTAGGAAAAGATGATTGAATGAGAAAATGAGTATGAAAAGTTGCTTTAAAATCATTACCAATTGGTGATAATTATTAAGAATTTCCTTCTAAAGAGTTTTTCATTAGGCAAGTTTTTATTCAACAAGAAATTTGTTGCATAGAAGTTTATCTTAAGTGACTTAGATGTTACATGAAAATATTCTAGAATGGGGTCGGAGAGATAATACAGCAGGTAGGACGCTTGCATTACACACACCAGACCCAAGTTCAATCCCGGCATTCCATATGGTACCCCAAGACCCTCCAGAAGTGATCCCAGAGCGCAGAGTCAGGAGTAAGCTGAGAGTCAGCTAGCACAACAGGCTAGGCTGAGTACAAGCTTTGCATGTGGGAGTCCTGGGTTTGATCCCCAGTACCATACAGTTCCCCCAAGCATCAGTGGAATGATCCTCAAGTGCAGAACTGAAAGAAGTCCTGAATACCATCCAGTGTGCCCCCAAAGCTAATGTGTGTGCAGGCACAGGATGCACACACATACACACACGGACATACACAATAACTAAGGACAATAATTCAATATACAATAGTAAGAACGTTTAACAGACTTTTCATTTTAACCAGTCCTTTCCATATTCTGACCCCCAAAGTACTAAAATAGTATTGTTGAAGGAAAACATAAAGTCTAAACAGCATATTTTAAGAAAACAGTGAGGGCCAGAGAAACAGAATATTGTGGGTAAGGTGCTTGCTTTGCATGCAGGAGACCTGAACTTGCTGAGTGCTACCCTGTCGGGTCCCCAAACCCACCATGAGTGATCCCCTTAGTTCAGACCAGGGGTAAGCCCTGAGCACAGACAGTCTGTGGCCCCAAAGCTAAACAAAGAGTAAAAAGGAAAGAAAATTATGAATCATATGATTATATTACATACCTTGGGAATAGCAGCAGCCACTGGTCCTATGTAGGCTATAATAAGCGGGAGCAGCATGGAAAACAGACTTGAAGAGCTAAGCAGTTCTGGGATGTCATCAGCTTGCAAAGAATAAAACATAAAGTTAGAAGGTGATTTCCTTGTAATGCACTATGCTATACTAAATCTGTATTCTATTCTCTTAAATAAAACTACAGCTGCTGTTAAATGAATGCTTAGAAAGAACACAGTATTCTAGGGGTTCCATTTACATGTGCTATGTCAACTGATGCTCACAATAAAATACATTAATTTGGGCCATATCCAGCAATGCTCAAGGGCTATTCCTCACAGTATGCTTGGGGAACCATATATGGTGCTAGTATTGAACTGGGGGTGTGTGTGTGTGTGTGTGTGTGTGTGTGTATATACACACACACACACACAGTATGCTTGGGGAACCATATATGGTGCTAGTATTGAACTGGGGTGTGTGTATATATTTTTTATATGTATATACTATTTATTTTATATGTATATACTATATATATAAATATATATATAAAAAATATATATATATTTGCTTTTTGGGTCACACCCGGCAATGCTCAGGGGTTTCTCCTGGCTCTGCACTCAGGAATTACTCCTGGTGGTGCTTGGGGACTATATGGGATGCCAGGGATCGAACCCGGGCTGGCAGGGGCCAGCCGCGTACAAGGCAAACGCCCTACCCACTAGGCTATTGCTCTGGCCCTTATATATATATATTTTAATGCATTTTTTAATATATATATATATATTTTTTTTTGCTTTTTTACTCTTTGGAGTAGTTAATATTTTGCAGGCAATTTGAAGAAAATTGCCTGCAAAATATTAACTACTCCAAATGTTTGTTATTTAGGAGTGCATATAGTTCTTCTAAATATATGAAAGTGGTGTTGGGAGCATAAACTGAGTACAAGTTAAGACAATCTTTATTTTGGGGCTGGAGCAATAGCCCAGCAGGTAGGGCATTTGCCTTGCAAGCGGCTGGCCTGTGCCAGCTGGGTTCGATCCCCGGCCTCCCATATGGTCCCCCGAACACCACCAGGAGTAATTCCTGAGTGCAGAGCCAGGAATAGCCCCTGAGCATCTCTGGGTGTGACCCAAGAAAAAAAAAAGACGATTTTATTTTAAGCATGTTTCCCAGTAATTATAATGTGCAACTAGGTTTAAGAATAAATATTTTAATGGAAAACTGTGGTGGGCAAAAGTGAATGCTGCTGTAATATAATTCTGTTGCAAGTGGAGGATTACTAGATAACTCAATGGAGAATGAGAAGAAGGTAGATTATCAGAATATTATCCATCAACTGGAAAGAAAGTGTGTGCTTATTTATGGCATCCCTAAACTGGGGGGGAGAAAAGAATGTAACAGTAGATTTCCAAAGTGGAAAAAAAAATTTAGCACATAATTTTACAACTAAAATTGAGACTATGTTCAGGGTTGCCCAGATCTTTGAACAAATGGTGATACCATTACTGGAAACAGAATACATGGAAAGAACAGCTCTAAATAAGAAAGCAAAATGCTTTGACTACTAAATGAGATTAAAGCCAAAATGGTTTAATCAAAGTTTTTCTCTTACCATAAGCTTAATTAAGGTCAGCTTATTGTTTATGAATATCACAAAAACAAAATCTGTACTGGAGTACGAAGATGTCTGATCCAAAATGAATGCTATGTACGTGCATAACTGGCCTGGAATAAAGACGGTCCCTATTTAATAACCATGGGTAATAAAGGGAATAGAGACTTTGAACTGGGACCAGAGAGACAGGGAAGTACAGCCCATGCTTTGCATGTGGCTCACCTGGGCGTTACCCCCTAGCATCACTTGGTCCCCTAAGTTCTGCCAGCGTCACTCCTTAACAGAGTAGGAAAAGGAATAGCCCCCAGCACTGCCAGATATGTCCCTATCCCTGCCAACACACACACACACACACACACACACACACAGAGACACAAAGACACACACACACACACACACGGACACTTCAGAAGTAAAGGAGAGCCTTACCATCCACCGCCAGGGCCCGGTGCAAGAGGTCTTTCGCAGCTCGAACAACAGTGCTCACCACGGACAGAGCCCGGCTACAGTTTTTGTCTTCCTCATTGGCTTTACTCAGAAGCTGGGATTGTAAATCTCCATCAAATTCACTCCTGCAACATAAGTAGCCACACATGAGACTCACGGAAACAAAACATATCATATATCCAGATCACAGCTCCTACTTAAAGTTAAAAAAAACCGCCAAAGAAATGATGCAATTTTAAGTGGTGATAGGGCTCTGAAGGAGCAAAGCAGGAGAAGGTTATTTAAAGTTATTTCAATAAGGCCGAGGAGAATTTATCGTAGGAACTGATATTTCAACAACGGCCTGCAATCGCTCAATGAAGACCAACAAACCAAAGAGAAGGCCCAAAGATCCACATACAAACATTCAGGACTGAGAAACAGAAATGTAAAGATTCAGACAGGAGTTAAGATCGGAGAATCCAAGGAACGGAATGAAAAAAAGTATCACTTCACTTCACTTGTCTTCCCGCTGTTTACTGATTTGCTCGAGCAGGCACCAGTAATGTCTCCATATGTCCTGTCGCAAGCAAGTGTATGGAAGAAGAAACAGCGCATACAGGGTAGGAAGGAGACAGAAGGAAAGAAAGAAGAGCAGGCAGAATGCAAAGAAAGAAGGGGTGGTAGGGTGGTAAGGATAAACAGGAGGGAGCAGGGACAGCTTGGAGGAACGGAAACTGTGGCACATTTTACACGTAAAGGGAATGGGAACTACTGAGAAGATTTTGAGCAAGGGCAGAACTTGAAATAATTTACAGTTCGCTGCAGTCGTTCTGCTGTGTTGTGGTAAAAATGACACCGAAGGGCAGCAGCTGGAAGGAGGGGACGAGAGACTGATGTAATAGTTACGCAGGTGGAGGGGGCACGGTGTGAGCTAGACTATTAATGATGCAAGTGGTGAAAAAGATAGAAGATGTTTTGAAAGTACAGATGCCAGGGCTCGACCAAATAAGAGGTAAAATGTCACACACACACACACACACACACACACACACACAAGGTAAGGAATAACTCCAAGATGCTGAGCCAAATGGAACTGGTTCTCTATATATTAAATTAAGATAAACTATCTACCTTGAGAATCCATAGAAGGGTACTGATTTTTGTCTACAAAACTTGACCCTATAAATCAGACAGGAATTAAGATCGGCAAATTCAAGGAACGGAAAAAAAAAAAAGTATGCAAGAAGAAATAGAGCATACACTATGTGCTATTTCTTCTTGCATACTATAAATCACTATGGTTATGGATAGTCAATAACTATCTCAGTTTCTTAGCTGTAAAGCAGCAAGAAGGAAAGTGCTTAGCTCCTGGGGCTACTGTGAAGACTACAAGCAAAACCTTTAAAGCATTGTGCAGCTTATCCTAAGTGCTCAACATAGAGTTACTGATATCAGCATCCTCATTACTGTCACTGAGATGAAGAAATATCAGAGAGTTCTGGATATCAGACTAGGTCTCAGACAGCAAAGGTCAAAGGGAAAAACCTGGGAGCCTGCAGAGCAGGCTGGTATTTAGTCATGTGATTTAATCTCTTGTTTAACACTTAGGGCAAAGTATCCAAATAGCTAAACATTTTATGCATGTATGTGTGTACCTTTTTTTTCTTTTTGGGTCACACCCGGCAATGCTCAGGGATTACTCCTGGCTCTGCACTCAGGAATTACTCCTGGCGGTGCTCAGGGGACCATATGGGATGCTGGGAATTGAACCCGGGCCGGCACAGGCTGGCCGCATGCAAGGCAAACACCCTACCCGCTGGGCTATCGCCTCCGGCCCCCTATATGTGTGTACTTTTAATTCTTGCTCCACAACTGGCGGTGCTCAGGGGTTACTCCCGAACTCTGGGATCGTGAAGAGCTGTCACCTGAGGTACAGGTACTTCTAGGGGCGCTCCAGGTTTCTGAACTATGCACCTCTTATTTTATACATGATAGTTTATAATCTATGGTATGAAAGAGAACCACATACTGTTTAATGTTATGCGAGCAACCAAAAAGGTATTTCATGATGTGGTAAAACTAGAAAGGTATTTTTAAAACCTTCTATTAACATCTACTATTTCTTTTTTTTTTTTTTTTTTTTTTTGTGGGTCACACCCGGCAATGCTCAGGGGCTACTCCTGGCTTTTCACTCAGGAATTACTCCTGGCAGTGCTCAGGGGACCATATGGCGTGCCGGGATCAATCCCTGGTGGGCAGCGTGCAAGGCAAACGCCCTACCCACTGTGCTATCGCTCAGGCCCTACTATTTCTATTTCACATGAAGAAAAGGAAGCATAAGGGAGTGTAAGATTTCCATAAAACCTGAAACATAAAATGATTTTAGGGAAATTATTTTGTACTAGCTGTGTATGCAATGTCTCTAGGAAACTGAGGGCTTAAATGCTGCTAAGAGAAAACTTCAGGCTGAGAACGTATACTTGTGCTTTTTAAACTGCAAATTATCACTATTTATCTAGATAAGTAATTTTTTGCTTAAAATGCTAAAAGAAACACAGAATCACATATTTTACTACTCTCAGGGTAGGTTGGTCAGATACAGTATTTACAGAGCTGAAAAGACACAGTAACAGGTCAAAATACTACTACATCCTGGGGAGAGTAGATTTAACACTTTCAGTTATTTAACAAATTAACAGATTTAATTTAAATTTGAAACAGCAGTCTATAAGCTCATAAAAAGTGACGATTAGGGGCCTGAAGAGATATCCCAGTGGATAGGGCTTTTGCCTTGCACGCGGCTGGCTCATGCCGGCACGGGTTCAATCCCCGGCATCCCATATGGTCCCCCGAGCACCGCCAGGAGTGGTTCCTGAGTGCAGAGCCAGGAGAAACCCCTGAGCATTGCTGGGTGTGACCCAAAAAGCAAAAAAAAAAAAAAAGTGACGATTAAAAGCACATATGGGGGGGCCAGAGCGATAGTCCAGCGGGTAGGGCGCTTGCACCGCGCCGCCGGCCAGTCCCGCCCGGGTTTGATCCCCGGCATCGCGATATGGTCCCCCCGAGCACAGCCACGAGTAATTCTTGAGTGCAGAGCCAGGAGAAACCCCCGAGCATTGCCAGGTGTGACCCCCTGCCAAAAAAAAAAAGCACATATGCCCAATAAAATACATATTTCTAATGGCAAAACAATTTTGTTTATTTTCTGGGTCACACCCAGCGGGCATAGTTCTGGCTCCCAGTTCAGAAGTGACACCTGGCAGTGTTGAGGGGACTGTATGGGGTGCTGGGAATCAAATCCAGGTCTGCTGCAGGCAAGGCAAGAGCTTTACCTGCTCTCCGATCTCTCATGGCACACCCCACACATTTTAAAGCACTCACCGTTGCAGTTAACACAATTTTTATATTTCAATAAATGATACTGCTTTCCACGAGTTCGCTCCAGGGAGATGTACCCACCTATAGTAGAGTATCTGTGGAATCTGTCCTCTGGTTTGGTTTGTGCCATTACTACTCAAGCTGCAGGTGCTGAACGTAAAGGTCACACCATCAGGGCACTGGACAGTGGTCATCCCTCCATCTCCATTGGCTGTCACGGCTCCCATAGTTCCTCAAGCCGCACAGCATACTTAACGTTTTCCTTAACAATAAAAGTGACAAAAAAAAGTTTGTCTTTCTTCCCAGTGCAGAGGGTTCATCCAAAAAAGGAACCCCAGCAGCAAACAGATAACTACATCGATTCTCTGTCATAATTATTAACAATCTGGTTGAGTGCTTTAGTAATGAATCAAAGAGAATTATTAACTTATTGATACTTATTATTTAATTGTAAGTATCATTGTCACCCAACTTAAAATAAGAAATATGAGAAGTAGACAGAAGCTAAGGCACTTGCTCTAAGAATTGCAGTAGCGTAGAGTCATAGTTTGCTTTAGGTGATATGACTTCAGCATCTGCTTTTAGTGTAGTCATAACTTGCTTTTAGGCGATATGACTTCAGCATCTGCTTTTAGCGTAGAGTCATAACTTGATTTAGGCAATATGACTTCAGCATCTGCTTTAGCCACAGCGTTGAGTCTTACCCCTAAAAACCGTTAAATGTTAATAAAAATTTTAATGATGTAAGCTAAAAATTTTCTTAATGTTCAACTTGTGTGTGCGTGGGGGGGGAGAGGGGAGGTGTCGCACACCCAGTGGTGCTGAGGTCTTATTGCTGGCTCTGTGCTCAGGAGTGGGGCCCTGGTACAGTGCTCAGGGAGCCATCTGGGACGGCAGGATTCAATCAGGATTGCCATCCCTACATACAAAGGAAGTGCCAAATTCTTAAAAAATTCTTTTAAGTGCCTAGGAACTCAAAATTCTCTAAATAATCTCAAACTTATTTTAAGTATTTGTTTTATACTTAAAATAAATTGGAAAACAAAGCATGATAAAACTAAATTGATCAAGTCCTTTTTCAACCAGAGTGCCCAGGAACAGATGACTGGATAAAGAAACTGTGTACATCTACATAATGGAATACTATGAAGCTGTTAGGAAAAACAAAGTTATGAAATTTGCCTATAAATGGATGGACATACAGTGTACCATGTTGAGTGAAATTAGGCAGAGGGAAAAGGACAGACATAGAATGACTGCATTTATTTGCGGGATACAAGAAAAAAGCATGATACCAATATCCAAGGCCAGACAAAACATGGATCAGTAGGTCTCATCAGTGGGTAGAATCTACTGCAAATGTGTGGGAGTCAGAGGTTAGGTAAGATAGAGAAAGGAACAGTGTACTAGTAATTGTTGGAAATGATAATACCAGTCTAGAACTGAGCATTGAATGCAGGCAAAAAGAATATACATGATAACCTCTAAACGTATGTATTTCAAGCCACAATGTGTAAGAGAAGGTAATGAGAGAGGTGGGGGGGGCAAAGTACCTGCCATAGGCACAGGCTGGGGAGAGAGGGAATTAGGGGACATGGTGGTGGGAAATGGGCATTGGTGGAGAGATGGGTGCTGGAACACTGTATGACTGAAACCCAAACATGAACATCTTTGCAATTGTATATTTCACAGTGGTATAATAAAAAATTAAAAAAATACTAAATTGATCAAGCAATAATGTCTTTACAAAGAATCAAGCATTCACGCTCTATGAAAAGGCACCTCTTTGGTCCCATTTTAAAATTTTTAAACAGGGTTCTGCCCTGTGGGCCCTGGATGGTTGATGGCCTGATACAGAAAAAGACTGGGCCCCCTGGAATGAGCCCAGAGCCACGGCAGAGCCTGGCAAGCTCCCCATGGTGTATTCGATATGCCAAAAACAGTAACAATAATGGACCTCATTCCCAACAAATGGAGACGTTACTGGCACCTGCTCGAGCAAATCAATGAAGAGCAGGAAGTCAAGTGATACAAGAAAAAAAAAAGAAGTGAATCCATTATAGTTTTATTTTATTCAGGCAGAGATGTTGGGAAAATAAACTTCTTAAATGGTGGCCCAAGATATGACAGCTGCATAGAAAATGTGAAGGCTTGGAATGGACACCTATTATTCCCAATACACACTGACAATACATATGGACTTCCTAATGGACACCTATTATTCCCAATACACACTGACAATACTTATGGACTTCCTAATGGACACCTATTATTCCCAATACACACTGCCAATACATATGGACTTCCTAATGGACACCTATTATTCCTGATACACACTGACAATACATATGAACTTCCTAATGGACACCTATTATTCCCGATACACACTGACAATACATATGGACTTCCTAATGGACACCTATTATTCCCGATACACACTGACAATACATATGGACTTCCTAATGGACACCTATTATTCCCGATACACACTGACAATACATATGGACTTCCTAATGGACACCTATTATTCCCGATACACACTGACAATACATATGGACTTCCTAATGGACACCTATTATTCCCGATACACACTGACAATACATATGGACTTCCCTAATGGACACCTATTATTCCCGATTCACACTGACAATACATATGGACATCCTAATGGACACCTATTATTCCCAATACACACTGACAATACATATGGACTTCCTAATGGACACCTATTATTCCTACAACACACTGACAATACATATGGACTTCCTAATGGACACCTATTATTCCTGATACACACTAACAATACATATGGACTTCCTAATGAAGGCTTTGCAGGCTTTCAGTTTTTAAATGCTTTAAGAAATTCACTTTCGAAAGTCTCTCATGCCTTGTCCAAAATACTATCATGGAAACTAACTAGTGCCGCTGCACTGTTGAATTAGTACTAACTTTAATACTAAGTAAAATTTGTTTCATTAAATATTGTAAAATACTTAAAGCTACACAAACTACCAACTTTAATAGTTGTAAAGACCAGAATCTGTAAAGACTACTTATTTTGAAAATGAACTTTGGCACAATAAAAGAAACACAAAGACTAATATTCATTGAATAAACACCTTATTCTATTATTTAATTCAACTCAGACAACATTATTATATAGAATTAACATTCCCAATCTACAAATAAATCTCAGAGTGAGAACATGCCCAAAGTTACAGAGTAAATATCTACGTGTATGGGCAGGTGTTTAAAGTTAGGTGTACTGTTCAACTTCAAAATCTAGTTATACTGTTTACTGCAATTACTTTTGAGAGATTTTCTGCAAAACAGGATGTAAATCAGTTCAGTATCAGTAATATGGAATCTACTTTATAAAACTTTAACACCCTACATAAAGGAACATTTTTTAAATTTTTCATTAATTTTATTTATGATTGTTATTTGCTATTTCGGTCACACCACCAATGATCAGGGATTAGTCCTAGCTGTACTCAGGAATTACTCTGTTGGTACTTAGGGGACTATATGGGATGCCGGGGAATTGAACCCAGGTTATCCATGTGCAAGGCAAACGCTCTACCCACTGACCTATCACTCCGGCCCCAGGAGTGTTTTTTTTAGATAAAAAATAAAGCATAACGGGGCAGGAGCGATAGCCCAGCGGGTGAGGTGTTTGCCTTGCACACGGCCGGCCTGTACCGGCCTGGGTTCGGTCCCCGGCATCCCATATGGCCTCCCGAGCACCTTCAGGAGTAATTCCTGAGTGCAGAGCCAGGAGTAACCCCTGAGCATCGCCGGGTGTGACCCAAAAAAAAAAAGCATAAATTAAACCTATTTATAAGACAAACACATCATATAAATTACCTTTAAAGGAACAACTTTGTCCAGTCTGATTTCAGCTATATCACTAGGTGAGTCATCTGTTGTGTAGGTTCCTTTGACTAATTCTAGAGACGTCCATCTGTGAGAATGCGTTGAATCTCCTGCGTGTTCACTCTAGTGAAAACAAAAGAAAATGCATCATGCTCTTAATGCTTTCACGCAATACACAACTTTGACTTATAGTCAATGATCATTTCCAACAGCCATATTTACTTGCATATAAAATTAGCCATCAGCATTTTCCTATAATCACTAAGAAAAATACAACCAGTACTTTAACTTTTATCTGATTTCCTATAGCATCTACTATCCAAACAATATAAAAAGGTATTTATAATGTAATAAATGTCTTAAAATAATTTTTTTTTTTTTGCTTTTTGGGTCACACCCGATGCTCAGGGGTTACTCCTGGCTCTGCACTCAGGAATTACTCCTGGCGGTGCTCGGGGACCATATGGGATGCCGGGATCGAACCCAGGCCAGCACAGGCCAGCTGCGTGCAAGGCAAACGCCCTACCCGATGGCCTATCGCTCCGGCCCCTTAAAATAATTTCTTAGGAAAGCCTCTTCAATAAGTGGTGTTGGGAAAACTGGGCAGCGACATGTAAAAAAATGAATTTGGACCTGTGTCTAACACCATGCACAAAAAATCAGATCAAAGTGGATTAAAGATCTCAATATCAGACTTGAATCCATAAAGTACATTGAAGAAAATATAGGAAAAACCCTCCATGACATTGAAGCTAAATGCATCTTCAAAGATGAAACATCTCTAACAAAGCAACTAGAAGAAAAGATAAATATATGGGACTACATGAAACTAAAAAGCTTCTGCACCTCAAAAGAAACAGTGACTAAGATACAAAAGCAGTCCACAGAATGGGAAAGAATATTCACCCAATACTCATCTGATAAGGGGTTAATATCCAGGATATATCAAGCACTGGTAGAACTTTACAAGAAGAAAACAAACAACCCCATCAAAAAATGGGGAGAAGAAATGAACAGAAACTTCAGCAAGGAAGAAATTCGAATGGCCAAAAAACATATGAAAAAAATGCTCATCATCACTAATCATCAGAGAGATGCAAATCAAAACAACAATGAGATACCACTTTACACCACAGAGACTGGCACATATTCAAAAGAACAAGAACAACAAGTGCTGGCGTGGGTGTGGGGAAAAGGGTACACTCATCCATTGTTGGTGGGAATGCCGGCTGGTACAGCCTTTCTGGAAAACAATATGGACATTCCTCCAAAGACTAGAAATTGAACTCCCATTTGACCCAGCCATACCACTCCTGGGAATCTACTCTGGGAAACCAAAAATACGCATGCGGAAACACCATCCCTACTTTTATGTTCATAGCAGCATTATTCACAATAGCCAGAATCTGGAAGCAACCCGAGTGCCCGAAAATAGATGACTGGATAAAAAAGCTTTGGTACATCTACACAATGGAATACTATGCAGCTGTTAGGAAAAATGAAGTTATAAAATTTGCCTACAAATGGATGGACATGGAGAAGATTATGTTGAGCGAAATTAGCCAGAAGGAGAGAGACAGTTACAGAATGACTGCATTTATCTGCATAACATAAATATATAGGTACATATTATGATACCAATATCCAAGGTCAAGTGAAACATACATCAGGAGGTCCTGTCAAAGGTGGAAATTATCACAAACGTGTGGGAGTCAGAGGCTAGGTAAGACAGAAAATGGAACAGTTTGCTAACAATTGTGAGGGTACTAATGCCAACCTAGAACTGAGCATTAAATAGAGGCAAAAGGATACACATGACAACCCTTTAATGTATGTTTTGTAATCCATAGTCTGGAGAGGAAGGAAAAGAGAAAGATAGAGAAATGGAAAGAAATAAAGAACCTGCCATGGAGGAGGGCTGGGGGAGGGGGAGGGAACCGGGGACGTTGGTGGTGGGAGAGATGGGCACTGGTGGCGGGATGGGTGCTGCTACACTGTATGACCAAAACCCAAATATGAACTTTTTAATTGTATATCTTTGTAATTGTAAAAATAAAAAAAATTTAAAAAAAAAAAGAGTGCTATAACTATTATAGAGATTAATGAAGGAAAACTATTTAAATTAGTTGCTCAAAATAAGAGAGTACAGAGAGATTGCTATTAGGAAATTATTTGCATGCTACCTACCTTTCTCACTGTAATTAAATTTTTGAAAATTTTTATACTTAATTTAGAGAATAAAGCATGATAAAACTAAACTGATCAATCTATAATGTATTTACAAAGAACATTTCAACACCTGGACTCGACAACTCGTCAGAGCTCCACCCAAGAGAAAAGCCAATCTCAAGCCCTGCTCGTCAGAGTCCCACCCTACAGTGAAGCCTATTTCAAGCCCAGGTATGCCTGAACCAGAGACTCACATACATGGGGCAGAGGTGCTACCGACTCTCCCTGTGCTCAGCTGATTGTGAGGCTCCTGGGAGGGAAGGCGGGTTCTAGCCCTGACCCACCATCCCAATAGAGTCTTGCAAGAAGCCAGAGGAACCCCCACAGCATGAGGGCCGCCATTTTCAACATCCAGACTCCATAGCTCATCTGAGCTGCATGCACCCAACAGAAAAGCCGATCTTTCCCCATCTTGCACAGCCGCTTTGCGGCCGCGCAGTTCATCATAAATGCATGAGATGAGAGCCTACTACTAAGAGTATTCCACCGACACGGCAGAACCTGGCAAGCTACCCGTGTTGTATTTGATATGCCAAATACCAGTAACAATTATAGACCTCATTCCCATGACCTGAAGGAATGGTTTGAGGCTCTTCGTAATCCTGGAGCAAGGAGATGCTCTTGGGCTACACTAGCATGTGACAGGACGAATGGAGAGGTTACTGGTGCCTGCTCAAGCACATCGATGAACAAAGGTAAGACAAGTGACCAGTAATTTATAAAGAATCAAGCATTCACATTCTATGAAAAAACTAAATTACTAATCCAGAAAATATCATCTTTTTGGGGGGTGGTAGGGAGACCCCCATAGCCAGGAATGCTAAGGACTACTCCAGTTATATGCTTCCAGGATCAAACTGTGGCCTCACATGCAGAGTATATGCTCGAGCTCTTTGTGCTATCTCCCACGGTCTGAATACTGCTTTGGTAGGAAAAAAATCAATTAAAAAAACTACTAAGGATAAGAGGTTTAACTATCTTAGTTCTAATTTTCTCTTTTAAATTCTTCCTGAAGCATGAAAATCATAAGGCAGGAAGTAATCAGAAATGGTCGGTAAGCAAACATGTAGAATTGCTTTCTTCCCATTTCCTTAATGTTATCAACTTCTGAGAGGTCTACAAAAACATCAAGGTTTAGGCCAGCAGCATAACATAGTAAGTCTTAATACACATTCCACACAGCAAGAACAACACTGGAAGAGTGAGACTTACATCATCAACTAACACTTCCAATTCATACTCATGAATGCCACCTCCTCCATAAACAGAGAAACCAACCACGACTATTCCAGGCTTGTCTACTGAAAAACAGATGGCATCAGGGGGACCCATTTCCAGTGTTCCAACTTCTTCCTTGACTTGTTTTTGTGAACCGATTAGCACTGGCTTTTACAGAGTGGAGAGAATTAAGTCCATCAACCTATAAACAAAAGTAGTAACATATTTAGTCTGGATCTGAGTATTAACAACACATCTTTAACAAGATTATCTACAGGCTTCTGAGGAGTTGAATAAAATAGCCTAACTTAACAAGTATATTGAAAGCTTCCTGAAATTACACTCTAGGAAAATATTTGTCATCAATAAGACTAGATTTTTATCATTTTTAAATTCACAAAACAGGTATCACTTTCAGTATTTCCTTCTTTTAGACTAGTACACTATATACTTCACTTACTTTAAGAACATAAACCTGTTTGTTAACAGTTATAACATGAATGGATTACTATTTGAAAAGAGACATCAAAAATTTTACCAACACTCTATAGACCCTAGCTTCTTAAACTATGGGTTGTAATTCCATATGGGGTTTTTATTATCAGTAAACGTTTGGTTTGCAGCCTATTATGTAGACCTATATGTTCAACGTTGTAAAAATTTTTTCTGCCACTCGAGGTGTTGCAGGGTGTGGCTGTGGTACCTGGCTGCATAGGCAGGTGGCAGACAGGAGACAGGCTTGTCTACACCCAGGGCTCTGCCCCATGGGCCCTGGATGGTTGATGGTCTGACATAAAGAAAGACTGGGCCCCCTGGGATGAACCCAGAGCCAGGAAAGAGCCTTGCAAGCTACCTGTGGTGTATTCGATATGACAAAAACAGTAACAATAATGGACTTCATTCCCAACGAATGGAGATGTTACTGGCGCCTGCTCGAGCAAATTGAAGAACATTGGGAAGACAAGTGACAAGACAAGTGATACAAGTGTAAAAAATTTCTAGAGGTGAGGGGTCACGAGTGGAAAATATTTAAGAAGTCCTTGTGTAGACTAAGAAGTTTTGAACCATTACATAGAGCTATAAGGATTCTATTTCATTGGAAAAACTGTTGTCTTATATACTATGACTGTATACAGTGATAATATAACAGCATTCAACACTAAAACAAAACATAGATAATCTCACTTAATGGCAGACTTTCATTTGACAGGATTAGAAATTTTATTTTGTTTGGAAACTTGATTATAGAGCTTTTTATGATCAAAGTTTATGATGTTTATGATTCTAGTAAAAATTACAAACCACACTAGAAAAGAATATGGGTCTCTAATCCCAGCCCAAGGAGCTCTCAAGGTTGTGTATTATGTAATCTGCTTTGTGGGCAGTAGTTTTCATCAGAAAGAAAGGCAAGTTTACAGGGGATGAAAAAGACGATAACTTTTTGATGAGGATGATATTATAAACTTTTTTCTTTGAGGACCTAGTATAGTAGTCTAATAGATATACTACAGGTATATCACATGCCCAATTAAGTGGGGGAAATAAAAGTTTTCTGGCAAGGATTTTAATGGTCTCCTGAGCCAAAGTCAAAGCTAAGCAGGAGAGATGCTTTTGAAGGACAGAGACCAACATTTGCTCAGGTGCATGTAATCATCGTGAAATTCTAAACGCTAACCTATTGTTGTGAATCATTAATGAGCATTGACCGGATAGATCAATACACAGAAATATGCTAAAGTCTACAAGCAAGGAAAAGCAAAGACTAGCAAGTACCAAAGTAAAATGGAGGAAAGAAGTTCCATGCCAAGAAATGGAGATCTGGGCAACTAAGTGCAGACTAATTATTAAACACTGATTTACAATGATGTAGTTCACTTAACGGCATGGTTTCCAAAACCAACATATTGGTTGTTGTGAGGGAAAGGGAATGGAAATAGCTGTTGTATTCAATGAAAGTCTTTGATAAATTGGAAAACTAGGCGCAGGACAGTAAAAATGTTACCTAGCAAAGTATAAAAGTACTTTAAAATGTTTCAAAGTGGCTTTATCAGATTCGAGAGATAGTTCAAGGGCTGGAGCACATGCTTTGCATGCAGGAGGCCTGGGTTAGATCCTGGCACTGTCTCCAGGGCACTATTAGGTATAACCACAAACACATCTAGTAGTACTCACTAAGCACTGCTGGATGTGGCACACACACACACACACACACACACACACACACACACACACACACACACACACACACACACACACACACACACCACCCCCAAACAAAAAACACAAAACTAAAAAAGTTCTCTTAAACATAATTTTTGATCTTTTAAAAGCTCTGATAATGGCTTTTGAAAACAACACAACTGTACTTAATGACACCCAAACTGCACAATAAAAATTTCATAATGATGAATTTTATATTATGCATATTTTCCATTTAACAAACTGACACAGCTGAGATAAAAATTATTATTCCCATTTTATGTGAGCATCTACATTAAGTAAGTGGGCAGAGGGTTAAGACTTAAAGCTCTAGTTTATTATTATAAACACACTGTACGTTTGTTATTAGCAATCCTACTTTTCCAACTATTACTCATTACCCAGCAATGTGAACCATTTTTGCTTTTATGGGGACATGGCAGTGGAGTTGGACGATGGGGCAGATAAGAAAACATAAACTTTGCATCATCCTGGGCAACCTGGGAAGAGAGAGAGGAAATAAGTAGAGAGAAGAAAACCAAAGATGGGAAAAACATTAAAAGCACTAAAACAAGACAGCTCAGCATGAAGTTCTTTTAAAAGGTACAGGGAAAAAAATACCCACAATGGGATTGAAATTAGCATTAAAAAACAATCCGCAGAAAGCAACCGTGTGGAAGTTCTAATGGTGTGTGACTATCTGACCTCACACTGGCTTCTTACCTCAGAGCCCAGGGCAGAGGCTGTCAGCTCACTGACAACGCTGGCCAGTAGTCCACAAGTATTAGAGACCAGGTGGGCCGAGAAGAGCTCATTCTCCCTCCTCAGGCTGTTCCTGACCGGAAGCACAACGATCACCAGCATTTTCTCCAGAACTTCCCGGAAGCTTGTCATCCCTGAGATATTCTCTTCACTCTGTGATGGTAAAAACAAACAGTTCAGACACTTTATTTTCCTCCTGCAACACTCAGCTGTAAAATCTAGCTTTTCTAAGTGACACCATAAAATTCAGAAGAGTCAATAAATCCCTCCTGTGGTATATCAATCACTATTGTCTACTTTTCACTTGGAAGTTTTTTCCATTGATTTTTGTATCATAAAGGTACCACACCTTCTCTGGATATTCGCACCATTAGTTTAAGTTTCGATGATTTTTCACTTACATTCTTTTCTTAATATCTTAATATTGTTACTGTAAGATGAAAAAAGCTTGTCATGTTTAGAAGTTTTTTTTTTCCCCTAAGGGAGATTTCAGTCTAAGAAAATGAGGGGGAGCTATCTGCTGTAATACATCTATGGTAACATGTAATAGATTCACCAAACTTCACAAACTCTCTTCCCAACACAAAATCATAAACGTAAATGGATGTACTTGCAATTCACAGAGGGAAACTAACTTTTCAGTAAAACTCAACAAGTATTATTAAAGGCCAATTCTCACGATATTACTTAATATGTATTTTAAAGTTAATAAAAAAAACCGATCAGTTACAGGTAAATTTTATTTGCAGATTCCCAATGCAGCATATACATCTAAAAAAATGTGTCCCTCAAGGTGGCAGGCTGGTGGGGAAGGAAACTTGAGAACCTATATAGCAGAGGGAAGTTGACACTGGAGACGGACTGGTACAAGAATACTGCGTATCTAAAACTCAACTGTCAATAACTTTGTAAACCACAGTTCTTTAGTAAAATAAAAATTAAAAATTAAGCTGAACACTTCCCCTTGCTGCCTTACTTTATTAAATAC
Source organism: Cryptotis parvus (assembly GCA_021461705.1). Classification (NCBI taxonomy): domain Eukaryota; kingdom Metazoa; phylum Chordata; class Mammalia; order Eulipotyphla; family Soricidae; genus Cryptotis; species Cryptotis parvus. The sequence goes on along the minus strand of JAJIBD010023357.1, from coordinate 228,418 downwards.
CTTATATTTACGATAATCAGTTTCACTGAGATCCCAGAGGTGTTACGTAGTAGTGCTAATTTTCTTCCTGTTTTGTTCTTATCTATTTCTGTTTTTCTGTCAGTGATAATGTCTCTTAACTTGTGGAATAACTAACCTGATTGCTATCTTTCATGGCTTTTCAAAAAATAGTCTATATATATATATATATATATATATATATATATAATGGTTTAAAAAGAATTTATTTCCCTGAAAGTCTATCCTGATAATCTAAAATATTATAATCACTGTATCACTGTCTTCCCGTTCATCGATTGGCTCGAGTGGGCACCAGTATATTATAATATAAAACACTGCTTGAATATCTACAACTTACTTTGAAATGATTGAGTTAATTAAAAAAGGAGCTTAATATGTAATTCTCTCACGCGTATTAGCCTAGGAAGACATACTAGTAAAATTTGAAATACATGTTCACCTGCTCACTTACAGGTAAACATGAGTAATTTTTTTCTCTTAGCTTTAGTCCTTAGCGTGAAGTACAATTATTTGATAATAGAATTGGCTGATTTACAGGAATCAGCAAGATAAATGTACCTTTTTTGTTGCTGTTTGTTGTTCAGGAGAAAAAGCATTTCAAGAAACAACCTACCTGGCTGAGTTTTTCCATCTGTGCTACCAAAAGGGGAAAACGATGAACCAGAGTTGAATCATTCTCTGTGCTAACTTGCTTAACAATTGATCTCAGAAGCACCTCTCCGTCATAGGCAATCGGAAATATAGAAGTCAGCCTAACGGAAGTGTGGCACAGAGCCGACATCACAGCAGCAAGGAGGCGGCTACTAGATGTCTTGAAGTTTGCTTCCTGGATATCCTTTGAAAAACAAAAGGCACGTCCACAATATTGCATCAATACTATGCAAGCTTCTAAGTTATGCAGTAGGTAGTTAAACTTAAATCATGCCAAAATTCCCCAGGATTCAGTTTGTGTTATTATGGTATACCACCACATCAGTGTTTTTGATTCAGTGAAGATCAAGAAAGTTCCATCTCGCACTCTTAAAATTGAAATTATATATATAAATATCCCTTGCAACTTTGGGGGGCACATCCAGGAATGCTCAGGAATTATTCCTGGCTCTGAATTACTCCTGGAGGTGCTTGGGGTGGGATGTCAGGAATTAATTCTGGGTTGGCCACATGCAAGGTAAGTACCTTAATTACTTTACTATCTCTCTGGCCTCAAATTCACATGCTTTTAATCTGTCTTATTCAAGGTGCTCTCTCAAAGATATCAAAAAAGACCCTAATTAGTATATAGTGGAGGAATTTCCAGTAACAATAATTTTATTATGCTAATACAAATATTTTACATAGGTCACATAATGGTGTCATTACATTAACTATTTAGAAAAATTGGTAGTATACTTGCAATCCATCAACAAAGGAATCTGATTCACAAAAATCATCTATATATTTCTTAGCATATCAAATATTTATATAAAACAAGGCTGAAAGCACATTTTCTATATTAAACCAATGTTAGTTAAAGTTAGCCTTTTGGTAACAAAGCAAAAAAAAAAAATCTTATCTAACTATTCAGGTTAAAATACTCAATAATCTTGTCCCAGAATGTGGAAAGAAATACTACACGGCAATAGGTGACCCCAGGGGATACTGTGCTATGTGAAACAAGCCAGACTCAAAGAGAAACACTGTGGCCCCCACTTTTAGGAGTTATCTATCCAAATAGTCAAACTCACAGAAGCAGGCGGCATCATTTCCAGGGACTGGATTAGGAAACCTGCTGTTTAACACCCTACCTTCCATACTATACCCATTTTTCAATCTAGTTATTCTAATAATTACCAAATACAGAATTAGCCTGTCCTTGTAAATCCGCATATTTCTCTCTTTAAGTTCTACCACTTGTTTTTGTTCTAGTGTTATTACACTGTGATTTGGGCATAAATATTTATCTAGTTATTCTAATAATCACCAAGCACAGAGTTAGACTGTCCTTGTAAATCCGCATATTTCTCTCTTTAAGTTCTACCATTTGTTTTTGTTCCAATGTTGTTACACTGTGATTTGGGTATAAATATTTATGGAAGTGTGATATCCTCAGGAGTGAATGAACAGGGGGCCGGAGCTATAGTAAAGTGGGTGGGGTACTTGCCTTACAAGACCAGAAAAAGAGTGAATGGACAGAGTTCGCTTGCAGGTGCACTTTCAGTTATTTTTTGCAGCTACGAGGGTAGCAGAGGTTACTCTCCTGTGACATTTTATAACTAAAAAATAATGAAGTAAATGTGAAATTTATTTTAGGCCTATGTACCTGATTTCCTCATTTACCTCTTTTGGCATTTGCAAAGCCAGAGGCCCCTACAATGCAGAGATCTTAGAGTTTAGTTAATGCATCAGAGTTTCAGCGGACAGTAATGAAGCTTAGTCACCTGATCCAAACAGTTGAGCAGGTCGCAGAGGCAGGCCCACTGCAAGGCGGGGGGTCGGGTAAAAGGAGTGGAAGCAGGCGGTGAAGGTGTTGTGGCACTCCTGCAGGACGGCCTCGAGGAGGCTCAGGGGCTGGCTCAGGTACCCCCTGCGGGTCGTTGTCCAGCTTCACCATGCAGTGGTCAACTCCTTCAGATAAGATTTTCCTTAACAAAGTTCTGGTTTTGCCGATACACTCTGCTAATTTGCTTGTTTCTTCTACAACTGCTTTACCTGTAGCTAGGAGGAACAGAGAGTGATTGTTCATTAAATAAGACAACAATTATGCACAAAGATATTCGGGCCGAACTGAAATAATTTCCTAGTAAATAATTAAAAAGAGTATTTATAAACTCAATGTGAAACAATTTCAAAATTATGATCCAAATTGTCTGTCTCTCGGCCTCCCAAGTAGGGTAAAGTGATTCAAGATCTATTGGTAGAGATTTTTCCTTAGAGAATTAGGGGCCAAACTTTGGGGCTGAGGAGAATGGGAGGCTCTAGCAATACGCCCAGTTACTACATGCGGTGCCAGGGATAAACGGAGCCCATCACAAGCACTACATTCACCTTAAGGCTCTCCGAACACCCACATTATTTCTTTGCTCAATCTAAAACAGAAATATAAAGCACCAGCTAGTTTCAGCATTTAAATTCAAATTGTTAGTTATAATATTTCTATTTGACAAAATGTTTCAGTAATATAATATTTAATTTCAGTGGCTTTCTGTTGTCAAAGTAACAAGGTACTCCACCTTTTCTTTCTAACCCAATACATAAACATCACATCATAGCTGACCAATTTTCTCTCCTTTAAAAGTAGCTGGGATCCTACTACTGCTGAATTTCTCTATATAAACCATTCACATATTTCCTGAAGATCTTTTCAAAGGTTTTATCCCTAAAGTATGTGAAAAAGGATCGTACCTGACACTGGGTAAATTTCACAGGTATAGACACGTAGTAACCTCAGACAACATGTACCAACAAAGCGCAGTCTCTCTAAATCTAGAAGCGTGGCTGTGAACTGGAATCCTTTTAATCCTCTAAGTTCTTCAACTCCCAAGACTAAGGTGGTCCAACTCCAGTGAAGAATACTCAACAATGACTCAAAACACTCCTAACAGAGTATGAGAAACAACAATTAATTCCAATAATACCAAAGCTGAATCAAAAGCTGAACCAAGTGGAAAAACGACATTTAACTTTAAAATTTTATCTTGATCTTTTTAACTGTGTTTTGGTTGACCAGGTAACATCCTTATACTTTTTCATTAATATTATACTTTTGACACAAAAATTTATCAAAAACAACACTGTTTTAAAAAATGAGCTTGTGTCATCAATCTAATATTATGTAAGAACATAAAATAAGCACCATATTACAGAATATAAAAGTGCCTTATTATTAGTGGTGACAGTAGCAGTAGCCTATTTTGGATCGACCTGTTATAATTTACTACAGAAGCATTATTAATCCTTTATACACAAACTAATAGAAAATAAAATTACTAGAAAATACTGAGGAATCCTTATTCAGATTTCTGAAATTTTAAAATGTGTCCTAGTGTTGACTAACCTTGCAATTCCAGTTGGTTTGCAGATTTTATCATACACTACTATAAATACTAAATGAATTTCAAAGCAAAGAAATATTCTCCCATACCTTCAAAAGTAAGCCCTCTTTGGATAGCAATATCAAGAACGAGTTTATACTTTTTATAAATTAAAAAGGAGTATTTTTATATGAACACAATTATGACACATCCCACAAAGCCCTTAGACATAAATACCAAAGGAGTACTAAGCACAGACAAAAGATATCACTGAAAAGAAACATAGGAACAAAGATGCATTTGGATTAGAGAAAACCAAGTCCATTTCAATACAGAAACGATGGTAAGGGACCAAGATGCAAAACTTCTTACAGTCTCTAACTGGAACTGCAAGTTGGTAAACTGCCTTAACTCTCTGGAAAGTAAATGTGACATGGAATAGCAAATTCAAAATGAGCACAATCCCAACAGAAATACCAAAAAAGTACTGAAGTAATCAAAGATGTTTCCGTAAATGCAAAAGTAAAATGAGACCCTGATATACTGATAAGAAAAGGTTGAGGAAATTAGAATACACTGTTTTATTGAACGGGTTTTTTGTTTTTGAGCCACACCCAGCAGTACTCAGGGCTTACTCCTTCCTGGAGGTGCTCAGAGGACATTATGGGGTGAGGGGAGCAAGGGGACACGGGGATTTCTGGGGTCACACCCGGCAGTGCCCAACAACTGGAGCTGCAGATTGTGTAAACTGCCTTAATTCTTTTGGAAGGTAAATTTGACATGAGATAGCACATATTAAATGGGCTCCCATGTTGCTCAGGTGACCGTGAGATTCTGGAAGACAAACCCAGGCATCCTGCACACAAAATCCTGCATTTAGTCTTTTGAGCGCTCTCTCTCTCTCTCTCTCTCTCTCTCTCTCCCAAAATAAATATTTTTGGAATGATGAAAACATTAAAAGCAAGAGGTTACACAGTGTATTTTATATGTACACTAATAAAGCTGTATTTGCACAAAATAACATGCAGCAAAATATAAATGGTGACTCTATAAAGGGATGAAGGGGCTGTGGAAAAAACTTTAATAGACTCGAGTACAGCTTTATCCTTACTTTATTCTATTCCCAGTATGTATTTATCAAATTTGTGTTTGTAAAAACACACACACACAAAGAAATCTGAAAAGTCTTCCTCTTGGGCATTTTACAATATGAACCACTACCTATCACAAAGTTCTATAATTTCCAAAGTAATCTGCATTCCTTATATTACACAATTTCAAAATAATGCAATGATATAGCTGTTAGATAACTCAAAAGAATCTTCAGTCAATAAATATAATACAAAGAATTACTTTGGTTTATTTTGGGATCACACTTGGCCGTCCGCTGGAGCTATGCCTGGCTTGTGCTGGGGAACAACGCAGTGCGAGGATTCAGCCGAAACCTTGTGGGGGGTGAAGCCTGAGCTCAGAATACTCAGCTCTCTCTGGACACAGGACCAAGAATTTAACGCAGGGGTTGGGGGGCTAGGCAGCAGGTAAGACGCTTGCTTGCCTTTCATACGGCTGACCCAGGTTCAGTCCCCAACATTCCACAGGATCCTCCGAGCACCGCCAGGGGTTATCTCTGAGCACAGAGGCAAGAGTAACCAAAGCATCGCTGGGTATGGACCCAAAACAAAACACAATAAAAGAATCTGACTCATGCTTTGAATGGACATACCAGAATCTTTCAATTACATCATGCTAGCTTTCCATTCTATACTGATAACGCCCATGGCAGTATATCTTTAAACGTAGAATGAAGAAAAAGAAAATAATTTTAAAAAGTGCTTCGGCAATTATTTAATTGCCTTCATTTTCCCCCCTCTAACATCTTTAGTTTTTCCTCAGTTCTTAACCACTTCCACAAGATTTGTTATGAAACTAATCAGCTATTTCATAAATATAAAGGTATGTCAAAGTCAGGGAACATCCCTATTTTCCCATTAAATACACATTATCACTGGAATATCAATGCCTATACAAAATCAAAGTTGAGTTTGCAAAGCTTTGCTGAGATAAACTCTTAGGCGAATGTCTAAGTGCTAAAATCATCATAAAGCTGAGCACTGGATAGAAAGGCTAAAAGCGTTTTCAATGGCTTACCACTGACACAGTTCTTGCAAATGATCTCTTTAAGATGTGCACAGGCTCACTGGTTTGCTGCTTGCCTTTTGAAGCACTGCCGTCACTGGTGGGAAGTCTAAAGGTAACAGGCAAGGCCAACCACATTTTTATTTGAAACTAAAGCAGCTGCACAATAACAATAATACTTCTCTTTGTCAGGTAAGACACTATCATGGGACACTTTAGGAACATGTTCCTATGTGAACAGACACAGACCCTGTCTTCGGTAGGAAGTTTACTCAGGGAGTGAGGGAAGACACTGACCGAGTCATGGTAGAGAGACGCCAACACCTGGGTGAGGGACAGTGGGGGGAGTGGTTCATGTATGAAACCTACTAACAGTCTGTAAATAACTGTGCCCAAAACTAGAAGGAAAAATTCTGACATGTGAACACAACTTCATCTTTTGAAAAGATGAAGTGTATGTTACTACCCATATGTAGAATTGGTAGCAAACATTCTCTTATCTTACTAGATAAAATTCTCTAGAAATATTATTTGTGCTATTATTGAAAGTTGTTTAATCTATATACCCAGAAACAGGCTTTCACGTGAAACCAATAATCCTGCTTCTTGATAGCTAACTTAAGGATCCAGAAACTAAGATTTCTGCACTCCTGTGTTCACTGCAGCATTATTAATAATAGGCCAACCCTGGAAAAAAACCAGGTGTCCAAGATCAGATGACTGGTAAAGAAACTACGGTTGCATGAACAATAGAATAACTTGGCTATAAGATAAAGTAATGTCACCATGTGGATTGGTACTCAAGGTTAGTATGATTTGTGAAGTCAGCCAGAAGGAGAGGAACAAACACAGAATGGCTTCCCTTAGATGTAGGACATAACAAAGTGTTGCAACGGAATAAAAAGGGGCCAAAGGAAACAGAAGCTGAGACCAGTCTTACGAACTGAGCTTTCTTACCCAGGGAAGAGGGACTTAAGTGAGGGGAGGTGAAACATTGGTAGCAGGAAGTAAACCCTGTGGAGCGTGAGTTGCCCAAGTGCAATACGCATGAAACCTTATCATTAACCGTATTCAAAATAGTAACTAAAATAGAATTTAAAAACATTAAATAAACTTAGCATGATTTGAAAAATGCCTAAAGTGCAAAACTTTAAATGTTTTTATTAAATGTAGCTGTATTGCTGAATGCTTAAAATAATTTATTTTTCATCCCACATTTTATAGAAATCCTACTTCATTATAAAACGTGAGCGATAACTGGACATTTGCTACATACCTGTATAATAACTGAGGTATCTGACCAGCATTAACATCAGTACCATTATTTGATTTTTTTGAACTTTTTAAATTGGAAAACAACCCTAAAAAGAAAAAAAAATGATTTATCAAAAGGCACACAATTCAAGATTCAGTAAAGGAAAATAAGAAAATTAATCACTGCATTCAAATCATATTGTTAATAACTAGAAACTGAGGCCTTACAGAAAATATGTAAGTTAATCAAAAAACCCGCTGCGTTTAGATTTCACGCGTGCTCTGAATGACTTCATCAGTAAAATGAAGGAATTGGATTACCTGCCATTGCACCCTACTCCATCTGGATCTCCTTCAAACAGAGCAATAAACTTTAATAAAATGCGTATTTACAAGTAGTTTCACATCTGCTTTAGGTGATAATTATAAGCTTTAGCTTCAAAATACATAGGTATTCATTCAAGGTTGAATGAATGGTATGTGGAAATCTCGCAGTTCAGTACCACAGCTTTCACCCCTAGCTCTAGCATATAATCTCAGAGCTGGAACACTGACTAACATACCTGAGCATATGCCTTGCATGTGGTAGCCGCAGGATCACTCCTGGAATCTCATAATTCCACCTACCAGCACCACTAGGCATGACCCAAAAGTTTTACATCTATGTATCTTATATATACAGCTTCATACATATATATTCACCTTTTATATATAGCTATCTACACAAGCTACATATAAAACGATGCAAGTTATATACATTAAAACTCACCATTGAATATACACAAACTCTAAGTATCTGCAGGGCTAGCCACAATGTGTAAAAGAAGAGGGAGAGAGATGCAGAGACAGAGAGAGAGAGAGAGAGAGAGAGAGAGAGAGAGAGAGAGAGGAAACAGGGCTACCTGCTGTTGAGGCAGCCTGGGGGGTGGGTGGGAGGGGTGGGTACATTGGTGGTGGAAATGGGGCACTGGTAGAGGGATGGGTGCTGGAATACTGTATTACCAAGAACCAATTATGAACACCTTTGTAATTGTATGTCTCACGGTGGTATAATAAAAAATTTAAAAAATACGAATATTTACATATACATCAACATTTATTTATATGATAAATCGAATTTCTCATCTGTCTTTTTGAAAATCAGTGTACAAAGGATATCAAAGTCAAAAGACTCCAAATCCATGTTTGGTTATCTCTTTTCCCCTGAAAATGGGGTTAAAAGCTGTTTCACAATGTTGCTTAGGAAATGTATATTTTTAAAAAAACTTTCCCTACAGTTTTAAATTCTAGCATTCATCTCCATAAGTAGATGGGCATGGGGAGTATCATGCTGAGTGAAATGAGTCAGGAGAGGGACACGGCAGAACGACTGCACTCATTCCTGGGTGTGAGAAAGCTAGCATGAGACTACTAGCCAACGCCAGGAAAAATAGGAGCCAGGAGGCTTGTCAATGGTTGGAAGCTTGCCACAGCGTGAGTGTGGCAAAGGGCAGTTAGGCTACAGAAGGGACCATGCGGACAGTAATGGTCAGAAATGATCACTCTGGACAAGCAGTGAGTGTAGGTAAAGGGATATACATGATAACATTTCAGTATTTGTACTGCAAAGCATGACGCACAAAGGGGGTGGGAGAAATAGGGAAAATGAGAGAGAGAGAGAGAGAGAGAGAGAGAGAGAGAGAGGTTCCTGACATAGAAGAAGGGGTAGAGGTGGTGGGAAATGTACACCTCTGAAGGGATGGGTGTTGGGACATTGTATGACTGAAATTCAATCGTGAGCAGCTTTGTAACTGTGTATTTCACAGTGATTCAATTAAAAAAGTAAAAATAAAATTATAGTATCTCTTATCTCTGAAGTTTTGCAATGTATAAGGTTCATAAACACTGCTAATTGTTTAAAGGCATAAATCTTTAATTTTTTTTTTATTATACCACTGTGAAATATACAGTTACAAAGATGTTTATGTTTGGGTTTCAGGCATGCAGTGTTGGAGCCCTGATCCCTCCACCAGTGCCCATTTCCAACCACCAATAGCCCCTGACTCCCCCTCCCCCCAGCCTGCGTCTATGGCAGATACTTTGCCTCTTCTCTGTCTCTGTCTCTCTCTGTCTCTCTCTGTCTCTCTCTGTCTCTGTCTCTGTCTCTCTCTCTCTCTCTCTCTCTCTCTCTCTCTCCCTCCCTCTCTCTCCCTCCTCTTACACATTGTGGCTTGCAATAAATAAATTTAGAGGTTATCATATATATCCCTTTGCCTACAGTCAATGCTCAGACTAGGCTGGTATTATCACTTCCAATTATTAGTACACTGTTCCTTTGTGGGTGGAATCTACTGCAAGTGTGTGGGAGTCAGAGGTTAGGTAAACTTATGAAACATTCAACTTCACTCCCTCTCCTTGTCACTTTCCTCAATACAATTTTTATTTTGATAACAAGCTTTTAAATACCTAGATATATGTGGATGCCACCTATTAAAAAAATAAAACTGCAGTTCTATTCCTTTGTCCTATCTAGACTTTTAATTTGGCATGCTATTCTATGAATTATAGCCATTGTAATGTTTCAGCTATGCTAAGATTTATTCTATTATAAAAAAGACTGTTGAGTCTACAAATACAATTAATAAGAGAGTTGCATAGCAGTTCCCAGACATGTTCTTACCCATCATCTGTGGTAATAGAAGCCTGCCCGTGAGATCCACAGTCACTGCTGGGTCCTGATACTCGAGCCCAAGCTACATACCACCAGCCAGCTTGCAGGAGAACTGGTTCATCAAACATCATAGCATACTTTTCTCTGAAAGAAAACCAGTGAGTCAATGGCTTTGGACTTCCCTATTGGATACCTTGAAAGACATTTTAAAACAACATTTAAAAAAATCTGTTATTTTAAAAAAATACAGACAAGAACAAAAAAATGTATAACTGCCATAGAATTAGATTACCTCTCTTTTTGAATTCTAAAGCTTATGCAAATAGTAGAAAAAATTCTCATTTAAAATGGGAAAAAATTAAAAGCTACTGTATGAAGTGTGACAGCTGAGTTCAAAAATGGAAATTTAGAGAGGGACAGAGAAAAGAAATAAAGAACCTGCCATGTAGGCAGGCTATGGGAGGGGGAGGGAATGGGGGGTCATCAATGGTGGGAAATGGGCACTGGTGGAGGCGGGGTGCTGGAAAACTATGTGACCGAAACCTCCAAACATGAACAACGTTGTAATTGTATATCTCACAGTGGTTTAATAAAATATTAATTTTTAAAAAATGGAAATTTAGACTTCTGTTGTAAAAGTTTATTTAGTCAACAAAGGTTTTGTTGAGAGGTAATAGCCAAGTGCTCTGGAGCGAGAGGGCCTGAGGTTATGGCTTAGTTTTACGCGTGCAACCGTGAACAAAAGATCTTGGATAAGTTACTGTAATCTCTCTGGGTCTTCATATTTCACTTAAAATATGGGAAATAAAGTCTAATCCATTAAGTTGTTCTGAGGATTGAGTTCATTCAAATATAGTATTTGGAATGTGCCTATCAAATATTAACTGCACAAGTAAAGCTTACCCACTCCAGTGAAGAGAAACATGTATATAAAAAACAGGGCCTTTGATACGAGTAAGTTTGCAAGTTCTAGGTAGCTGGAAAGAAAGACCAGAGTGCATCTGAGGAACAAGAAAGTGGTGAAAGGATCTGTAGTAGGGTGGAAATCTAAAAAGCTAAGGAAATGGCAAAGTGTTCCATTTGAGAAAAGGGAGGTAACAGTAGTAAATAGAAAACCTAAAAAGATTCTTTAAATGATTATGTAGATCCTTCAGTGTTCACCTTAGGAATCTAGGTTTTGACAGTAAGCAAATGAAGAAAAATCTAGATCCTTCTCATATAAAAAATCATAATTACATTTTTGATTCATATATGTACACTTAAATGCTAACTGACAACAGCATTTTAAGAAAAGTCAGTAATTCGCTACTACACTTATTAAAAAATGTTACATTTTCCTAACAAGCGTTGTATACTCTATACCAGGGTTTTCTTGATACAACTACTGTTGGTAAATATAATACACTAGTATGAAGATCAACTTGTATATTTTATCATCATAATCTCTAAATTAAACCTAAATTGTCACTACACACTGATGACATAATTCTTAGGACTGTACCGAAGAGAGTGATAAAATTTAATTTTTTTTCCTAACTAAAAGCACCTTCACAAATAAACATCCTAATTGTGGTAAGTCCTGAATTTACTAAAGAGGTTCTAGCAAAACTAGTCATCTCCCTAGTTCCCTAACTGTATTTTAAGTGCAGGCCAGGAGCATGGTGACAATCACTTGTATCACTTGTCTTCCCATTTTCACCTATTTGCTCGAGTGGGCGCCAGTAATGTCTCCAATTATTGGGAATGAGGTCCATTACTGTTACTGTTTTTGGCATATCGAATACACCAGGGGTAGCTTGCCAGGCTCTGCCATGGCTCTGGGTTCATCCCAGGGGGCCCAGTCCTTTTCTATGTCAGACCATCAACCATCCAGGGCCCACGGGGCAGAGTCCTGGGTGTAGACAAGCCTGTCTCCTGTCTGCCACCTGCCGATGCAGCCGGGCACTGCAGCCACACCTGCAACACCTCGAGGGGCAGGAATGGTGACAGTGCACGTTATAGATATATTATGAAAATATATATGAATATGAATCATGATCCTCTATGACTACCTGGCTAGATACCTCTAAAGTGCTGTATTTCTGGAGGGGATGAGTGGCTCTCTAATAGTGTTCCAGGCCTGGGGACCATCCTATCAACAGAACAGACAAGAGAGGGAAAATGGGGACGGTAGTGCTGGGAAATGTGCGTTAATGGAGATGGGTGTTGGAACACTATGACTGAAACCCAATCACAAACAGCTCTGTTATGGCCCATTTCATGGTGATCCCAGAAAAAAAATCAATTAAAGATTAACTTTGCCAGAAAAAACTCCAAACAAACAACTTAGAATACTGAGTTTTTCATAGCCCATGGTATGCTTGGACCCAACAATGCTTGAGGGGACCACAGTGTTCCGCCTTACAGTGACTGAAGGGTCATGTGCTACCAAAGATTAAACTCAAGACCACATGGACCTGATCATACTTGGAGACCATCAAGGTTAAACCTGCTGGTGCTAGGCCATATGGTACCAAGGACTAAGCACTTTATGCAAGCAAGACATCTGCCCCAGACCTCTGGACTATTCCCTAGTCCAGTGCACCAGGTCTCGAGTATATATCCCTGAAACACTAGCATATTTGATGCTCTCTAAAAAGAAGTATAAAGATGCAATTATGCATATATGTCCATTAAATCTTCCACTGGACAAATGTGATGGCTACCAACAGGGTTTATTTTATACCCTTAGTTTTAATATGGCACTGTTAGTGTACAGTTTAACTTCTCGAGCACTTTATACCAGTAGATGATGAACTAAAAACTTCTCAGTCATTTACTTAGACAAGACATTTTCATTTCAGAAGAGTGATTATAGCAACAACGAAGATATCCTCACCGGGCAGCGCAGTCGTAGCCAGCACATCCGTCTCCGCCAGGAGGTCTCCGATCAGTTTCATGATCTCCTCCGTCAGGACCCAACTCAAAGAGCTGCGGAAATGAGAAAAGCAGTTTCCAACCATTCAGTTATGCAAATAGGAGTAAAAGGTTTAGTTTTGTGCGTGCCCGACACATGCTGGATTACACAGAATGTGAAAACTCAGAGAGTGGTGTGATGTGATGTGTCTGTCTCTCCTGGTGCTGTCTGTCAGTCCAACAGTTCATTGCGTGGGCTCAGCACCGCGGGCTATGGCGGTGCTCCAGACCCTTCAGAGCTACTCCCGGAGGTGCTGGTGGAGCCAAGTACTGACACGGTTTGAACTCAGGGTCTAGGCTTGTGTTTCGCCCTTTCTGAATCAATACCGTCACCCCCTTACTCACCTCCTTACATTTTTTTAGTGTTTAGAGAAACATAAAATATATTGAAATTTTAAAACCTGTAAATTGCTTTAAGGCTATATTACATCATTCTCCTAGTTTACTACACTGATCCGCACGCCCATCAACAGTCTGTACCAGATGCAAACATCTTTAAGGTGACAGAACTCAAAGCATTTCATCTACATGAGCTTCTAAAAAGTAGAATAGTGCTTCAAAACTTATGTAAGCTATAAAATTTTAAAAAATCACTTTCCTTCCCTGTCAATGAAAGATAAATTATTAAAATTAATCAAACAATATTTGTGCAACATTTAGAATAAATTATCCAGCAAAAAATGCTAGAAAAAATTATAGTTATAGAAAGAGGGGAATAACAGAAGACAAGGCTCTATAAAAAGTAGGAAACAGAAAGTGTGGGAAAAGGCTATGAGAGAGTGAGAGGAGAGGGAGGGAGAGGGAAGGGAGGCACAGCAGGGCTGGGAGCACTAAGGCCTGGGCCCCTGCACTGAATCACTGCTCCCCACAGAAGGAGAGGAAGGGAGGGAGGCAGAGAGAGAGCGGGAAGGAGGAAAGAGAAGAATAAAGCAGGACAGGAGGGAAGGATCAAACTGAGAAAAGGGAAAAAAAAGTAAGAAAGGTGGACACATTGAGTAAAAGTAAAGAATGATGAGCAAAGTTATTTTAAAATATCATAAAACAGCTTTTCTTATCTCTGTCAATTATTCTTCTTTATAGGTGGTGCAGGAGACTGAACCCAAGGCCCGTACATGCCGCCTACATGCCGGGCAAGCACTCGACTGCTGAGCTACAGCCCCAGTTCCTTAATTTCTTTCGGGAATTATAGCTGAGGGAGCTACCAAAAACAAAAATCAAAAGCAAATGCAACACCTACAAGGAATAAGAGGGGATTTAAATTTCCTGTCAATTACAATGCCAGCAGTCTTAGGTTTTCAGTCCTATGCTTATTATTCAGAAATCTATCTTGGCTTAGTTCTTTTCTTGTTTTAATTACTTTTAATAATAAATTAAATTAATTGTATTTTATAATATATTTAATAAAATATATAAACAATTCTATTCTATAATATATTTTAATAAACAATTTTTTAAATTGCTGAACTTTATTTTACTTGAGAATCAGTTTGACTTTTATATTGGCCGGAAACAAGTGTAACTGTGAAACATGCTATCTGGATATGAAGGAAATCTAGAAATGCATTACATTACAAAACTGACATCTAAACTCAAACATTTTAACATTTTGGTACATGTGAATAATATGTTTAAATAACAAGGATAACCAATTATCTTGGGATTTTCTGTGAGAAAGGTTGCTTTGAATACATATGCAGTTGCCTATTATTATTATCCGCTATTATACCAGACCAAAATTATGGCTGGATGATCTAGTTTCTATGCTCTTGATAATACAGTATAATTCTGAGTAATGGAAAATTTTACTTATTTAGAGATAGAAGTTTTAAATTCTATCTTTTTAAAAAAAAAAATTCTCTTTAGTTCCCCTTTACAATAAATTACTAGAAATACTTCTACGGTGTGTGTGTGTGTGTGTGTGTGTGTGTGTGTGAATACCATTCTTGGTTTCTCACAGTTTTCTCTGGATTATATATATATATACATATATATACATACATACATATATATACATACATATATGTATATGGAACATATATAATTTGTTTTTACATATATATAAACAACAAAAACCCCAAATAATAATGTTCAAATTGGCTTAGCTGTTAACAGGCATTGGATTTCCCCCAGGCTGCTCAACTTCTCTAGTTTTAAAGTGATCCACTCATCCTTCCTCTTTCCTTTCTCTGTTCTGATACATGGCTCCATCTTTCACCTGGTCTCCCTTGTCCTAAGCCTTTGTCTTATCTCTCTGCCAACACTATATCTATTCTATTTGCTGAGAGCAAAGCTCATCAACTCAAATTCAGTGCTACTGGCAATGATACTTTAATGACAGTAACTCTTATCTCTGGTATCTCCTTGATTTGTTATTATTCCACAAAGATGGGGCACTATATTAGTTTAATGCCTTAGTGTTCTTTTGAAAACTATGTACATGAGTTTTACTAATCTAATTATAGTGGTTTATCAGAGTCTTCTCTGGAATAAGATAAAAAAAAGATCTTTAATGACTGGTCCCTATTTTGGCTTCTCTCCTCACATTTAACAACAAATTTAACATATACTGTGTATCAGGCAGTTTTAGGAAATGGACATATAGAGGGGTGAATACAGAACAATAAATAGCAAAAAAGGAGGCTACCGACAGGCCAAAGTCATAGTACAGTAAATCAATACAGTGGGATGGTATAGTGGGATGGTACAATGGGCTGGCACCTGCCTTGCACTCAGCTGACCCGGGTTCAATCCCCAACAGGAATGATTGCATGTGATAAAAAAGCCAACACACAAAAACAAGCAAACAAATAAATGAACAAACAAACAAACAAAAATAAATAAGAGCTGGAAAGAATTTCCAGTTTTTGTTGAGATAAAAAGACTGATACTTTTGTTTTAAAATCACAAGACTTGGTTATTAGGAGTAAGATCTGGAGATAAAGATTTTGGAATCATGATATGCTGGTGATATATCACCAGCACATGGGGCAGAGCTGCTACTGACTCTCACTGTGCCCAGCCGCTCATGAGGTGCCCGGGAGGGGATGGCAGGTTCTAGCCCTGGCCCGCCACCCCAGCAGAGCCTCACAACAAGCCAGACAACCCCCCCACTCCATGAGGACCTCCATTTTCCACATCAGGACTTCCCCCTCGTCAGAACTCCACCCAGCAGACCAGCCTATCAAAGCCCAGCACCGCGTGGTTCATCAATAAATGCTGGATTTTGAGATGACTACAAGAGTATGCTACCCACACGGCAGAGCCTGGCAAGCTACCCGTGTCGTATTTGATATGCCAGATACCAGTAACAATTATAGACCTAATTCCCATGACCTGATGGAATGGTTTGAGGCTCTTTATGTTCCTGGAGCAAGCAGGTGCCCTTGGGCTCTACTTGCATGAGACAGGTCATATGGAGATGTTACTGGTGCCCACTCGAGCAAATCGACGATGAACGGGAAGACAGTGATACAGTGACAGTGATACAGTGATATGCTGGTAGTTGAGGCATGTAAGAAAATGCTAGGGTGAAATACAGTGTAAAAAAAATAAAGGTAGGGGCTGGAGCAAAAGCCCAGCGGGTAGGGTGTTTGCCTTGCACATTGGCCAGTCTGTGCCGGCCCGGGTTCAATCTCCGGCATCCGATATGGTCTCCGAGCACTGCCAGGAGTAATTCCTGAGTGCAGAGCCAGGAGTAACCCCTAAGCATTGCCGGTGTGACCCAAAAGCCAAAAAAAAAAAAAACAATAGTAGTACAGGAAGACCGGAGAACAGGAAGAAAGGGAGTACAGGAAAACAGGATTACAGGAAGAAAGGGCATACAGGAAGGCAGGAGGACGGGAAGCAAGAGAGTACAGGAACGCATGGAGCACTGGACGCAAGGGAATACAGGGAAGACAGAAGCACAGGAAGAATGGGAGTACACGGATACAGGAGTAGAGGAAGAAAGGGAGTACAGGAAGACAGGAGCACTGGAAGAAAGCTCAGTGATCTGGAGCACACACTTTCCCTATAGGAGCACTCAGCTCTATCCCAGGCATACCATGATCCTGCAAACATATTGATCTGTGCCCCCTTTGAACCAAACCAAAGTCCACAAAATTAACAAAGGCATAGGGTTGGGCTGAAAACAACTTCAACATTTACAGTAAGGGAAAAATAAAAGACTCCTGTTAGAAGGCCGTGGTCCACACGCCAAGTTACTGAAGAGAGATGCAAGGTTATAGAGTAAGTAACTTGGAAAACAAATATAAAAATAGGATCTATGTAAAAATATGAAATGAAAAAGTCCTCTGATTTTGTACAGCAACTATTAGAGAGAGATATGGTCCCCTTATCCCTAAAGTCAACAGGGGTAGTGGTGAGGTGTGGTGAACTGTACAGCAAGGCCTAATGTCAAAGCTACGATAGCACTATTAAAAACAAGCTAGCTATATCTAGTTTTTAGAAACACAGAAACTAAAAAAAAGTAACAAGTAAAAACCTCAAAAGTGGAAGGTATATCTTTCTGTGAAATTAGCTAGTCAATGCCAAACAGAACCACATAATTCTCTGTTTGCATCACTGCTGTAACTTAGAATTAAGAATTAATAATGATCTCAATGCTGATCTTCGGTGAGCCAAAGCTTAAATTTTTATTATCTCTGCTTATCTATGAGTGACAGAGGTCCTAAGTTATTATTGCACCCCTCTTATATCACTCTAGAATTCTCATTATCATTCTGATTTTATCTAAAAATTTTCACTTGATCACTTGATCACTTGAATCCCGTTATTCATCGATTTGCTCGAGCAGGCGCCAGTAACATTTCCATTGGACCCTATCACGTGCCAATGTAGCCCAATGGCATCTGGTTGATTCAGAAATATGAAGAGCCTCAAACCGTTCCTTCAGGGTCTTAACAAGGAAGTCTGACCAACTTGTAGGTGGGCGGCCATGTGATCTTTTGACATCCCGTGGGATCCAGTCGGTAACGGCTCTAGTCCAGCGGTTGTCTCCAAATCGCATTACATGTCCAGCCCATCTGATTTTCGATGCCTTGGCAAATGAGACAGCGTCCCTGATTCTGGAATAGCGACGGAGGTCAGAACTCCGATTCCTTCTCTCACTTGAGTGAGGCGTGATATTCCAAGCATAGCTCTTTCGATGCCTCTCTGGGAGACCCGAATAGCATTCTCATCCTGCTTTCGTAGGGCCCAGGTCTCTGAGGCGTATGTTAATGCAGGGAGAATGGTGGAGTCGAAGAGATGTGCCCGGAGCCGGAGGTTCTTTGTCCTTTTAGCTATTTCTTCGATGCCTTTGAGGGCATTCCATGCCGCTCTCTTCCTCCTGCGCAGCTCAGGTTTTAGGTCGTTCATCATGTTGACTTCTCGACCTAGGTACACATAACTGCTGCATTCAGAGATGTTTGTTCCATTGAGAGTGAATGGGGCCTCTGGAACTAGTTCATTTCTCATGAACATAGTTTTCTTCAGATTCAGCTGTAGACCTACCTTTCCACATTCTCGGTCAAAGTCAGCCAGCATTTGTGCCGCTTGGCTAATGTTTGGTGTTATTAGAACGATGTCATCAGCGAAGCGGAGGTGGTGTAGTTGCCGACCATCTATCTTCACTCCCATTCCTTCCCATTCTAATTGTCTCATGATGTTCTCGAGGGTGGCACTGAAGAGTTTTGGTGAGATGGTATCACCCTGTCGAACCCCTCTTTTTGACATCAATGATCACTTCTTTGTAGAATGGTGAGATCCTGGTGGTGAATCCGTAATACAGCTCACGAAGGATCTTGATGTATTGGGTTTGAACACCCCTGTTTGACTAGGGCTTCGATGACTGCTTCAGTCTCCACAGAATCAAAGGCTTTCTGTAAATCAATGAGCGTGAGACAGAGTGGCATCTTGTACTCCTACAAACCTCAATGAGTTTGGTTACTGTGTGGATATGGTCGATTGTGCTGAATCCTTTCCAGAAACCTGCTTGCTCGCATGGTTGTCCTTCATCTAGTGTTCTGCTAATCCTGTTCAGGATGACTCGTGTAAACAGCTTGTAGATGACAGACAACAGGCAGATGGGGCGATAGTTGCCGATGTCGTGAATGTCTCCCTTCTTGAACAGTAGAACTGTCCTGCTGGTTTTCCATTGGGAGGGCACCTTGCATTCGGACAGGTAGCGTGTGAAGAGCCGAGCTAGTGTACTGATGATTACCGACAGCAGATTCTTCAGATGTTCGGGTCTGACTTTGTCTGGGCCTGGTGCTGTTCCCTTCTTTACCGATGAGATGGCATGTCGGATTTCAGAAGGAAGAATGTTGGGAATGACATATCCATCCTGTGGAATTTGGTATGTGGGCAGGTGGATGTGGCTATCAAAGAGATTTGAGTAGAAGTCCTGGATAATCTTCTCCATTGCCTTTCTGGAAGATGTGATAGATCCATCAGGGTGTCGGAGGGCAGTCATCTTGGTCTTATAGTTGGCAAAAGGACAGGCGGGCAGTCGCGAATACTTTTTCCGGCTTCTGCTGCATCTTCCAGTATTTCTGCTCTTCTGTCTTTGAGGTCTGCTTTTATCGCTTCTGTGCACTGTTTAGCAAGCTTGGGCGTTAGCATTTGGTCTCCTGAGGCTCGCGCCTTGCCACGTTGGCGAATGAGCTTGAGGAGTTTCTGAAGACAGGCGTCCTTTTGTGTCTTTCTCTCTCTCGGCATTCTTCTCACAATCATGGAGGTGCTGAACCTGTCGGTTGTATTCTTCATCGATGTCATCAATGATGGTATCTTTCCATGTTGCCGTAATGGTGCCAAAGAGTTCCCAGTTGGTGGTCGTTCTGGGAGTTCTCTTCTTAAACTTTGCAGCTTTTTCTCCCCGTTGCGGGAAGTAGAATTTTGCACGAAGGAGATGGTGGTCCGATCCTGTCTGGAATTTGGGGACGACAGCAACATCGGTCAGACAAAACCGTCGATTGAAGATGATGTGGTCAATTTCATTGTGGAACTGTCCGCCAGGAGATTCCCATGTCCAACGTTTCGCTTCAGCCTTCTGAACCTGTGAGTTCCCATGAATAGTCTTGGTGGACATGATGAACTCAGATAGTCTCTCACCCTGTTTGTTCCATTCTAGGCCATGGGTCCCGATGTGGAGTTTTTTCAGCCGATCTTCTTGGTCCTATCTTGGCATTAAAATCACCAACTATGATCTTGTAGAAGGTGTGATCTTTTTTATAGAACTCCTCCAATTCCATGTAGAATTTCTCAATTTCATCTTCTTTGTATGTGGATGTTGGTGCATAGACAATGAAGATAGAAATTGCTGGCAGTGGGCCACATCTCCTCAAGTGTAATCGTCTTATTCGGTTTGTTAGGCATTCCAATGAATCAAAAATTTTAAGCAAATGTTTTTCCTAACTTTAACCAAAAGTAAGCAAATATATTTTTAAAGTTTGTCAGTTGGATCTCCTTAGAAATGTCCTTAAAAAACATCAATTATGGTCCTTGCACATTGAAATTAATTTTAAATATTGAGAAAATGCTTTCTGAACAGGTGAAATTTAATTGTGGACTTTCTGCGTTATTTTGAGTGTTCACTATGTTGTATTTGGAACTACTCCTAGCTCTGTGTTCAAAGGAGCTCCTGGAGCTACTTGGGGTACAATATGTCGTGTCAAGAAATAAACCACGATTGGCTACAGGCAAGACAAGTGCCTGAAGCCCTGAACCATCTCTAGCCCTCAAGTGGTAATTTGTATGAAGCCTGCTACTGAAACTAAGCCATAAGCTTAAATTTCTCTCTTTAAGTCTACCACCATAAATCAGTCAATCTGAGACGTAGAATCTGCAAAGCTTGAAAGCGAACACATTTTCAAAGACTAACTACTCTCTGACTCATAACTGTTGGCCCTTTCTGAGATGAAATGATGCGGCAAACTTATGATTCGACTACTGTCAGCTTTGTCTACCAAATAAAATTTGTCCACTACATTCCCATCTCTCACATTTCTCACCTGGCCCCATTCCTGTGGTGATAACGCCTGCTGCCTAGTATTTGGCATTAAACATGCAAAACATACTTTAAGCATCGTCAAAATGTCTCAGCATTAAAGTGCTGTGTCTTCTGTCATTAAAGTGGCAGCTTGAAAAACGGTGGCACAGAGCCAGAGCAACAGTACAGCAGGTAGGGCAACGGCGTTTTGCACGTGGCCGACCTACACTCAATCCCTAGCACTAGTATGGTCTCCTGGGCCCCACCTGGAGTGGCCCCCTGAGACAGAAGCAGACCCGAGCATGTTAGGTACAGCCCACAAGAAAGAAAAAAAAGAAAAGAACGGAAGGTGCATATGAAAAGAAAGGTGGTGTATCGTGCAGGGCTGGGTAGCTCCACAGATAGGTAATCTTGCCTCGCATATGCCAGAGTTCAACTCCTGGCTCTGTTCTACATGATTCTCAATCACCGCCTGGGATAGGCCAGGTGGCCTCTCAGCTCCACTGCACCCGAGCACTGAAAAATAAACTGCTGAGTCCACAGTTCTCAGCTTTGCGAGGTGTCTCCTGTAAAAACTGAAAAGCGACTGCTCTTCCTAATTGACTGAGAACTTCAACTAAAAAGGACTAAGCGTAACTACATGCGTCTTTTTACAGCCTAAAAAGTTCATCCGTCTTAAATGATTTACTGATTTGAGTGCCAAGAGAACCTGGGCCACTTAATATGCAATGCCAGCGTCTCCTCTGACATGTGTCCTTGATCGACTCAGCCTAAAGCTAATGAAAATTCATTTTCTATTTGTTTCACTCTCTTCTTGAATTATGCTTTAATAAGCTAATGGTTCATTGTATGATATGCTCATAATGTCTCAGGTCCTTTCTAAAAGGGAGTATTATATAAAATAAATGAACTCAAATGGAACATTTTCAATCAAACAGAATAATGTCAATAAAATGTTTACCAACCATAATGCCACAGGGAAAAGAGGGACAAGAGACAGGAAAGAGAGAGGGAAAAGAGGGCCTGTCATAGATGCAGGTTGGGGTGGGGGTACGGCAGGAGGGAAACTAGGGACACGGGCGGTGGGAAATGTTCACAGGTGAAGGGAAAGGTGTTGGAGCAGTGTCTGACTGAAACTCAATCATGAATCAACTTTCCAGCTGTGTATCTCACAGTGAGTCAAAAATAAAAAAATGAATAAAGAGCAAAATATAAATACATAAAATGAAACGTTTACCTTAATTTTAGCAGTATATTCTCCTCTACCTCCAAAGAGCCCAAGGCCACCAAGTAAAATATCAGTGTCAGCACTGAAGCGAATAGCTTCCACAGAGTGAGCGGAGTAACCCCAACCCCTCCGTGACCTGAAGGATACAGAGAAGAATGCTTTGAAATGCTCACACACAGCTGAGCTATTACAGCGGCTCCTAAATATAAACATACATACTTTCAAACCTGTTTACTACACTGTAATCTTCTTTTGAATACACTTTCATTACTGCCTGGGTCTCTTCTTCTGTACTTGCAACTCCCATTTTTAAATCTTGCATTGCTGCCAAAGTATCGAGGCAACCTTAGCCAAAAAAAAATAAAAGAAGAAAAAAGTCAATTTCTTGAAACTAAAAAATTTCCACAATGTTTTAAATAATATTTTCTGCCAATAAAAATCCTTCCAGTGTATCTATTAAGATGCCCCTTTGATTGTTTCCGTACCAGGATGTGATGATGTGATGAGCCACTTGAAGTTGGAGGATTTAGCTGATTGTGAATAGAGCACGTTACTGCTCAGAGCACATAAAAGAATTACAAATCTAACATTCTATGCAAAAGTCCTGAGCCCGAGTGAAGACTGGCGGGTCACGAGACAACGAGCCTACCTAGAATGTGCAGGGCAGCATGGGATCGGGTGGTGAGAGCCCGCGACCCTGTGGGTAAGGCCAGTTCGGGGCTCAGAATGCTGCATCTGGACTGCACGTCTGCCGCAGAGGGGAGTCTGGCATCCGCCACCACCGCGTTGTAACACCACAGTTCTCTAGTATTGGGCCGAAACCTTTTGGGAGAGAGAAGAGCAGCTCTTTGACGCATAATTTCATTACAATGTTTCCAAAGCAGAATTGCTGGTACAAATGTATCACTTAAAAGGGAACAAAAAGGCAGCTCTTTTCCTTTTCTGAGCTGAACATGTACATAAAGTGGTTTGTACCGTATGAAAGAAATAGCCTGAAAGAGACAGGAATAGAGATCACAATACTCCGTGAATAAGGGAACAGCTGTAAACAATTGTATGCATACATATAAAACGAAGGTTTATACAACAAAAATGCCACTAAAAAGAGACAAAGGGCGGTTTGAATGAAAGCATGACTAAGCTGCTGGGGAGAGGCAGAGGGTGGAGGGACACGTCTAACATGCAGATGACCTGGCTGGCGTCACACCCGTCGTGCCACAGGTGCCCCCAGCACGATCACGGAGGCCTGGGGAGTCCCCGGCACTGCAGGGCCAAGCAATAACATCATGTCCTAAGGTGCCTGACTAACTGTTGGGAATGCCCCCAGCCACCCCTAACACTGGGACGCCCCCTCCTACCCTGGCCCCCAGACAAATATAAATCCCTCCGAAAGTAAAAAAATACTGAGGTACAAATGAGAATTAGACAAAAATAAATAACAGCATCCACACTGTATCCAAAACATATCCACAATTTGCTCCTGTAAAGTCAAATCTGATTTATTGTGGAGCCAATAAATCTAGTATCAAGAATGTATGATACTGCATGCTAGTCTCAGAAAGACTGCATAATCGTGTATGTGCACAGTAGACTATGAATGCATGCAGCTATGCAACGGTTACTAACAATAAAGCAACATCAAACCATAAGAAACTTTCAATTATATGGACTCTCATGTCCTTCCTAAAACAAATTCTCAAAATGCTGTCTCTATTTTTTTTTTTTTTTTTTTTTCGTTTTTAATTCTAGGAATTCTAACCTCTAAGGTTTCAGAACTTAGACTAGAATTCTTTAGAGCATACATCACCTTCCCAAACCATTTCATTCAACCCAGTTTTAAAAGCTCCAAGATCTAAAACCTCTAAAATTTATATTTCCAATCCACACTAGTCCTTGAGCCTGGCTAATTTTCCTAGTTGCCTATTTAGAATCTTACATACCAAACTTGACATGTCACAAGAGAAATCTTCTTCAGTTCATACTGTCTTTAATTAGCATATAGTATATATTTAAATATGTACTAAAATTTAGTATGTAAAAATTTAGTATGTATTTAGTAGTATATATTTAAATATGTACTAAAATTTAGATGGAGAAACCTAAATATATAACAGTACTGTGTATGGATGCAAAAAGCATGGAGAAATTGAAATTTACATATGCAGTTATGAGAGAATACTGAGAGCAACTTGCTAGTATATTTACAATTTTATGAACCTACACTTCTCAATGAACAATTCTATTTCTTGAAAGCTGTCACGAACAGAGCAATAGATAGTCCAGCGGGTAGGGCGTTTGCCTTGCAATTGGCCAACCAGGGTTCTATCCCGGCATCCCATATGGTCCTCTGAGCACCACCAGGAGTAATTCCTGAGTGCAGAGCCAGGAATAACCTGTGAACATTGCCAGGTATGACCCAAAAAGAAAAAAAAAAAG
Organism: Cryptotis parvus; assembly: GCA_021461705.1. Taxonomy (NCBI): domain Eukaryota; kingdom Metazoa; phylum Chordata; class Mammalia; order Eulipotyphla; family Soricidae; genus Cryptotis; species Cryptotis parvus. The sequence continues at coordinate 203,759 of JAJIBD010023357.1, read as the reverse complement.
ATGTAAACACACTCACACAAGTACGAAACACTGTGTATATATACAAGTGTGTGTTCATATGCTCAATGTACCATTCACAGGTATCAAAGACTTTAGGTCAAAAAATAATCTGATAGGACTACAGATAAGCATATTGTGGTGAGTCCAGACTCCACTGTTCCATAGTTTCAATAACGAAACAGTGTCCTAAGTACTGACTTATAAAGATCTACAAAGTTTTCAGGAGGAAGTCTAACATTTTTAAAAATATTTTATTATACCACCATGAGATATACAATTACAAAGATGTTCATAAGATGTTCATGTTTGGGTTTCAGTCATACAGTGTTCCAACACCCATCCTTCCACCAGTGCCCATTTCCCACCACCAATGTCCCCGATTCCTCCCTCCCCTAGCCTGTCTCTATGGCAGGTTCTTTATTTCTTTCTCTTTCTCTCTCGCTTTCTCTTTTCCTTCCCTTCCACATTGTGGATTACAGAACATACATTAAAGGGATGTCATGTGTCTTTTGCCTGTATTTAATGCTCAGTTCTAGGTTGGTATTAGCATTTTCAACAATTATTAGCACACTGTTCCATTCTCTGTCTTCCCTAGCCTCTGGGAAGTCTTACTTTAAAGCAAATATATTCTTATTTACATAAAAAGCACACACATTTTATTAATTGTGATTTAGGGATACAAGCTTCACACCTTGATAAGTAAACATACTCTCAATTTAAAAGTACCAAACAGGTCAGAGAAATTATATAGGATAAAGCACATGCCCTGCACGCAGCTAACTTGAGTAATCCCTGGCACCTCAAGCCTTCTGGAGCATCATCTTTTTTTAACCCTGGAGGCCCCAAATATGACTGACCCTCAATGCTGAGATGGCCCATGTAATCCCTGGCACCACAAGATCAACCAACCATGGTTCTTGGAGCCCTCCCACTGAACTGACCTCCATGACCTCCTGACCACTGCTTGGGAAGCCACGCACCGCTAAACAAAGGCAACATAAACCAAACTTAATTGCTCTGACACAGAGCAATTAGACTTTGTTAGGGAGAAGACCATATCATGAAGGGTCACATTTTTTTCCGTGCATATTTTTTGATATTTAGCTATTTGTTTCGTATTTTTTTTTTGTGACACCGGATGATGCCCAGGGCTGACTCCTGGCTCAGTGCTCACTCCAGGAGGTGCTGGGTGGAGACTCTTTGAGGTGCTAGGGATCAGCTCAGGTCGGCTGCCTGCAAGCAAGTGTCCTACCCATTGTAGTATTGCTCCATTCCTGTTATTTTTGTCTTTAAATAATAGCCATGTGTTGTGTAAATTTCAAAGTGAGAAATAGCTATTCTTAACATTTATCTGCAGTTTACAGATGGTACTTCTTATTCAAGAGAATGCTGTTAAGAATATTAAAGGTTCAGACAGAAGAAAAGTCACAGTAAATTAATACTAAGTCTGCAATGTTTTTGATAACTAAAAGCCTGTGGCTTACTACTAAATACAAGGACACAAAGCAACCAGTAGTCAGGCAGGATAAGGAAGAACATCTGATGCTGACTTAAAGGAGAACCCTTCCACCTGCTTACTGAATCAGAAGGGAGACTGCACTTCATCCTTTAATCTCTGCTTGGAAAGATGGGGTAAAGATCAAGAATCTGGCAAGGCAACTGAGATCACTTGTCCCAGCACTAACACCATGTGTTCAAAAGAGAAGGTGCAACTAGCTGGATACGTTATTTCTGAGGATTATTGAAAGGCTCTAGTAGAATCCAGCAGTAGACCAGTCATAGTAGAATCCAGACTTACTACTATCTCTAATTTGAGAACTACATCTAGAAACATATTTTATACTCTCAGTTTTAATTTACAATTTGTTTATATGAAATTAACTGCATGGATGATAGACTACTTAGCGTGTATTATGATAGTGTATTATTTTAAATGGCATGTAGCCCAATGGCATCTGGTTGCTTCAGGAATATGAAGAGCCTCAAACCATTCCTTCAGGGTCTTTTTTTTTTTTTTTTTTTTTTTTTGCTTTTTTAGGTCACACCCGGCAATGCTCAAGGGTTTCTCCTGGCTCTGCACTCAGGAACCACTCCTGGCGGTGCTCGGGGGACCATATGGGATGCCCGGGATGGAACCTGGGGCGTGTGCAAGGCAAGCGCCCTACCCGCTGGGCTATCGCTCCAGCCCCCATCCTTCAGGGTCTTGACAAAGAAGTCTGACCATGTTGTAGAGGGGAGGCCATGTGCTACATTGGCACGTGATAGGGTCAAATGGAAATGTTACTGGTGCCTGATCGAGCAAATAGATGAATAACGGGATTCAAGTGATTATTTTAAATATTAAAAATAAAGCTAATTTTTTGAAAGCTAAAAATTAGTGTTATAGAATAAACCATTAATGTCAGGTCCACACCAGAGCTTGCTTCTGTCACCAAATCTCTTTACACCGATTTCTGCTTAGAATAACTGAAGACGATTCCATATGCCACTCAGCTCTCTATCCCCTTCATTCGATTCCACTGTGACATTATAATACTTCCTACCTTCCTAGAATTAACCAGAGTGTGACTTAGAGTCTCTCTCTCTCTCTCTCTCTCTCTCTCTCTCTCTTTTGCTTTTTTTGGGTCACATCGGCAATGCTCAGGGGTTTCTCCTGGCTCTGCACTCAGGAATTACTCCTGGTGGTGCTCGGGGGACCATATGGGATGCCGAGGATCGAACCCAAGCCGGCATAGGCTGGCCGCATGCAAGGCAAATGCCCGACCCGCTGGACTATTGCTCCGGTCCAAGTCTCTTATCTAATAACCTGAATAATGCTACTAAGTAGATCTAAAACCCAAATCTGCCTCCAGTCATCCTAGGAAAAAAAAAACTGACTATGGGGTGTGCTGGGGGGGTAGGTAGGGGGAGGAAGCAGAGAAACTGGAGACATAGGTGGGAAAGATACGCTGGTGAAGGGATGGGTGTTGGAACTCTGGGTGACTGAAACCCAATTATGAACTTTGGAACTGTTTACCTCATGGTGATGCAAAAAGAAAAAAAAAATTTCTTCAAAATTGCCTGAATGGCACAGTCAGCAACCTAGGAAGCACACGGATTCCTTACTCTAAATGCATGCTTACAGAAGCGAACATAACGTGACAGAGAAGGAAGACAAAGGAGAAGGTCTCTTCGCTGATCTCACTTAAGCCAATTCAACCTTTCAAGCTTAATCAACCTCCCAATCTATCAGAATTCCAGTCTACCAAGACAAGCCTAGACCACAATACAATGGGAGGTGAGGGAAGGTTAATCCGATGATCCTATGATTACTTTAGTAAGGTGAAGTACAATTTGGGTATTAAAATCAGAAATGCTGAGAACTCTTTGCTCTTCTCATTTCATAGATAGATAGATAGATAGATAGATAGATAGATAGATAGATAAAAGCACTATATAACAATTTTGAAATCAACACAGTATCATTTCCATTTTTTTTCTTTTTGGGTCATACCCAGCAATGCTCATGGGTTACTCCTGGCTCTGCACTCAGTAATTACTCCTGGCGGTGCTCAGGGGACCATATGGAATGCCGGGATTGAACACCGGTTGGCCACATGCAAGACAAACGCCCTACCCACTGGACTATCACTCCAGCCCCCCCCCATATCATTTCTTGAGTCTCTTTTATACCTATATGCATCACTATGAAGCTCAGTAACTCAACATTTCACTGCCAGTATGGGGATTTTGCTATGCAGATTCCAAAATGGGGCAGATTCATTTATCTTATTTATTCTGTAATGTCTAATGCTTTCACATAATTTTGCTACATACTAAGGAATAACTGGGTACTTATTGGAAGAAGAAATAGAATAAATTTCTTGTGCAGTATTGACAGGACTGATGATAAGACTGAAAATAATCAAGAACAAAATGCATTAAAGTAAAGCTAATTACAATGAGGATGCAAACACTTCTATGTGTGTCTGCTCTATCAATAGGGAACAATCTATTTTATTACCTTTATCATAGAAATGAGAAAAGTTTGCTCACTGAGTCAACATAACTTCCCCTGTAAAGATAATAGTACAAGCAGAGAAAGCAAATCAAGGAGGTGGGGAAAATCTAGGCAGTCTGACTCAAAATACACTGCTCTTTTTGTGGGGTAGGTACACCCAGTGGTGCTCAGGGTTCACTTTTAGCAGGGTTTAGGGAGACCCATATGGGACGTTGGGGATCAAACTCCAGTCTGTCAGGCAGAAGGCAAGTACCTTATGTACTATGCTATATCTCCAGCCCCCGTCCCCCAGAATGTTTTTAACCACAATGTACCATAAAGAATCCTGAGAATATCTATAAAACCAATTAACCTTAACCATTAAACAGGAGACTTCCCTCCTATTCATATCCGTAAATGAAAAGTCTACTTCTGTATATGAATTTTACTATGCCCACAAGAGTACAATCTGAATAAGGCATCCCTTTACTCTTTTACAAGCGGAAAAGCTTACCTCCAAATGACATCATACACAGGATCAAGACACACACCAAATCCTTGCAGATCCTCTTGCTCAGAGTCATTAAAAGTTTTACAACTTCCATCCACTTTATTTATCAGAAGACATTTAAATGGAGGGGTTCTGATATCGAAGCAGGGACCAAGCCTTCAAGAAAATATTTACATATACACTTTGAAGATGTACTGCCCTTTTATTACTTATTTACAATTAAATTATTTTTTCTTTTCCTTCACTGAGCATAGTTATCATGGTATCATACCATACTCACCCACCAAAATTTACTAAGCCCTTTATTTATTTATTTATTTATTTGCTTTTTTTGGGTCACACCTGGCAATGCTCAGGGGTTTTCCTGGTTATGCACTCAGGAATTACTCCTGGCGGTGCTCAGGAGACCATATGGGATGCTGGGAATCGAACCCAGGCTAGCACAGGCCGCGGCGTGCAAGGTAAACGCCCTACCCGCTGGGCTATCGCTCCGCCTAACTAAGCCCTTTCTATATGCCCATAAGCCCTACAAAGTATTACTACCATATAAATTTTAAGAAGCTGAGGGCTTAATGAAGACTGAAGAGGTTAAGGAATTTAAAACCTTTTTTAAAGACAGTCTTTTTTAGGAGGACTAAAACCTCAGGCTATCTAAATTCAAAAAACATGTTTTTTTATTTCCATTCTATACCGTTTGGTCATATAGTTGTTCAGGGTATCATAGATAAATACCCGATTCTTACTGAAACTTAATTAATTTCCTTAACTTAACAAGAGTTAACACAAGAACTATTCCTCCTTTCAATACAATGATTCCAACTATCACTTGGCTCACATTCCAACCCCTCTCCACCTTATAAATACTATGATTCCCAGAGTATCGATGTATTTCATTTTTCCAGCACACAGTCAAATAAACAGAGACTTTGAAGCTCTGTTAAATCTCTTTTAGCAGAAAGAAAGCAAAAAATGTTACAAGACTTTCTCTCACAACAGAAAATGATGAAATGTTAAACTTTTGTAAAATCAGGACAAGGACTGGGGGAACGGATGCTTGGGCTATTACCTATTATGTGTTTACTGGCAAAAATTTCTGATGTGGCAAGCACATGAGAATTAATAAGTGCTTCATCGATTCAGAAGAAAGTCTGGTCCCCACTTGCACCTATCCAGGTTGCTTTTCTTCCATATTTTGATCCAATATTAGGCATGGGAGCAGGTTTTGCGTTCCAATATGGCACATCCAAAATTGGTCTGCCCAGCTGTCCTTTCTGAAAGATTAAACCACATTAACAGTATTACTTGATAACAACCTATAAATTTTGTTTTTATAAAGTTAAGGAGACAATAGACAAAACAGCTTATGACGGGGCCGGAGCGATAGCCCAGCGGGTAGGGCGTTTGCCTTGCACACGGCTGGCCCATGCCGGCCCGGGTTCGATCCCCGGCATCCCATATGGTCCCCGAGCACCGCCAGGAGTGATTCCTGAGTGCAGAGCCAGGAGAAACCCCTGAGCATTGCTGGGTGTGACCCAAAAAAGCAAAAAAAAAATAAAATAAAATAAATAAAACAGCTTATGACACATGGAGGGGAGAGGGGGGGGGGGGGGGGGAGGAGGGAAGGGGGAGGAGGGAAAAGGGGAGGAGGGAAAGGGGAGGGGGGAGGGGGAGGGGGGAGAGGAAGGAGATATTTTTTTGTTATTGGTGAAAAGAAGAAATATGAAATAATAAAAGAATTTCACTGAAACCAGAAAAAATTATAAATATATAACCTATATTAATTGGGTAATACTGACAAATTATAAGGTAATGCTATAATGCAGTCAGTACTATTATTATGATTTTTCTTACAGAAAAACTTCCAAAAGTGAAGACTTGCCCATCCATTAAAAGCACCGCTGTGTGGTTGCTGCCTGCAGTAACTTGTGTGCTTGCGCCTGGCAATGCTTGAACAAGAGTGGGACATCCCCTAGGGTAAAAAATATATATTAAGTCAGTTTCAAAAAATACAAACTAAAATAAAATAATACAATAAGGGGTAGAAGAGACACAAGGAAACAAGAATATCCAGTAAATATTCATTTAGGTGCTAAATGCCTACCTTTCTTTTATACAGACATAAAAGGTATTTCCCTTAACTTTATAGAGATTATTAAAAACATTTCTTAAATATGTGCTCCAAAATTTTGGTTTTAGCATCTGATAGTGCTCAGGGGCTATTGCAAAATCTGTGCTCAGGGTTTGCTCCTGGAAGACCACTGAGTTATCTCTGGCTTTTTCCTTCTTTTTTGGCTCAAGGTTCACACCTAGTGGTGTTCAAGGCTTACTTCTGGCTCTGCTCAGGGATCACTCCTGGAGGTACTGAGGGACCACACGTGGTGACAGAGATTTGAACCAGACTTGGCAATATGTTGAGACAAGAACCTTAATTCCTGCAATATCTCCTTTGCTGTATAGTTTAAAACATTTTTTTTTTTTACTCCTGAGTATACATACAGTCAGGATGAGACCCTAAGCATTCCTGGATGTGACCCCATACCCCAAAATTCTTAAATAAATAAGAATTTTTCTTTTCAAATGAATAATATATTACAGATTTCCAGTCAGAAGGATAAGGACAAATATAGAATGACTGCATTCATTTGTGGGATATAAATATATATACCAGTGTTCTACTGATTGCTGGAAACAGTTACACCAGACTAGAACTGTGCATTGAATGTAGGCATAGGGTTTACACGATAATCCAACACGGCAAGACACAATGTGTAAGAGAAGGGAGAGAGAGAGAGAGAGAGAGAGAGAGAAGAGGAAAAGTGCCTGCTATAGAGTCAGGCTGGGGGAGGGTAGGGAATCGGGGACATTGGTGGTGGGAAATGGGCACTGATGTAGCAATGGGTGCTGGAACACTGTATGAACGAAACCCAAACATGAACACCTCTGTAATTGTTTAACTAATGATGGTATAATAAAATAAAATTTTTAAAAATTTACAGATTTCCCTTAACACTTTCTAAAAAGAAATAAAATTCATGGATGCCTTTTGTGGAAATTCAGTGAATCGATTAGAGATATGAAAACAATTTTATATCTTCTCATACACAGCTGCCCACTAAACTAAAATTTTAGATTTTGCAAAGGAAGCATTACAGTAGTGATGAAATGTTCGATCTCTAGAGCTAGACAGCATGGCAATATTACAATGACCATACACAGTACACGTTCCTTTTATAATACTAAACACGAGGGCAATAATAGATACTATCCCCGACAGAGTTCTAGGAAGTGTAAAAAAGCTCATGTACGTCTAGTGTTTATTCAGCTTCTGCTACTAGGTAACAATAAATGGAAACCTTGCAATAAATGCTATCATTGTCTGAAACATAATTTTCCTATTAATTGGCATTTCCATTAAATATAATCAATTACAATTGTAATGCATTATAATTGATATTAATCGATTACAATTCATCATAATTTTATAATTATATTTTTACATTAAATGTCATTTTCCCATTAATTGCATCATATAATCAAAATAATCATAAGCATGAGTCCACACATAACAGCAATTATATTTTGCATATTATATTACTACGACACTTGCATATTATATTACTATGTGTTGTATTTGATATGCCAAATACCAGTAACATTTATTATTAGGTGATTCCCATGACCTAATATAAAGGTTTGAGACTCTTTATGTTCCTGGAGCAAGCGGATGCCTTTGGGTTCTACTAGCATGAGACAGGACATAAGGAGATATTACTGGTGCCCGCTCTAGCAAATAGATTATCAACGGGAAGATAGTGATAGTGATTATATTACTATCACCACCAGATACACTACTTCCAAGACAACGCAATTATACAATGCAATTATGATACCTAGAGTGAAAAATATTATGTAAAATATTTTAATTATGCTGCAAGGAGAATCTGCGAGAAACAGAGCTAGCTGCGAAATTTCTAGTAAGCTAGAATTTTTCACTGAATCTGTTAAGTCATGATGTGGGTCTGAAGCAGAAACAGTGGAGAGTAAAAGAGGAACGGCGACAGGCTTGGTCCAGGACTAAAACTGGCAAAGGATATTTTACTTAGCAATAAGGAGAGGGTGGTGGCATTCATTTTAACTATGGAAATAAAGGAAGCCTTTATTAAAAGGGTATCCTAACACGTTTGGCATAGACAGAGAAAGCTATAAAGGGTATCCTAACACGTTTGGCATAGACAGAAAATTCTAGACCATACCAAAGAGGAAGAATATAGTATGAGAGTCCCTGAAGAGAAGCTTTCAGGAAGGAGGAAATGACAGACATGACGAGTTTTCAGTTTTCCCCAGGAGGCCCCCTCCCAACCTGTTTTCCTAAGCACCATTCCTAGGAATAATAATCTTTAGAAATATAACAGGATGTTTGCGATGACCATAATCACTCTTATATGCTAATTGTATGCAATGTAAAACCAGTTTTTCCTGAGACTACAAAATCATCCATTCCAAAATCATTCCATCCATCACTCATGGACCACATTGTTTTGGGTATACAAATACATATTTGGAAAGAAAATGAAAAAAGTTAATGAAAGAACAACACCCAAAGCAGGGTCTTCCAACAGAAAGATTAAATTACCTGGAATTGGCGTCTCCATGTCCCAGCTGCCCGTGCTGCCCATAGCCAAATGTATAGACATCTCCATTTTCCATTAAGACCACTAGAGCAAAAACACAACTTTGTTTTTCTCTCAAAACTACTCTGAAAGCAGTGTAAATATTCAGCATTTAAAATTTACAGAAAAAAATAAAAAAAATAAAATTTACAGAAGCAACAAAAAAACAGGCAACTGAAGATTTTATATTTAATGAAGAGTACATTTAATTCTATAACTTTTTTATAAATATATAGTACATATAATTTTAAGTTAAAATCCCTGTGCTATTTAATAAAAAATTGGTTCAGAGTGGCCTCTGGCGTACCTCCTTAAAAGTGACTATATACATAAATACTGCTCTTATAATTATAACATAGTACATAGATGTGAACTTTTCACATATTTATCAATAAATAACATCAAAAAAGCATCAGAATTTTATGCCTTTCAGAGTCTTATCAATAAAGAAATATTTAGCAATAAAAAGAATTTCATTTTTATAAAAGCTGAACAGTATAACCTAAACAAAATCCAAATGTCAATGGCTCACTAAAAATTTTATTTTCTAAATTTTTTAAAGAAAATTGACTTTGTTGATGCCCCTAAGCCCTTAACAAAATAAGGAACCGGGTTACAGGAGTCACAGAATTCATTAAACTATTTTTAGGAAACTATACCATCTTCAAAAATTTTACAAAATTATACTTTGTAACAGGCAACATTTGAAAAACCAGACAAGTTATTTAACGCAATCATAAAAATGCAGTTATACCCTAAACTTCCGCTGCTACCTGAATGGTGAAATCCACAGCTGACTTGTACTGCCCGGAGTTCACAGTCAAATCGCACAGAGCCTGGCGGATATGTTGTGATTTTGCTTGCATCCTTTTCTCCTCTTTCACCACTTCCATCTGTAAGTGTTATAAGTTGTAATTAAGCCATATTCATCTTCAAATAAAACTTTTTACTCTGTTTACTATGGAAGAATAAGAGAAAAATGTTAAAAAGGAACAAGCAAGAAGAACCTGCAGATGTTAGAAAAGATAGATCAAGAATCTACCTGCAAAGAAGCAATTTTGAGAAGATATACTATATATTTTTGTTTATACATATCACTAAATCAATGAAAACAAGTAAGATCTGGTTACTGATAAAACCTACAGAGCCAATCAGTTCTGTATTACAGATGGGTCATTAGCTATAGAAATAACAAAACTCTAAATGTAATGGTTTATAAAGGAAATTTTAGTTTGCATAAAAATTGCTGCATGCAAAGTCATTTAACAATTATTTAAAACTTAGTGATAATGTTAGTGGTAGAAATTAAAAAATAAAAAATCTTAGTTGATTTTGATTCTCAGTGACTTATATTTTTTCCCAAACACATTGTAGAAAGGGAATGCTATTCATTACTACTGCCAAATGAACTTTAAAAATGTTGTAAAAATCAAATGGTATGATCTAGTACACTGCGTCCAATAATAGCCTACTCTCATTTTTCTTTACTGTCCACTTTACCATTCAGTCATTCTGCTTCAAGTTCTTTTTACTTTTGGCCCCTGTCCACAATGGAAGCCTCTTTCCATTTTCGTTTATTCTTTTTTATTCACTTCACTAATTCCCTGGTTTCTACAACTGACTTTGTAACATTCTGGCATTCTAATCACAAAAGGCACATTCAACAATATTCTGATTTTACTTTTAGAATGTGTGAAAGTTCACGTTTCCTAATCTAAAATGATACATCACCAAAATATGACCTCTGTAAATTAGTATTCAAATTCCTTGTGCATGGAATGAATGTAAATCTGGAAGGAATTTCGAAAAGTCAACTAGTCTTATCCATACTTTTAATATAGCAAATCTAAACAAAAATGTGTATAATGCACAATATTTGAACATACAAATCAGATCTATAGATCCATATTTTAAATTCTGTATTCTCATTGTTCAGACTGCTAAACAGGAAAATCAAATCATTTATTCTATATAGCTTTGATCTAACATCTCTAGTCTGCAGTAACATCCACGGAAGACAAGTTGAAATCAATCATAACCTCCCTTTCTATAACTTGATGTCCACCATTTAGAAAGGCATGAGCTCTATTTAATGCTAGGACAGTAAAACCTCACTAATTCGAATAACAGGAGGGCTGGCCCATAATGTCTTACTGGCAAGTCTTACAGAACAATTAAGTAAAAAATTATTTTATTACCTTCAAGCAAACAGTTTTAATTAAATGCTACAATAAAATGATTACCTATATATAATTCAAAGAGGCCTATATTACATAAAAATGTACCATAAACATAAAAGTCCTTTAACATACAAGAATTAATTGCTGGACCCAGAGGCTGAAGGCACGCTGAAGGAATCCTTCATTTCTTGAGCCCTTGGTTTGAAAAGCTAGTGATTTTAGACAGGTTTCCCCCTTATAAGTATGACCCTGAAAATTCAGAGGAAGAAATTATTTTGAATTTTTTTACTCAAAAATATCACAAGTACTGTATCTGAAGTATAAATTCTGAATAAGTGAGAGGTTTTACTCTAATAGGATAAAGAATGGTTCCTCTTCTGCTAAATTATCTCATGTGGGCTTGCTCAATTAAATCTGCAAGAATATATGGGATCACGAAGTTCATATTTAGTTTTACTGCAACCAAAATAAAATATACTCAGAAAACTCCTCATCTTAGAAAGTCAGTGGAATGATAAAGTATAAACAAGGGCATCTGTGAAAAGAAGCTTCTTCCCAAAGCTAGTAAGTAAGGTGGCAGATACGTATTCTAGGGCTTTATCTCAGTTACTAAAAACCTAATTATTAAAACCAAATCTCATGAATGTAGTAACCCAGTTGTGCTCACATGCTTCTGTCAGACTTAACTAAGTTTAGTATTGTGCAGTAGCATTCCACTTCACTTAAATGTATTTAAGGCTAGTTAGAAACTTTTCCTTTGAATTGAGCATTTTGCCCTTTCCCTCAATCAATAATTAAATATAGAAACAAAGCCCACAACAGAGACATAGCATCAGGGAAGGAGATTAAAAAAATTTATTCAAACCATAGTAATTAAGAAAGTAGTAGCTATTGTTCAAAGAAAAGATAAAAATTATAGTAAAAACATTTGTTTAAATTCATCTAAACAAACTTGTTTGTCATATTTTGTTCATTATTAAAGAAGATAAAAATATTACAAGTTAAAAAAAAACAGGAATAAAGTTCAGTAGCTGTGGAAGAGTTCGAATATATGTGTATGTATGGAAGTAGATATATATGTGTATTTGGTATTTTATATCAATAAATAAGTATAATGTTAAAAAATTAGGTGGTTGAAAAGTTTATCAAATATAAAGGGGACCTAGCAATAGTCATGAATTTTGTACCAATTCAAGTACCATATAAAATTCAGCAAAATTAATTCCGTGTAAGTTCATTATTCACTAAAGTGTTCTTGAGCAGTATTAAAATTAATCTGAGATTTGTCTAAATATAAACAATTTTCATAATTACCAATTTAGATATCAGCATTTTCGTACTTCCGCTAAAGTGAGCATAATATGTAGGTATATACCTATAATATATACACATATATAATGTGATACAGAAATTATACTGTCCTGGTAGATATATGTCTGAAGAATGCTTGCATATTACACAATTTATTCCTAACAGGCTGCATTCTTAAAACAAAACTTAGCATAAACTTTTATTTAAATTTGTTATTGTTGGGAATTCTTAGAGCCATGTGCATCACAGAATACAATGAGTACTTTGAACAAAATCATAAAATAAAACAGAAAAAACAGTTACAACTACAATTACTAAGCACTTGCTATTTTTAAACACCGAAAGTTTAAATAATGGATAAGTGCTTTTGTGGACTGAAGTCTTATGAAACTGATTAGAATCTTGGTTCTAACCATTTGCTACTTACATGACAATCAAACATTAGACCCCCTAAGTCTTAGCTTTCCGGCTATAACATAGCAATAATGGTACACATTACCTCACAAAGTTTTTATGAGGACTAAGTGAAGTAATACATATAAATTCCCAATCAATATTCACTAGTTTGCTTTCTCTTATTAATATAAATAATATAACAATACATATTATTGTTTTATTTACCCCCAAAACATTTTATTTTCAGTTAAGAAAACTAAGACTTCAGGACTTAATTAACCAGCAAAACATACTAGAGCACATTTAGAGTTTCATCAAAAATAAGGCTATTTTTACCACCACCAAATAGCTCTATCATTTCTATTTTATATAGTCACATGTATGTGTTTAAATACATATATGTAAGCATGTATATGTAAACATATAGAGCAATCTTAATGTAATCAGCTAGAAATTATCATTCTTAGTTTTGAAATATACAGAACTAAGATTTCCTTAACTGAAAAATATTTTAAAATGACCATAAAATTTTTTACAATGAGAAATTTAGTATTAAAAGTAAGCCCTAATTCCAAAGATTACTTGCACATCACTACTAAATAAAAAAATACGCCACACTACTTCTAAATCAAAAATAGGCATAAAATATGAATGTTTACTACTGTGCTCTTGAATCATCTCTTCAAATAGGTCACTGCAAGCCACAAGAGCCAGACTATCTCCAGAACAATTCAGACGTTCCTAATTAGGTGCACTACATAAAAAAATCTTTTTTTTATTTAAGGTACTGAACAGCTGAAACTAATGTTAACTCAAATCTCACTGGCATATACTTTACTGATATCTTTTTAAAATAAATTACTATACATTATGCCACTGCAGAGCCTGGCAAGCTACCTGTGGTGTATTCGATATGCCAAAAACAGCAGCAATAATGGACCTCATTACCAATGAATGGAGACATTACTGGCGCCCACTCGAGCAAATTGATGAACAATGGGAAGACAAGTGATACAAGTGACTATACATTATGTGAGTTACATATTATGACATATACTCTACTGAATCTTTTTAAAGTAAATTACCTATATTATGAGTAATATGCTATCGATTCAGTCATATACATTCTATTTGGCTTCTAGTAAAAATGTGCCTATTCTAAATGAACTGCATGATATCAGGACCTTTCCTCAAGTCTCTTGAATCTGCCAGAAGCTCCCCACTTCCCACTTTCGAATGCACTCCTGCTACCAACAAACAGTTTTTACCTTCCACATGCCCCCATAAGAGTCAGCCTAGAAATATTCAACTATTATTATCATCAACATAACTAAATGTAAACCAGAAAATAGTAATAGATATATTCCATTTCTCAGCAGATAAGTGGAGATACAGACAGGGTAAGGGAAAAAAAACAGAAAATATACGTAGTACAAATATTTAAAAGATGGCAAGACTTCACAGCAAGAGAAGATCACTGAACGGTGAGAGGATTAATGACAAGGCGTACAAAGGAGACAAGAGAAATAACCAAGTTTATAGGAAATAGGAAACAGAGGTAAGTTAATAAAAAAATAGAACACGGTTCAAATATAACATTTATGTACACTTTATGTTCAGTAGGTTAGGTAGGAGATAAAACTATTTTACTTTAAAAAATCATAAATTTTTATTTTAAAAAACTGACCCTATACTGAAACGGCACAAAGCAAGTCGTCTGAAGAAGTGGCTATTATTGTACAAAAAGCATTATAAAATAACCTCTGGCAGACAGGTTGGGAGGGTAGCTATTATTGAACAATTTCTCTAAGCAATCAACGTGACACTGTGAAAGGTCATTCTTAAGCGGATAACATGAGTCTTCACTCAGAATTTCATGTTAATAATCTGGAAAATTAAAGCTGCCTCCACATTATAATACAGCACTATATATGTGTATTATATAGCACTTGATCATGAAATGAATAGTTAAGCTCAGTAAAGTATTGAAAAAAAACTAGTTTTATTTCCTTGTGAGGGGAAATAAACTTGGACAGCCTGTATCTCAGATTGTAATTAAGTAATATATATGTGTGTTATATATTCCTTTGATTTAAACATTTAAATAAAATAAATACTATCTCTTACATTTAAATATTTACAGCACCACCAGAATACTCAGAGGACAATCAAATTTTACTGATAAATCACATCAAATTTAAAATACTCTCAATTTGATTTCTGCGGAAGACTAACAGGGAGGAGGCGGTATCGCCTCGCCCCTTTGTTTTCTGTTTTCCTCTGTGAGGAAGAGAGCCCGAGGCTAACAGAAGACGACTATTATATAATGTGTACATTTTAAGAAAAGATTAACTTATACTACTTTTGTCAAAAAGAGAATCGAGACACAAACACTAGATTTGTCTATATGAAAACTTAAGGAAAAAACCTTTCTTCTGTTTTACGAATTTATCCTTGACATTCATTGAGAAAAACACCAAAATTTTACTAGGCAATGAACATTTAATACATGCAAGTATTCAACGGTTTTCAAATTTGGAAATTTAGAAATGAAATTTAGAAATTTAGAATCAAGATTCTTTCTTGATCATACCTGACTCACAATCTGTAGTTTCAAAGAAATTATGACTGCCTTAAGAATATTTTTACTTAAATTAAGACCTGGATCTCAATGAATACATCTTTGAAAAATCTTAGAAATAGATTTCAGTCCCTGACAGAATTCTTATAGCTTCTGAAGACCAGAGTAAATATAAAAAAGTCTCTGTTTGCATTCATCTCTCTGTGGTTCTCATTATCAAATAACTGTATATTAATGTATACCACAAATAATATTAAAATAAGAAAGTATAACGGTCAACTCATTTTACATGCAGCATATAAAATATTGTTCACCATATATATACTAGCAATACATCCAATATTTATCACTCAGCGATATAAACTATATTGGTAGATACAAAATTTAGTAATTTTGTTAATTATAAAGCAAATAGCATTAAAAAAAGTTGTAAAATGAAAGACAGCAGCTCCCCAAAAGCAGAGAATAAAGGATAAAAAACAGAAAGGTCGTAATTTTTCCACCTTCCCTTTACTGCATGAATACGAAAAGAAATGTGAAAGATACAAGGTAGTCTTCTTTATTAACATTAACAATAAAAATAAAATAAGCAATCAAGAGTGAAATAAGATTGACAGCTCTTTACAGTAGTACCACTTTGAGCATGTTCTTTCTCCTCAGGCTACGATAATAAATGATAGAAGCAAAGTAGAAGAATTAGATTTGTGAATATACCCGAGCAAGGGGAAGAGATTGGGTAGCGCCCGCCTAGTGGAGAAGGGAAGACCAAATACCTTTGTGCTTGTCCCGTTTATGCTTTAGCTGTGCTGGATGGGGTCTGAGTCTGGCTAGAGCCTGTTCTCGATGGTTCATAAAAATAGGGCCAGGAAATACAAAGGGGCCTGAGGGAGAAACATCGTGGATGTGCATAGAAAAGCTCACAACATGAAAACACCACAATGAACAAAAGTCATTCAAACTGAAAACACGGAAATGTATTTTTAACCGTTTCGGTCATGATACTGTCTCCCAATTCCCAACTCTACCACAAAACCATTACCTAGTCAGCATTCCAAATACAGTATCTTAGAGTTTACATAGCACAAATTCTATTTCTTATACTTAAAAGTCATCAGCCAATTACTAACAATCTCAAATATATATCTCAGAAAGTTCAGCTCAAATATATAAATTACAGACATTTTAATGTTATACATATATACACTTATTAAGCTATAAAATGATTAAAATGCATATATTTTCTATTAGGAAAACAAAACTTTCTTACATGAATAATAAATTTTAACAAGGTCTTCAGGATTTAATACTCACTTTAGTCGTATACAATACTAAAATAAATGTTAACATAAGTACATTCTAGTACAGATGAAAGAAATAAAAGACAGGCATAAAAATTACAAAACCAAAATTAATGTATACATATCTATAAAATCATTTGCCCTTTAAAGTCAAATTGTAGAAGCTGGATTGTATTGGATTTTCTAAAGAGAGATAAGCCTAGGTTTATGCATGATTTCTGTAACTACATATGCAAAATTAGAAGGATCAGCTGAGTTTCATATTAATTTTAGAGAGGTTACTATAACCTCAGCAAGGATCAGCTGAGTTTCATTTTAATTTTAGAAAGGTTACTATAACCTCAGCAATATATCTGGAACATCACACTTTCTTCCATTAGACATTTGTCTCAAGTTCTATGTAAATATATGAAATCATATAAATAGATTATAGTGATTAAGGGGAAAATCCACAGTCAAATTAATTTCAAAAAACTTTTCTCTAATATCGGTGAGGGAGGGAGAGAGAGAGAGAGAGAGAGAGAGAGAACTTTGGATTTTATTGGCATCAAAATGCCACCAGCTTTCAAAACACTGAATTTTTATAATTACGTTATCAGCATTTGAAAAGGAAATTAACAGTACATAAATATTATATTCTCTAATAAAATCATATTTCTTTATGATTCTTTTATACTTTTGTAACATCAAAAAATGCCTTGAATAAAGTTGAAGAAATGGACACATTAAATATCACATTAAGAAGCTTTCATAAACATTAGAAAATAAAAATATGCATTTCAAACATATCCAAGATAGGTAAATATAAACAGTACCAATTCTATGAACTCTCAAGAATAGTATATTTTAGCACTAATAAAAAAATTTGTTAGAGAAATATTACTTACTAGTGATGCAGTACTAACTGCTATGATATAACTATATAAACTGTGTTCTGATTTTAAAATACAGTAAATGAATATATTTAGATATAAATATACACCTTATTTCTTCAATACACATTAATTTTCTATTAACTTACTAAAGCAAATAACAAATTACTCTAAATAGTACAAGATATTTCCCAACTAGAGAAAATAACTGTAACTAATAAGCTGAATTACCATTTTATGACATCTACAAATATCTTGGGATATTATTTCTTCCACCAAATATAAGAAACTAACAGATATTTATTTGGTTTCTCATACAATTGAATATTTCTATAACTTTTTGATGCATGCATGCAGGAGGTCTACACGTAGAAAACACATCATCAAAAACTCAACATAAATCACCATTTACATTATTAGACTCTGAAATGATCTTTAATTTCATAGACTAGAACAAGTTTTCTACCAAGTTCAGTCATTCATATGTTCACCAAACATTTATTATCTTTAGTGGAATGCTTGGTATCAGAGATAAAATGAGAGACAAATATCTCACCGTAATTAAGTCTACTGAAACAGAAATACAAAATAACAAAAATTACAATGTATTATGATAAATGTTAAAAAAATTCTGTACACTGGCGAATGCAAAGTGGTCAAGACACTTGGGTGTATTAGAGAGACTTTCAAAAATCAGAAAAGGTCTGCTAAAAGAAAAAAAAAGTAGAAGCATTTCAGGATAAAAGAATAAGATTTATAAAAGCATCCAGACGTCAAGCAATATTCTACGGGCCCAGCACGCTTCCGCTGTGCCACTCTGCTGCGCATCAAGCAATATTCTATAGTCATAATTCAGAGGCTGAAATAATTCAGCCTATAATGTACAGAGCCATGAAGGATGTATAAAAAAAGGTAATTAAAGTATTTCTTCTATATGATCTTTCACTGTAAAAGCAACAAAAAATTCCATGAAATAACTTCCAAGAGGTCCAAAGAAATGTTTTTCACAAATTTCAGTCTCCATGCCAGGTCCTGCGCACAGCTGGATAAGCGAGACCATTTCACTCCACGATGCAGTGAAATGAGAATGACAAAAAGTTTACCTATGCACAACTGCGCAAGAAATTTTGACAGTAAGCTGTGAAAGAGTTAGAGGCACTGGGCAGGTGACAGCTAACATACTTGGAGGCAACGAAAGCAGCCAATTCAGGATACAAGAAATGAAAATACTACATCAGCTGAGACCTCATCAAAGGTACAGCACAGAAAAGTGTGAGTCACAGAACAATTCTGGTTAGAGGGAATCGATTAAAGGATACAGAATAAAGAGAATTGAGGTTTAAAGACAAAATACGGAATTCATTCAGAGAACTAAACGAGCTTATCGGATTTTTTGGTTTTGCCTGTTCGTTTTGAACCACCCCTGGCAGTGCTCAGAGGACCTTATGCAGTGCTAGTGTTTTATGCAGCATGACGTCTCCAGGCAGACTTCTAAACACAATTAAGAAGGGGCGTTTGCCTTGCACGCAGCTGGCCCAGGTTCGATCCCTAGCATCCCATAAGGTCCACAGCACTGCCAGGAGTGATTCCTGAGTGCAGAGCCAGGTGCAAACCCTCAGCGGAGGAGGAAGAGGAGGAGGAGGAAGAGGAGGAAAACTTTGATCTATTAATAAAAAACATTTCTGTGAGAAGTATTCCTATACTCTTATTAATTGCTATCAAAAAGTAAAAATAATACAAAAAAGCAACAAAAAGCTCAATGAAGTTTTTTTAAGCGCTAGAAGAGCAGGTAGGATACTAGCTTTACACATGCGCCACACAGGGTCTAGTCCCAGACCACAAGTGATTCTCTGAGCACTGGCGGGAGTGACCTCTGAGCATAGAGCCAGTATTTAGCCCTGAGATCCTGACAAGTATGGCCCCAAAACAAAAAACACACTTCGAAAACTTAATGAAAAAAATAACTTAGAAACAACTCTGAGCTGAATGGAATAATATTCAATCATGTGAGATTTCTGAAGAAAAGTATGAGGGTGGCCCTCTAGCAGTACCTTGGTCCAGCAGCTCTTGGGGCGACCTCTGGAGTGAGGGAGGAAGAGAAATGCAGTGTTTGGGATCAAACACAGGCATTCACACACGTGTTCTACCACTTGAGTCATAATATTGGCTCCTTTATACTATTTAAATTAAATTAGCATAATAGCTCTGCTTTACTGCCAACTGATTAGGACTATTTTATAAAAGTTTAAAATAGTATTTATGCAATTAAAGGAAAACATTACTATTATAGAACACACAAGAAGATATATTCCTGTACATTTTAAAAATAATAAACAGGGTCAGAGAGCTGGTACAGAGGTGCCCGCCTTGCAAGAGGCTGACCCTGGTTCTATTTCCAGTGCCACAGATGGCCCCTGAGCCTGCCAGGAGGCTGAGCGCAGAACAAGGAGTAGACCCTGAGCACAGCAGGCTGGGTCCAGCAAACAATATAAAAACAAACAAACAAAAACCAAAATGTTAAAATCTGAAGCATACACACCGTCTGGCCCATATATCCTATTTCTAGGAAATTCTGCTACATATTAAACAACTCCACTATGTATGGCTGTACATTTAGTATCTTAAACTTTTGCTATTATAAGGTTTATTACAGCAAAACTCTCAAAACCTGAAAACCTAAAGTGCATCAAACAAATAAAAGTTGTGGTGGAGTCTTACTGTGAAATGTTATAATTGTAAAAAGGAAATAGGAGGGGCCGGAGCAATAGCCCAGCGGGTAGGACGTTTGCCTTGCATGCGGCCGGCCCATGCCAGCCCGGGTTCGATCCCCGAATCCCATATGGTTCCCCGAGCACCGCCAAGAGTAATTCCTGAGTGCAGAGCCAGGAGAAACCCCTGAGCATTGCTGGGTGTGACCCAAAAAAGCAAAAAAAAAAAAAAAAAAAAAAAGGGAAATAGGAGCCAGAGAGACCGTAGAGCAGATAAGTTTTGCAGAGGCCGGTCTGGGTTTTTCTCCCTGGCACCACCTGTGGTCTTCAAGGCCCAACAGAAGTGATCCCTGAGCTAAGCCCTGAGTGTGACCTCCAAACAAACAAGCAACAATAACAAATCAGTTTTGTGGCAGCATCTCAATACTCTGAGAATAATGTGAAAGCAAGACGAGAAAGAATCCATTTCTAAGCGAATGAATGCTGACTAAACAGGCTAGCTACGCACCCCCATCACTAGCAAACATTTCATCTCATCTTCGTATATGTTAACGTATTGCTGTGCATGTCACTCAATCCTTATTAACATCCCTACTTAGGTAGTAAAAAGCAGGACTCCCAATTTAAAAGTAAAGAACTCAGTTTCACATGATTAAATTACAGACAATTATCCCATAATATCCACAAAGGTAGACTCTTGAAACACTGGTGGAGAAATAGGTATGGTGGAGGAGGAAGAGGAAAAAAGAAGAGGAAGAAGAGCAAGAAGCAATCACAATCGAGCTGAAAGTGAGAACTCAGCACCCCAAGCATTTCACTTATCAAGTCTCAGAGAAGTGTCATCATTTCTGAAGCTTTATCCCTTTTCTCTCTGTAAAAGTCTCAGAAGTTTTTATCTCTCATCAACACTTGATAATCTAAAATACTAAAAATTAACACAAATTCCATTAAAATAAAATCTGTAAATAAATACTACTGACACCTAAGAATACTACTACTATCTGAAAGGTTAGTGTTTAAAAAAAAACACTGAGAGTTTCACATTAGCCAGGTTTTTTTTTTTTTTGGGGGGTGATACCAATTCTACTATAGAAAACTATTTGCCATAATAGTAGTGGCTGAATCCAATAGCCCTGAGGACAAGGTCTTAAAATTCTGAATAGCTTTTTGAAACTTGGCAAGCAGGTTTATGAGAAAGAGAGTCAGTGAAACAATTTAATCACAGAACAACCTTGCAACATCAGTACCCAAAAGGGGGATTCTTTAGCACTGTGAGCATCACCTAGAAAGCTTGCTAAAACAATGGGCTGAGTTAGGAGGCAAGCTGGAGGGGGCACATTGTATGTGTCCAAGTGATGCTGCCATCTTTGAGATCACAACCTACAACAGTGAAAAGCATAATACCTGAAAGGATCCCTTTAAACAACTGAAAAATATTCTTACCCAAAGCAAAGATACAGCATATATATCTTAAAATTCATGCATTAATGAAAAGGTTTAAGTTTTAAAGTACAGCTTGTATACATAAAGCACATACTGAAGGCTAGAAAAATTATGTAAAGAACAAAATTAAAATCACCTACAAATGCATTTCAAGAAAAAGCTACTATTCACATTTGGGTATTTTTCTAGTTTGTTTCTATACTGCAACTCTGGGTAGTTATATCAGTGCATGTTTTGTCCTTATGAAACCTTTTCTTATAAAATTGCTTACAATGGAGTACTGAGGGCAATAAAGATTATAAAAGCACCACATCATACAACTGGTTTTTGGTTAACACACTCTAAGAAATTTTTAGCCTTTGAATAAGAATCTACAGTTTGATTTCTTTAAAAATGGGTGGCTAAAATTATTGTTTCAAAATCAAAACAAAAATAAATTATGCAGACTTGTCTATGCATTCTGTTGACTAAAACACTGGCATATTGAAACTGTAGAATTCCATAGTAACTGAGGTTTTTATGTGAAAGCAGGAACACAGTTTTAATAGCCACAAAATTCAGTACTATTCAGACAGTAAATGTAATTATTAAGGTCCATAATGAAGACCCTCACCCATCAGAAAATGACATAGTACAAATTTTGTTTAACAAAATGAAACCATGACATACATAAGAAAGACCTCAACTGGAAAACAAGATGAAATTTTTTGTGCCCAATAATTTGAAGTGCTTTTAATATGTTGGTGGAAGATGAAACTGATTTTCCACAAAATATAGAATAACCTAGAATATAAGACTATGCTTGCTAAATCTGACATAATATTACAATGTCTGTAACATATTTAAATCAAGTTTTTAATGTTTAAAAAGCCTTAATTTGTGTTTTCTAGTTCTATGATGCATCCTAGATGACAAGAGAACATTGTGTGATCACCAACTTTTTAAAAAAATCAATATCTAATCAATGTGCTTTTACTTCTGATAAGCAGAAATATACTGCCCTCAATGAAGGACATTTTTACAGAGAAGAAAAGATGAACATGATGAAGATTTAGACAAGTAACAAAATGTCATCATGAGGATTTGCTGTACTTGAGCTGTATAAGAAACAGTAGACTTTGTAGGTTAATTCATATGACTCAACCTAATAAAAGATCCGTAAGATTTTTTAAAAGGCAGATAAAAAGATATACTGATAATTAACATTCAGCAAATAATTATAATTAATACAAGATAAATTGTTAATCACGGTGTCATGAAGATCTAGAATTTAAAATTTACTCACTTTGTATGACACATTTAATATGAAATTTCCCCACATATTTATATGACAGTACGTATATTAATTTCATTAAAAGCTTTTAAAAGCAGTGATTCTATGTAAATAAGAGTCAAACTAACCACAAATATTTACTACATCAGTTGATCAACATTGTTCACCCAACAGGATAAAGAACAAGCTTTAAATTCTAAGGCTATGATTCTGCAATTTGCATTTAATAAAAAATAGAATTGACGATGGTATATAATTCAGTACTTATTTGATTTTAAATTTCAAAGACTCCTAGCGGGGGAAAACTTGTGATGATGGTTCAGTGCAGGGATGGGGAAGCTTTTTAGTGCCAACAATCACTGGGATGTTGAGAACATTCTCCATCCGGTGCTGACAGGGACAGGCGGCCTCGAAGCAGCATGTGTATCTGTCCATCACAGGAGAGGAGCAGACCACGTGACCATGCAGATCACAAGCCGGATGGTTTCCACCCCTGGTTTAATGGGTAACATAGCTCTTATGCTAAGTATTCAATAATAATTATGTAAATATGCAATCGAGTAAAGAGTTCTGATCAAGATCTTGCCTTATATATGGATATAAATGACTGACCTCTCTTATATTGTTAGTCCTATAAAGATAAATTTTATTGAGCAGAAGTAGTTTTATAAAACATATTTATTCTCATTAAGTATTCAATAAATTACTTTTACCTCCCCACTTTTGGTGGGGAGGGCACATCTGGAGATACTCAGATACGTATGGATCTTCACTCTGGAATCACTCCTGGTAGTTATCAGGGGGTTAAACAGGATGCTGATGATCAAACCTGGGTTGGCCAAGTACAAGGCAAGCACCCTACTCTCTGTACTGTCACTCAGGCCCTGCAATACTTCTTAAGCTAAGAAGTATTCATAAATAGAAAGGAAAAGGAGAATGATAAAGCTCTCACTTTGCAATCAAAATTTGCACAAGCTCCAACGAACCTTTCCTGTACAAAACAAGAACAAGCTTTCCCCCCAAAGACATAAAAGCATAACTGCACTGAACTGGAAAAAGAGGGATAGGAATCATCCCAAAAACAATGGTCATAAACAAATATAACAGAAATATAAATAGTACCTTCAACCATTTTGTAATCTATAGTTAAATAGATGAGTTCAAAATCTGGAGGAAGAATAAATTCTAGAATTTTTTTTTTTTTTGTAAACTGGTATTGCAAAAAGTTTTTTCTTATGCTTGGCTAATGGCAGAACAATTCAAAGTACAAGTTACTTAAGTCAAAAATCCCCTACTAAATTAAATGTTAATAGCAAAATTGTAAATATCCTGAAGATTTTTACCTTGTTTTCACAAGCTATTAAACATTACTGAATTCAATGTCATTATCTTACCAAATCAGTACATTCTATAAAGTTTTCAGTGGTGACAGCACAGGGCATGAAAATAGCTCCCTATCTTTTCCTCTGCAGTTATCTCTTACCTGTCCTTTCGTCTATTATGCGTCTCCTGATTACACGTTGCCGTTTTCTTCTTGTCGTAACTGAAGGTGTTCTTCAATGTTAACCCGGGCACTGGCACAGCTAGATTTATTTTAAGTAATAAATGAAAATACATAAAATAAGTCACAATAGAATAGACAAAAGCACTCTATGAAAATTAAGAAAATGAAAGCTAAAGAAAACGGTGACCAATACAAAAATTGTATGGCAAAAACTTTATCACAAAAGTGAAGATGAAATAATTAGTTAATGACATGTAACGCTGTCCAGCTGCCACGAAGATGCTGTCGATGGGTAGTGCAATGAATTACCTAACAGGAGATCTAAAGGTATCATCTCTTTGACTGCATCAAGAATTCCTCTTTGCCTTGCCTCTTGACCATCCAACTCTCTCGCACAAGCCTTGCAACATCCACAAACGGCACAGCCAGATTCTCCAGAACCACAACCACAGATTCTGAAAAAAGAAACCAATAGCAAATTTGCATCATCCTATTCCTTTAACATTCTTTTCTATAATATTTTGTACTCATTTAAAAGAGCATACCCCTAAATAGCACCAATGGCATGCTTTTACCGAAAATAAATTATTTCTGCTATATTCAAAGTCTCTATTAACAAAAATTGTTACAAGTGTGCACAATTAGTGAAGTAGCAGCAGCCTTACTGTTCAGTGGTCTAGAGGGGTTTTCCGGCTAACAAGCAAGCACACACTATTCTCTACCAAATAGAGGAGGAGGAGGAGACAGCTCCCAAAGAGTTCAATCGCTTTGAAGGAAAAGCACCTTCTCATTACTAAAGAGGTAAACAGACGGGGAGATGAGAGATGGCGCCAATGAGTAGCTATTGTCTCTGTGTACTTACAAACATAAGAGCTATCCTTATGGTCCATCACAATTGGTTGTGAAAAGCTACCCCATTTTGTCAGATTGGCTATAAATAACAACATAATAATTTTCCAAGTATTCTAGTGGAAATTTGCATTTCAATTCTGCCAAATTCATATATAAAATTTGAAGTCACATTAATTTGGGGACAGGAGAGATAGCAGGGTAGAGGTAAGGAGTTCACCTGGCATTTAGGACAACCCTAGTGAAGTCCCCAGAAACACAAACGGATGCCCTGAGTACAGCCTGGAGCCACTCTGGAGCAGAGAGCCAGGAATTTCCCCAAACGCTGGGGAGCATAGTCCTAAAGCCCAATCAATCAATCAATCAACCAATGACAACACAGGACCCTGAAAAAAAGTGATACAATAAAAAGTCAAGAAGTATAAAACATTTCCATTTGACCCTATCACGTGCCAGTGTAGCCCAATGGCATCTGGTTGCTGCAGGAATACCAAGAGCCTCAAACTATTCGTTCAGGGCCGTGATGAAGAAGTCTGACCATCCTGTAGGTGGGCGGCCACGTGATCTTTTGACATCCTGTGGGATCCAGTAGGTAACGGCTCTAGTCCAGTGGTCGCCGCCAAATCGCATTACATGTCCAGCCCATCTGATTTTCGGTGCCTTGGCAAACAAGACAGCGTCCCTGACTCTGGAACAGCAACGGAGGTCAGAACTCTGGATTCCTTCTCTCACTTGAGGGAGACGTGATATTCAAGCATAGCTCTTTCGATTCCTTTTGGGAGACCCGAATAGCATTCTTATCCTGCTTTCGCAGAGCCCATGTCTCTGAGGCATATATTAATGCAGGGAGAATGGTAGAGTCGAAGAGATTTGCCTGGAGCCAGAGGTTCTTTATCTTTTAGCTATTTCTTTGATGCTTTTGAAGGCATTCCATGCTGCTCTCTTCCTCCTGTGCAGCTCAGGTTTTAGGTCGCTCATCATGTTGACTTTAATGTTATAAAATAATACAAATAAAGGTACAGTCCAAGTCTTGAAGAAATTTATGTTTTAAAATAGCTTATGAGGGGGGGGGAGTGATAGCACGACAGGTAAGGCATTTGCCTTGTAGGCAACCGACCGGGGTTCAATTCCAGGCATCCCATTGCTCATTGGTCCCCTGAGCACTGCCAAGAGTAATTCCTGAGGGCAGATTCAAGAGTAACCCCTGAGCATAGCTAGGTGTGACCCAAAAAGAAAAATAAAATAGTTTAAGAGAATCAAAAAGAGATAAACAACCTTAGATGAAAATACTAAATTATAAAGAGATTACAAGGATATCCAATAGCATGTTAAGAAATGACAGCAGAATACAAACGTGGCTGAAGGAGGGCATTCTGCACATTTTCTAGAGTGCCCTGTTTCCTTCAGAACAGCCATGTGCTTACCCTCCAGGGACTCTGTCGGGACGCCCACTGCTGACACAGCTGGCCCCGTAGCCGGTGCAGTCTCCACAGACGGTGCACACCATGCACTGCTCCAGCTTCCACTTATGCATCCCTGGAGGGCACATCAGGGACTTCTCATCTTTCTCGTCCAGCTCTTCCTCCAGGTCTTCATCCATTGCGGTTGCCATATTTTCAACTCCAAATCCTATTTGATGGATGGATTTATCATTCTATATAGATTATGCCCATTTCATAGAAACTGACAATCATATTTCCAGTTTTATATATAAATATATACATATATATGTATGTGTATATATATCATTTTTACAGCTTAACAAAAATGAATAGATTTTGGCATTCAAGTAACGTTATAAAAGAATACAAATAAAGGTACAGTTCAAGTCTTGAAGAAATTTATAATGTTTTGAAATAGCTTGGGGTGGCGGGCCAGGGCTAGAACCCGCCATCCCTCCAGGGTGCCTCGTGAGTGGCTGGGCACAGGGAGAGCCGGTAGCAGCTCTGCCCCATGTCTGTGAGTCTCTGGATCAGCACACCTGGGCCGGATTGATAAAGACTGCTGCAGACTCGCAAGCAGCCGCGGTTCATCAATATGCTGTATTTAGAGATGACTACAAGAGTATGCCACCCGCACAGCAGAGCCTGGCAAGCTACCCGTGTCGTATTTGATATGCCAAATACAAGTAACAATTATAGACCTCATTCCCATGACCTGATGGAATGGTTTGAGGCTCTTTATGTTCCTGGAGCAAGCAGATGCCCTTGGGCTCTACTAGCATGAGACAGGACATATGAAGATGTTACCGGGGCCCACTCGAGCAAATCGATGATGAACGGGAAGACAGTGATACAGTGATACAGTGATTAAAATAGCTTAAGAGGGGCTGGAGCGATAGCACAGCAGGTAGGGTGTTTGCCTTGCACACAGCCAACTGGGGTTCGATTCGCGCATCCCATATGGTCCTCCAAGCACTGCCAGAAGTAATTCCTGGTAGTAATTGTAGCATAAATAACTTATTTATGCTAAAATTCATTTTTGTTAAGCTGTAAACACACACATAATATACATATATAACATACATATATTATATATATATATATACACACCATTTTTACAGTCTATTCTAAGAGCAACATTTAGGAAATTAAGAAATTCTTAATTAAGAAATTCTCAATTGAGAATTTCTTAATTTTACTTTCTGCAAGAAGAGGCAGAAAGTCCCTCCTTTGCATTTCACTGGCAACATTTTCATTCAACAACCACCTAAACTCTTAACCAAAAGTTCCACCATTCTAGAACACCATCCACTGCTACCAATACGCTTCTTAAAAAATATTTTACACCCTGTACCATCACAAATTATAAATCTCCTATGCATTTTCAAGGTCTTAAGACCAAAACTTAGTGGGATATAGTCTATCACAAAAATGTTTTTTCTATTTTTTTCTAACCTCATTCCTTCCACACAAACTACATTCACCTGAATTTTAATTCTCTCTTTTTCTAAGTGACCTTAAGTATTTCCCATCGTTAGAGCCTTTGCTCTACTTTTCTCTAAAGCTTTCTATCTCATTTCCTTTGTCTGTGTGCCTCTCTTTTACTGCATCTACAAAAGAAATGCCTATTTCACTCTCAAAAGTCAGATTAAAAGTCACTTCCTTACAAAATGCTACTTTAAGAAATTAAAGAGGACCTGAGGAAATGGAGACACATTTCCTGCTCATGGATTGGGAGAATTAACATTATCAAAACAGTAACACTCCCTAGAGCTTTATACAGATTCAATGTGGTCCCCATAAGGACCAGTTTCTTCAAAGAAACTGACCAAACACTCCTGAAATTTGTATGGAATAATAACTCCCCATGAATAGCTAAAGCAATCTTTGGGAAAAAGAAGATGGGAGGTATCACTTTTCCCAACCTCAAACTCTACTGCAAAGCAGTTGTAATTAAAACAGCATGGTATTGGTATAGAGACAGACCTGTAGACCCATGGAACAAACTGAATATACTGAAAAACACTCTTAAATATACATTCACTTAATCTTCGATAAAGGAGCAAAAAATATTAAGTGGATCAAAGTCTCTTCAACAAATGGTGCTGGGAAAACTGGGCAGCTACGTGTTAAAAAAATCAAAGTCACTTCCTAATGAAAGTACTTTTTCCAGAGATTGTTTCTATCACCTGAAATCCTGTTTAAATCTCAGCTACAACTTATTTATGCTACAATTCATTTTTTTTTTAAATCTGAAAACCTAATATTCCTCAGACATTCTGCTTTGGCAAAGTGTCATCTCTGAAACACAAAATTCATCTCTAAATTGAAGGAATACACAGGTATTCCTCAGCTAGGTTGAAAACCACTGATGTAGGTGGTGAGGACTCTGATGATGAGCTATTAGCTTAAAATCGAGTGAAACGCTAACCCAATAACCACATAAAAGGGGGAATTATACAACCTTTCATACAATTTCAATAGCATTGCAAGGGAGCATACAGTGCTACAAGGGTACAAAATGAAAGAAACATCTATGAGAGCCAATGATCTTTGCTTGTCTTTCTACTAGATCCTGAAAGACAGGGCTATAACTTACTCATTTTACCTCTTAATTTTAGTCAACTTTATTCCCAGTGTTTATACCTGTAACAGTTCTAGCATAGATCTACCTAATAAAGAAATAAATTGCAGGATATATAATTATTTATTTAAATTAAATAA
The DNA here is from genome assembly GCA_021461705.1 of Cryptotis parvus. Classification (NCBI taxonomy): domain Eukaryota; kingdom Metazoa; phylum Chordata; class Mammalia; order Eulipotyphla; family Soricidae; genus Cryptotis; species Cryptotis parvus. The sequence goes on along the minus strand of JAJIBD010023357.1, from coordinate 174,018 downwards.
TTATTATTTCATTTATATAATTTAATTTTTGCCACTTCTAAACAATGGGCAAGATAACATAGTTTTGGATAAAAATAAGTCTGGTTTGTTAGAATAAAACAGTTCTGGGGACGAGGGGTGGACAGACAGTACAGCAGGTCAAGTGCTTAACTTGCACGCAGGTGATCTGGGTTTGATCCCTGGCACCCCAAATGCTTCCCGAGTCTACCAGTCGTTAACTCCTGAATACAGAACCAGGAGCAAGCCATGAGCATTGCTGCATGAGACCCCAAAACCAAACAACAAAAAGCACCAACGAGTTTTGGGACTGGAGAGATGATACATTGGGTAAGGCCCTTGCCTTTATGCGGCAACCTGGTTCAATCACCAGCACCCCATAGGGTGCTCCAAGCAACTCTAGGAGTGTCTGCTGAGCCTAGAGCCAAGAATAAGCCCTTGCATCACAGTGAGTCCCCAGGCATACCACCAATAAATAAATGAATGAATGAAATAAAACAGTGATGAAAAAGAAATGGGTAGACCGGTGAATGAGTGGAACACATGCTTTGCATACAGGTGATCCTGGCTTACTTCCCCACACTCCATCATCTCCCCGCTGAGCACTGCTGGGCATGCCGCCTCTCAGAGGAAGAAGTCACTAATGTAAAACAAATATTTTAATGACTACACATTTAATACCTACCTTTCCCGCCTTGGTTCATAGCGCCAGTATCTCGCCCACACTGTCCTTTATTATTTACACCAAATGTCCAAACTTCTCCATTCTTCATTAGAACACAAGTATGAGCTTTGCCCATAGCAACCTGAGTTACAAAATGGCCTTTCAAATCTGTTACCAAACCTGGAGAAAAGAGACAAACATGGCAAGAAGCAAGTAAACCTTTCTGAGTCCAAATAAATCATCATTAAAGTAAAAGGACCATCAGGGGCATCAGTAGCCATAGAATGGAACAGCAGCAATAAACTTGTTTTGTAATCTCATAATAAAGCTTCAAAACCTTCAAACACTATCGTTCAGCCTTGGGATAACCTACGTTGTGCATCTGCCCAAGTCCTCTTCTCCTGAACGTCTGCTCTGACAGACTACACCTCTCAAACATTTCCAGAAGAGTCATTAACTCTCAGGCTTTCTTGGTCCAAGCACAAAGAATCATCTAAATTGCTCTGACCTGCCTCAGCAAAACAAAGGAAAATACTCACACATACTCTGAAACAATGGTTCAGAGAAACCTGTGAGATTTTTCCAGAGCAGTACTTCTCAATCTTTTCTAACTTACAATGCCTCCTTCCACAATCCAATAGATAACAAACTCCTGAACTTCACTTATTCATACACTGAAATTTTACCATAACCAGGCGTCAAGCGGGCTCAGAGAGACAAAGGGAGTTTGCCTTGCACATGATCAACCCAGGTTCGATCCCGGCACCAAAAGCGGTCACTACAGCAACCCAAAGAGCGATCTGTGAGCACCAAGGGTAGCCCAAGCCCTGCCCCCGAGTGTCATTTATATTAATATTTTCTGCATCAAGTTTAAATTAATTCATTTACATCTTATTCAGTCATAATAAAAATAAAACTGAAAATCTGCAGGACTGGAGCGATAGTTCAACGGTAAGACACTTGCCTTGCACTTGGCTGACTGAGTTCACCCTGCACCCCACAAGGTTTCCTGAGCGCACCAGGAGTGATCCCTGAGCACAAAGCCAGGAGTCAGTCCTGAACAACGCAAAGTGTGCAGCCCCCACAAAAAAACAAAACAAAAAAAAACTAAACTAAAAGACTGTAGAGTCTTTCCAATATAATAAAGCTATTTTACAAGTTCAAATATTTTTCTACTAAAATTGCATCATTTGCATGTAACACTTCAGACTATTTCATATTATTCACTCATATATCCCTTTTTCTTAAGATGACATCTTTCTTTTTTCACCCTTAGATCATAGAAAGTAACAGTTAAAGTTAAAGTGCCAGCTAAGCTCAAGATGAGCTCTGGATGAAACCAGCGACAGCACTGCCAGGAATATGATCAGAAGAAAGCAAAAATGTCGGTATTTGGAAAGAAATCTGAAAAATGTAAGGAAATCATGCCATAAGTGTTAATCTTCAAGACACATCTTGCAATATATAATGTTTAGTATTAGATTTTCTTTCGGTGAAAGTGAAAAGGTGTCTAATTTTAACTTACTTGAACTGTCTGAGTAAATGGCATCTTTTCCAAACATGTACAGTTCTCCATCCTTTGAGATAACAGAACTACTTCCATTATTGCAGGCGGTATATACCACAATCTTTCCTTCCATCTTTATGATCTTTTTAGGCTTATATGGTTTTGACTGTCGTCTGCTCTTAGCTTGTAGAGATGTGAGGAGAGGGAGGGGGTGGGGAAAACAGAGGAGAGAGGGGAAGGGAGAGAGAGAGAGAGAGAGAGGATTATTTTAGGCAATCTATGATCTACCTACAAATAAAAATAATTATTTTTACATAAAGTCAGGGGAAAACATTATTTGCATTTATGATATACTTAGCTCCACCCAAGAGAAAAGCCAATCTCTCCCCGTTGTGGTTCGTCAATAAACGCATTAGATGAGAGCCTACTACTGAGAGTATACCACCTGAATGGCAGAGCCTGGCAAGCTACCCGTGTCATATTTGATATGCCAAAAGCCAGTAACAATTATAGACCTCATTCTCATGACCTGAAGGAATGGTCTGAGGCTCTTCATGTTCCTGGAGCGAGCAGATGCCTTGGGCTACCCTAGCTAGCGACAGTGACAGGACGTATGGAGATGTTATCTGGTGCCCGCTCGAGCAACCCAATGAACAACGGGAAGACAAGTGATACAAGTGATTCTCTCTCCATATCTATTTATTTTCACAGGGCCTGGGCTTCCTAGCTTAAAAATTAAAATGGACCTGCAAGCAAACCTCATGCAGTTGACTAGTAACTGTCATTGTCAGATCCTTTTCTTTGACGCATACTGTAGTTCCCAAGAGGATAGAAAAAAATTACAAATAAATGTCTGAGGATTCTAATATATAGTTAGAATTCATTCACTTGGAAGTATTTATGAAGGAATAACATGTAGTCGATTAGTCTACAAGGAAGGGAAATATAGAGAAAAGAGCAAACTGTAATATGAGGGATTCAAACGGCCTTTGCCCTCAAGAACTAAATTCCCTGAATGAAAAGATTTGAAATATCAATCTTCTTTTCCTCCAGTCAATCTGTTTCTTCAATGTGTGTCCAAAGAAAACATTATTATGTTACATACACTTCTGGGACTTAAACACAACTGCATTTTGTATAGAACATGATACATATATACAGTAATTATGATACTTGATACTCAAAGGAAGAACAATGTCTATTAAGTGCTAAAGGAAAAAACGCTGAAACTTCTGAGAAAATACCTTTCAGAGCTCTTTTAAGAAAATTTTTTGCAAGTTAACTTTTACTGACAAGTGACTTCTGCATAGAGATGCTTAGTTCAAGTCTAATCTTAAGATACTATCCCACAAGTAAATAAGAAATTAAAAAAATCAGAAATGAAACTTTGAGGAAAAATTTAAAACATGTATGTGAAAGACACTAAAAGCATTATTTTATCATTATTATGAAGGATTTCATCATAGACCAATAATACCAGAGTAAGGTTAGGTAAGATTTTCTTTACTCAGAAATATATAAACCTTATAGTCTGAGTTATAAAAACTAATACATTATTATACATAAGTTTCAAAAACAAACGCCTGGAGTTGAGGGAAAGTACAGTGAATAGAGTGTTTGCCTTGCACATGGCCAATCGGGTTCAGTCCCCAGTGCCCTAGATGGTCCCCAATCCTGCCAGGAGCGACATCTGAACACAGAGTCAAGAGTAAGCCCTGAGCATTTCTGGGTGTGTCCAAAAAGCCAATCAATAACATCAACTATACATACAGCTGAGGTGAGTTCAATTTCTAGCGCCAGGCATGGTCCCTGAGCACCACCAGGAGGGATCCAGGAGCAGCGTCAGGCAATACAGGTTAAGCGCGAATGATGAGTCACAAGGGTAGTACAACAGGTGAGGGTGCATAAGCACCCAAACCATGCTCAGGGCCAGCACGACAAGGTGCCTTTGCAGGCATAGCTCTTTAGCGCCCCCAAGCTGCTCAGGGGGTGGCCTGGAGGTCCCAAGCACCCTTGCACTGCAGACCCTGAACAGCAGTACCCACTCCATTGAAAGGCGGGCCCGCCTTTCAATGAGCAGTACCCACTCATTGAATGACAGGTGGGGACCCTTCTGGGAGACTCCCTCCCCTCCCCATAAAAGTATGTATGTTCAGAGGAAGAGCCATGCACCCATAAAGCATATAAAAATTCAAGAATTCTAGAACGCTGTCAATTTCCCAGTGTTTAATAAACAGAACCAGTCTACCACACAATTCCACATGCCGCAGTGTAAATCCTCTCTTAGAGCAGGAGGGTGAATGCTGTCCAAACTGATACACATTACACTAATCAGTTATTTCACAGCAATTTTACTGAACGGCCGGTCACTTACTGGACTCTCCATCTTCTCCTTTACTGGCAGACCCTGTAAAGAAAATGCTTCCATCTTCTGCAACTAAAAGGGCATGGGAGCCATCATGTCCAACTGAGAAATGGACAATCTTTGGAGACTTGGTAATCGGTAGCTCAACCCATTTTCCTGCTGACGGTCCACCTTGTTTGATTCCAAGACTCTGGTACTTGCCAGTATAATATATCTTGTATTTTTTAAGAAGAAGAAAAGAAAAAGAAATTATTGCTTTTTTAATGTAGTTCATCAGATTTATCATAGAAAATTTTTATAAAAAAACACTATCAACAAGTCCAGCTCCTTTATATTTTTTTAATGATCCAACTTTATGAGATTAGAGAAAGATGAATAGGCATATTTTTCTAAGAACATAGCTTCTATTCTTCTCTTAGTATAAATTCAGGATATTTGTAATTATTAATGTAGTATTTTAATAACATTTTAAGTATTCTGAATAAATTTAAAAAGACTTCACAAATAAAGCTCAAACTTTAGAAAATGAAATTCTTGTTTTTTCCAGTGCAAATGATCTACATACAAATATACCTTATATGTCAAGTGATGTTAACTTCATAATTACTCTAATCACATTTCTTTCACACTCACTGTAAATAAGTGTTCTCTGTGGAGTGACCTCCATAATTTATAAATTTTACATAATCCCATTTTTCCCAACTTAAGGTATACATTTTGCACATATAAAATTAACAATCGAGACTGGTAGATAGCACAAAGGGCAGGGTTCTTGCCTTGCTTATGGCTGACCCCAAATTCAATCCCAGCATCTCATATGGTCTCCCAAGCACTTCCAGGAGTGATTCCTGAGTGCAGAGCCAGGAGTAACCCAGCATAGCCAGATGTGTTCAAAAACAAAAACAAACAACAAGGATAACAAAAACAAACCCTGGCTATCTGATTTATCAAAATAGATATAAAATGTGAGTTTATTGAAAGTTTAAATAGTAACAGAAAAAGTTCCATAAAATTTAGTATCTGTAAAGATATAACAAACTAGTTTACTTGCTTTTATATACTCATCAGTGCTCCACCCAAGAGAAAAAGCCAATATCAAGCCCAGCTTGTCAGAGACCCACCCTACAGAGGAAAGCCAATCTCAAACCCAGCTTGTCAGAGACCCACCCTGCAGAGGAAAGCCAATCTCAAGCCCAGCTTGTCAGAGACCCACCCTACAGAGGAAAGCCAATATCAAGCCCAGCTTGTCAGAGACCCACCCTACAGAGGAAAGCCAATCTCAAGCATGGCTTGTCAGAGACCCACCCTACAGAGGAAAGCCAATCTCAAGCCCAGCTTGTCAGAGACCCACCCTACAGAGGAAAGCCAATCTCAAGCCCAGCTTGTCAGAGACCCACCCTACAGAGGAAAGCCAATCTCAAGCCCAGCTTGTCAGAGACCCACCCTACAGAGGAAAGCCAATCTCAAGCCCAGCTTGTCAGAGACCCACCCTACAGAGGAAAGCCAATCTCAAGCCCAGCTTGCCAGTGACCCACCCCTACAGAGGAAAGCCAATCTCAAACCCAGCTTGTCAGAGACCCACCTTACAGAGGAAAGCCAATCTCAATCCCAGCTTATCAGAGACCCACTCTACAGAGGAAAGCCAATCTCAAGCCCAGCTTGTCAGAGACCCACCCTATTTCAAGCCCAGGTATGCTTGAACCACAGAGGCAGATACACCAGGCAGAGCTATCACCAGCTCTTCCCGTGCGCTGTAACGGGAGTCATCTGTAAATTACCAAGAATATTCTACCCACCCCTCTGAGAGAGCCGGGCAAGATACTGGGAGTATACAGCCTGCATGGCAGAGCCTGGCAAGCTGTCTGACGCATATTCAACATGTCAAAACCAGTAAAAACAATGTTTTAATCCATTTAGATCTGATTTTTGTGCAAGGTGTTAGACACAGGCCCAAATTCATTTTTTTACATGTAGCTGTCCAGTTTTCCCAGCACCACTTGTTAAAGAGGCTTTCCTTCTCCAGTTTGGACTCTTTGCACCTTTATCAAAGATTAATTGATCATGTCTTTGATCAGACCTGATTCCATAAAGTACGTTGAAGAAAATATAGGAAAATTCCTCCACGACATTGAAGCTAAAGACATCTTCAAAGGTGAAACACCATTAACAAAGCAACTAGAAGAAAATATAAATATATGGGACTACATGAAACTGAAGAGCTTCTGCACCTTGAAAGAAACAGTGACCAAGATAGAAAGACAGTCCACAGAATGGGAAAGAATATTCACCCAATACCCATCTGATAAGGGGTTAATATCCAGGATATATCAGGCACTGGTACAGCTATATAAGAAAAAAACAGCCAACCCCATTAGAAAATGGGGAGAAGAGATGAACAGAAACTTTGACAAGGAAGAAATCCGAATGGCCAAAAGGCATATGAAAAAATTCTCATCATCACTAATCATCAGAGAGATGCAAATCAAAACAACAATGAGATATCACCTCACACCACAGAGAATGGCCCATATCCAAAGGGATAAAAGCAACAAGTGCTGGTGTGGATGTGGGGAAAAGGGGACTCTCATACACTGTTGGTGGGAATGTCGACTTGTACAACCTTTCTGGAAAACAATATGGATGTTCCACCAAGACTAGAAATTGAGCTCCCCTTTGACCCAGCCATACTGCTCCTGGGAATATACCCTGGAAAGCCAAAAACACACAGCGGAAACACAATCCGCACTTTTATTTTCATAGCAGCACTATTTACAATAGCCAGAACCTGGAAACAACCAGTATGCCCAAGAACTGATGACTGGATAAAGAAACTGTGGTACATCTACACAATGGAATACTATGCAGCTGTCAGAAAAAAATGAAGTTATGAAATTTCCTATATATGGATGGACATGGAAAGAATCATGTTGAGTGAAATTAGTCAGAAGGAAAGAGAGAGACATAGAATGACTGCATTTATTTGCATGACATAATATACCTTTATTTGCATGACATAATATACCAGGTGATCTTACCAAAAGTGGAAATTACCACAGAGCGTGGGGAGTCAGAGGTTAGGTTAGATAGAGAAGGGAACATGTGTGAATAAAAGTCTCACAAACGTGTGGGAGTCAGAGGGTAGGTAAGACAGAAAATGGAACAGTGTGCTAACAATTGTCGAGGGTACTAATGCCAACCTAGAACTGAGCATTAAATAGAGGCAAAAGGATACACATGACAACCTTTTAATGTATGTTCTGTAATCCATAGTCTGGAAGGGATGGAAAAAAGAAAGAGAGAGAAAGGGAAAGAAATAAAGAACCTGCCATGGAGGTGGGCTGGGGGAAAGGGGAGGGAACCGGGACGTTGGTGGTGGGAGATGGGCACTGGTGGAGGGATGGGTGCTGGAACACTGTATGACCAAAACCCAAATATGAACTTTTTAATTGTATATCTTTGTAATTGTAAAAATAAAAAATTAAAAAAAAAAAAGGTCTGATACCAACATAGAACTGAGCATTAAATACAGACAAAAAAATGCAAATGATGGCTTCTAAGTGTATGTAGTGCAACCCACAATGTGTGGGAGAAGGAGGAGAGAGAGGGAGAGAGAGAGGAGATAAAGAACCTGCCATTTAGGCAGGATGTGGAAGGGGGAGGGAATTGGGGACATGGGTGGTGGTTGAGGGGCACTGGTGGAGGGTGGGGTGCTGGAACACTGTGTGACCGAAACATCCAAGCGTGAACGTTGTAATGGTATATCTCACGGTGGTATAATAAAATGTTAGAAAAAAACAATGTTTTAAATGACACAATTTTTCATCAACTATTTTCAACAATAAACATAATTTTTCTCAGAAAACATAAAATAATTTAAAACTGAATTTGTTTAGACACCTAAACTATATAACTCAACTGATCACATCAACTCCTAGAGAATTTTAATTTTTCACCCTAAGTGTGTAAGTTACCTTTCCATTTGATGTTTTCATCAGTGCAAACTCTCGTCCTGCACCAAGAACTGCTGACTCTTCATCAAATCCTGTGCCTGATAATACAAATAAGACTATTGAACACAATTACATTTTTAAAATCTGAATCATGTCTAGCATAACCAATAATATGTTGACTGTTATAATATTCAACTCAATAAATATGCAAAACTAGGGTGATAAAAATGCTATATGCCCAAATATATAATATTACCTTAATAACAAGTACACTACTAAGAAAAGTTAAATTAAAGCTATAACTAGTTTCTTAATTTGCTCCAAATTTGCATCAAGTTATGTTTTTCAATATGAAAAGACTGATTCCAATTCCAAGGAATATTGCTTGAATAGTCCTTAAGTGAAGAAGCATTGATATTCCTTTAATAAACTGTTTTTTCTAAATGAGTATCTATTAAGGTATAGGCATTATATAATTTATAAACCATACCTTAATTGTGCCTTACAACTTGTGCCCAGTTTACAAATAAATATAAAGCTTAGTAAAGATTGTCCAGTCACATTCCTTTGGGCTTTAACAATGCCAAACAGATATTTTAATCAAGGTATTTTAAAAACATATTTTAGTCTACAGAAGATAATTTCATATAGGTATTCCATGTAGATCTTTATATGCTCTCCTTCACAGATCCTAATATACACTTTCAAAGAGTAAAGTTTGAATAACTTAACACAGATTGAGCACTTAAACTAATGATGTCTAAAGTTATTATTCATCTATCAAATCTAAGGTTATTTTCTTTTAGTCTATTCAAAATAAAAACAGAAAACCTCCTTAAAATCAATTCCTAAAATGGTTTTCAGAGAGAGAGAGAGAGGGAGAGAAAGAGAAGCAGAGAGAGAGGAGGGAGAGAGGGAGAGAGAGGGAGAGGGAGAGAGAGGGAGAGGGGGGGGGGGAGCAAGCACGTGTTCAATGGGCTGGACTCAGCGTGCACTTAGCGAGCAGGAGGCGGGCACCCAGGCCACACATTCCTCCAGCACACCCAGGGACAATCCCCAAGTAACAGCTCCCGGAGCATTTCCGAAAGGGACGGAAGTGCTTTAATTCCCAAATAAATTTTAAAAAGTTTTTACAGAGCAGTATTTTTTCTAGTTACTTGCACATATTAATTGATATATGTGCTTTATAGTAAAAGCTATAAAATCTAAAATGTAAGCCACGCTGACGAAAACCAAATGTTAGCTTTTAAAAGTATAAAGAATCTAAAATCAAAATGTGAGAAAGACTTCTTTGATATCTTACTTATAATATGTAAGTCCTTCTCCAGATCAAACAGTGAGATACCACAGGCATGTAAGCATTTTCGGGCCAATTTTAGTTGTAATTCTTGTTGTAACACAGGTTCAGTGCTTGTGGCAAAAATTCTGACAACAAAACCATCCTATAAGAAATAAAACATTCACAGTATTAGTTGCATAAACTGTTTTTCTATGGTTCTTTTGTCTAATAAGACTCGAAAACTTCAAGAAAACAGTATTCCATTTATGCCAATAATTCATTTACATCATTACTTACATCTCTTGAAGCAGCAATTTGATTAATATATTCTCCATCAGTGAATAAAATATTTTGACCTTCAGTGTGGCAATCTGTGCAAAAGGAAGAAAAAACTGATTATATTAAAATATAAATTACAAGGCCGGAGCAATAGCACAGCAGAGAGGGCGTTTGCCTTGCACGCGGCAGACCCGGGTTGGATCCCCGGCATCTCATATGGTCCCCCAAGCACCACCAGGAGTAATTCCTGAGTGCAGAGCCAGGAGTAACCCCTGAGCATTGTTGGGTGTGACCCAAAAAGCAAAAATGAATAATATAATAAAATAAATTATAAATTAAAAACCCATAAAATGACTATCCTCTGTTGAGGTCAGACTGAGAGTTCTCCATGGGATATGGATAAATTTAAACTCAAAGGGAGACTGTACTTTTTAATACAGAATTAAAAATAAGCAGGAACTAAATAATTCAGCTAATAACACTATTACATTCTGTGTTTACATTTATAACTCTTCCATTATCAAAAGCCTTAGAGCACACCTATTTCAAAGTGAATTAGTATTAGATATAGTCTAATAGTAAACATGCACCACGATGAAAAAACTATAATGTTGGTTATAATCATTTCAATACAATCACATGCAATGTAAGCAACACTCTACCCTCAGACATACATCACAATCATTAGTGTCACAGAAAAATACAGATAGATCTAAAGCTTCTGTATTTGGGCTCTACGGTGTCCAACTACAGATATCCCTTGTATTATCAAATAGGTAAAACTGACTCTATGTTTATGCTTAGAAATTTATTCCCAGGCTGTCAGCATTTAGATGCTCTGTCTTTTCAACCGTTGTCCTTAAAATAAACAAACCTGTACTGTGAATTTGTTTTGTTTGAAAGTCATTTGTCTTGGCTGGGACGCCAATATTGTCAACACTTGAATAAGTCTCTGTTAAACAGTGCACTGTATACTTTGATGAAAATTATGTATAAGGCAGCTGTGACAAGGGATACCAGCATTACAGAAGGACCACAGGGACATGTGTTAGTGACTGCTGCTAAATCACATGAAATTACAAGCAAATCGACATCTAAGTATAAACTGTATCCTTTTGGAAAAGCAAATGTTTAGCAAGCAAGTATAAAGGCACACACACTTCCCCCAAAATAACTGCAAAGAACTAGGATGAATCTCTCCATTAATCATAATACCAAAAATATATTTAATTTCTATTTGTACCTGAATTAAAACAAAACAAACAAAAAAAAACATAATTTCTGGTTTTGGAATGCAATAATGGAGACCACCCAAATACATTGGATTACTCCGTATTTTTGCCCAGGAGCTTCATACTAGCATACTTCTTTATTATAAATAGGCAAAACACAGGCAGACCCTTACCAAAGAGAGAATTCAGTGATCACAAACTGGAAATAGAAACTGGGAGACAAGGCCCACTGGTAGCCCAAGAGACTTGGTAATCAAAGAGAGGAGAAATCGAAAGAAAGAGTTCCTAGTCCACTGTACACAATACAAAGAGGCGCAAGAAAGATGCTTCTCAAGCTCTAAGCAGTAAGATTTTAAACTAAAAAGCAAAGAAGAAAAACTCATTATAATTTCAGATAAATGCAGGGGTGCGGAGTGAAGCGGGCGCAGGAAGATAGCAAAAACCCTCATGATCTGAGGCAACTTGCCACCAGACGTGGAAAGTAAATGACATAAGGATTTAACATAAGAAATATGCCAACATACAAAAGCAGAAATGACAATCGATAGGGCTGAAAGTATGCCTTCTGTTCAATGCTAGGCTGAAAATACTTATTTACAAATCAGACTGCAAGACACGTTGAAACATGAAGCTCAAAGAATTACTAGGTTTATGTCGATTTTAAATATGGCATTTGTTACCAAGAATAAAACCTGACAACTCCTTTCTGTTCCCTCCTCATCAAGAAGCTACAGAGCAGCACTGGCCCAAGCCGGAAGGGGAGCAGGGGTGGGGGAGACGGGCAAGGGACACTCTGACACATCACAGAGCAGAGCAAAGGGAAGGCGACACAGGCTTCTGCAGGCTTAAGGGCGGAGTCTTCCTGGCGTGGCGCTTCAGAAAACATTCTCTCTCTCATCCTCTTCGTCCGTGATGTACTGCTTTGTTATAAGACGACATCTTCAGGAAAAGAACTTCTGCCAATTCAGAAGACAACACAGGGCTATCTTCCCCAAGGATGGTTCACTTTTTCACCACACATACAGTACTTAATTTATGCAACACAGAAACACCTGAATTGCTAAAATTGCATTTCACATGTTAAATAATATAAAATAATTTAATGTGAATAAGGACAGTAATAAGCCATTCCTTATCATAGGGAAATAAACCAATCAGCTTTGGGTAGACCATTTCCAAATGGACTTCTTAGTCACAATCTGTGTTCAATAATCAGGTTGCCTCAGAAGTAAATCTTTGTTAATTTGTACCCACCTGCTAGGATAAGGGGAGAGGAGAGATGACTTTGTGACTCTTCCAGGATGCTCAACATGACTACTACAGTTCAACTTATTTGGTTAATATAAAAAAAAAACAACAGAAACTATCTAAAAATGCAATAAAATATATTTATATTATTAAAATTTTGTGAGAAACTCTTTAATGATGAGGAAGTAGAGCGAAATGAATCCATAAGTTGAGAAAGAAGTGCATATACGTGCAGGAAGAGAGGAACACGATTCGCATTCCTCCAAAATTCACGGATATACTTATAGAGAAACGGGTGTCAATCTTAGTTTTCCTTTGCTTATATGATACTGACATAATTTGATTAATTTAATTTCATGTAAGTGCCTCTTCAGATATTTTTAAAAAAATTAAAAATATTTAATATATTATTTCATTGTAATTAGATGCAGAGGCACATGCTTAGAATTTGTGATCATTAAAAACAAATTAAAAAACTTGTGGAAATATCTGGAGATAGTTATTCACAAAACTGCCTTAAGTAAATTTGTTTCGCAAAGCTGCATTATTTTTGAAAACAAAGATGAAATGTCACATTTATCTTTACTTGGTGTCATGTACACTAATCATAACACATTTATATATCAAATGAATAATGAAGCTATTAAGATATTTCTTTAAGCGAATAAGCAGTTGGATTCAACAATGCTTATGATTGTGTTTTCCACAATCATTTTCAAGTAGTCAAGGGCCCGAAGATTACTGCTTGACAGACACACCATACATTCAAGATTTTTAATGAACTTTTTTAGAATGTATTAAAGGTGAAAGCATATTAAGAATTTTACAATACGGGGCCAGAGCGATAGCCCAGCGGGTAGGGCGTTTGCCTTGCATGTAGCCAGCCTCTGCTGGCCCAGGTTCGATCCCTGGCACCCCATATGGTCCCCTGAGCACCGCCAGGAGTAATTCCTGAGTGTAGAGCCAGGGGTAACCCCCTGAGCATCGCCAGGTGTGACCCAAAAAGCAAAAAAAAAAAAAAAAAAAAGAATTTTACAATAGAGATAATTTCATGTATTTTCCCCACATTTCACAATATGCCTTAAAATTTAGACTGCACAGTGACTTGCATAATACATATACATCACCCCAACCTTACATGTAAACAAATCATGACAAAGTGCCTAATCAAAATATTACTGAAAAATACAAACGATGGAATTGTTTTAAATTGGTGATCATATGACCTAAAAAAAAATCTATCTCTGAAAATGCTTTTAATAAAAGAATAAAATCTAAGTGAAAATAAGTCTTCATTCCAGGTTACGTGAAAGCCAAAGTTATAACCTCTTAGGAGAAACAAGGAAAATCACCCCATGAGCTGAGCAGTCGAGGGGGCAGAAGAGATGAGTCCGCAAGAATTTTAAAAGAATATGAAAACACTCTAGAGTAACTTCTGAGGCCTCTTGTCTTCACATGCATTTTCATATCCACTTCGAAATACATTGCATGTCAAGATTTTTAAGCCTATTTGAGCAAGCACTATTTTTTGCTAATCTTTTAAACATATGGCCTAACATGCACATCTCTTAAAATTACCTGTGAAGAGAACAAATGTTTAGCTGAATAACATACCTGGTAATATTACGGTGCCATCCTGTTCCAGTGTTTCAGGGCTTATTCTGATGGCTGTCATGCTGTGGTTATTCACATCTCTATACAATAAATAACCCTGATAACAAAGCATGTTCTAATTAAAGCAGAGTCATGGCAAATAAGAATGTGAAAAGGCATTTTAACTAACCAGACTGAAATGTAAAGGATAATTACTGGGAAATTAACACATAACATTTCATTTCAAAATCTTTCCAATAGTTGATACACTAGGATTATTTTCAAATAACAATTTTTAGCATGGAAATGCTCTCCATGTATTTTATTATTTGCAATAGTTCTATAATCTGGAGAAGACGATACGCAGGGAGATCTTTGTTCTGTAACCTTCCACAAAGAAACCTGGGCATCCTTCACCTTTCATGAAGGAAAGCATAGGAAAAACAGCTTCGACCTTTTGCTCTCATTCAATTGCTTCTGTGCAAGAATGGAGTAGAGTGCCGGGTGGCTAACACTAATTTGGCCCCTTTATCAACATAAGGCAATCTTAGAATTAAGAAAACAACAAAGGTGTAGCTCTTTCCTCTGGTGAAACTTTGTATGGATTCTCCATGAGACGACTGTCTATAAGGAAGACTAAATACTATTCCCTGAAAGATATTGACCTAGACTTGGAACAGAGAACTTCATGCTAAGAAGTTCCAATTAGGCCTCAGTTTGCGAATATACTTCCAGCTCACAACTGCTAGTAATAAAGGTGGTCTAGAGGTTCACTTAAGAACACCCAACTGAAGGGGCTGGAACCATAGCACAGGAGGTAGGGAGTTGGGCTCATATGTGGCTGACCAGTGTTCGGTCCCGGCATCCCATACGGTCCCCAAGCACTGCCAAGAGTAATTCCTGAGTGCAGAGCCAGGAGTAACCCCTGAGCACTGCCGGGTGTGACCCAAAAAGGAAAAACATAAAAAGAACACCAAATGAAGAATTTTTTAGTTGGTCTTTGGGCCGGCACGACAGTGGGCAAGGCTGAGCCAGGCTTTGCATCCAGAGACTATTCCTAGTGGGCTCGTGATAGAACATACGCCGTGCCAGGAACAGAACTCCTCTGGTTGGTTATGTGCAAGGTGAATGCCCGACCAGCTGTACTATCACTCTAGCCCAACTGAGGATATGTTTATTCCTATTTTACAAGCTATAACAAATGGCCAACTGATTTGTCCAACATCACACAGTTAAGAAAACAAAATCAAAGTCAAAAAGTAAATTTCCAATAAAAAATCATTTTATTCTCTATAATATCATTGTTACAATTATCAAATTAAAAATACGCTGCTGGGACTGGTGCCTAAGCATACAGTGGGCCGGCTCCTGCCTTGCCCCCTGCCAGCCTGTGCCATCCCCGGCATTCTGTATGTCCCCCAAGGTCTAAGTACGGTGTCAAGAGCAAACCCTGAGCACCACAGGGTGTGAACCACCCCCCCATAAAAAAATAAAGAAAGAAACACTGTTCTTTAAACAGCAGCACTATTATTTGATGACTACCAAGTACAATCACAACTTTTCAAACTCGGGAAACTTTATTATGAATAGCATCTTACCTGAGCATATCCTAACCAGGACTTTTTTTCCTTCCTATTTCTGATACGAGATGTAGAATTATAGATATGCCCCTACAAAATATGGAAACAAAGAGTTGGCCTAAAAATAATTTTGTTAACAACCATAAATAATACCAATGAATTGACATTTGATGCATACTTCTGTTATGATTTTCAAAGGCATGCTATCAAATCAAAATCAAATACTGCGGGTTGCCATATATACAGGTTTGCGGGAAATGTGCACTGGTGGAGGGATGGGCGCTGCAACATTCCATGACTGAAATCCAATCATGAACAGTTTTATACATGTCTATCTCACGGTGTTATAATAAAAATAATAATAATAATAAATCAAATATACACAAGGTGAAATGGACCAGAAAGAAAGAGAAACCAATTTAGCAGAGATAGAACTTCAGCTGATTAAGAATGGTAAGGAATCACATTACCCTCACGGTTCCACTGTATCCAGAACCAATTTTGTATAGTCCATCCTTGCATAGCAAATAGAGAAAAAATCCATCATTCTGAAGTAGACACTGGTCACCTTCATCAACAGGTACTTCTTTCAATGGCCATTTATGCATTAAAGCTGCTTTTTTAATGCCATTGCTAAACCAGTCCTGGATTTGAATTTTTCCCACCAGCACTGCCTGCACACTTCTTTGTAGTGAATTTAGTATCGTTGGCACCTGTTCAAAAGGGAAGGAAGCACACAAAATTAAGTTGGATTGGTAGTGTATCATTATTATTTTTAAAGGTACTAAGTTAGGGCTGTGGTTGGTGAGAGACTCTGCCACACATCTGTGAGGTCCTAAGCTCTAACCCGTTAACTGCTCCCACCTACTGCAGGGGTGGGTGGGAATACCTTAGGCCACAGAGATAGTTTTTAATGATGATATGTAAAAGCGTTGCTTCTCCAGATGTAATTCCCAATACTTTTTTCCCATTTTGTTTCTCCATTTTACCTAAAATCTACCATTTACTATGAACAATTTTCCAGAATAAAGAGACTTAATTGTATTAGCAGCATATTCAATCAGTTTAATAAATATATATATCCGTTAATTGTCTATTTCTATCTTCAACTATTATATTATCACTGATTTATCTATTAAATTTCTAAATGGTAACTATTTAGATTTTCATTGTTGGGGACTCAGTTTAGGTGATTTTCTAACTGATTTCTTTGCATATCCTTATTCCTACCTTTGACACTTTTACTATTACTGACACTTTTATTATTATTTTTTTTTTTTTTTTTTAATTTTTTATTATACGACAGTGAAACATACAATTACAAAGGTGATCATAATTGGTTCTTGGTAATACAGTATACCAGCACCCATCCCCTCCACCAGTGCCCCATTTCCACCACCAATGTACCCCACCCCCTCCTGCCCACCCCCCATGCTGCCTTAATAGCAGGTACCCCAGTTTCCTCTCTTTCTCTCTCTGTCTCTCTCTCTGTCTCTGCATCTCTCTGCCTCTTATTTTACACATTGTGGCTAGCCCTACAGGTATTTAGAGTTTATCACTTAAGTCTCTTTGTGTATATCCAATGGTGAGTCTTAATCTGCCATTACCATTTCCCACATTTAGTAAAACGCTGGTATCTATTTATGTCGTATTAATGAATGCAGTCATTCTATATCTGTCCTTTTCCTTCTGACTAATTTCACTCAGCATGATAGTCTCCATGTCCCTCCATTTGCAGGTAAATTTCATAATGTCATCTTTTCTGACAGCCGCATAGTATTCCATAGTGTAGATGAACCACAGTTTCTTTAGCCAGTCCTCTGTTCTCGGGCATTTAGGTTGTTTCCAGATTCTAGCTATAGTGAATAGCGCAGAGATGAATAAAGAAGTACAGATAGTGTTTCTGCTATGTGTTTTTCGGTCTCTCGGGTATATTCCCAGGAGTGCTATTGCTGGATCAAATGGGAGCTCAATATCTAGTTTTCGGAGGAATGCCCATATTGTTTTCCAAAAGGGCTGGACCAGTTGGCACTCCCCACCAACAGTGGATCAGAGTCCCTTTTTCCCCACATCCACGCCAGCACTGGTTGTTCTTGTTATTATTACTTTTTATTACTTTATTATTACTTTTATTATTATTTTGACCATATCATACATGCCTGGATTTAACATATCAGATCATTTCAGTATATATCTACTTTAAGGGATGTATTTTACTATATTTCATTCTACTAACTCAATTAAGGTGACTTTTTCCCGGGTGTTTTTTTGTCTATGAACTCAGTTGCCGTCAAGCTTCACTAGTAAGGAGGCTTTGAAGACTGAATTTCATTCCTTTAGGAAAGCTTCTGATTTCTTCTGACAGGGCAACTCACAGTGCTATCATCTCTATTCTATGTCAAACCTCAACTTAATATGTTTAGTATGAAGAGATAATATGCAGACCCATCACAAAACAATTTTATGATGAGCACTATAGTGTATATCCCGGAAATCTTCCACTCTACACTCACTGGCTAGCCAAGAGATTGGAAAGTGAATTTGGCAGGTAGGCTGGAACGAAATATTGAAGAATACTGTAAGGCATCATAAGTTAATGGATTTTTAGCAGGGTGTATGAGTTAGAATTGATAAGACAGTGTACGGACAGGTCTAAAAAGAGCTTCAGTGTTTATCCACAGAATCTCGTAGTTTTATGTAAACCAGAGCTTGAGCATAATACGGAGGTTAGACAAGCATTTAAATCCTTAATGATATCTTGAGTATATCTCTATACTACAATCATAGTCAACTTCATCCAGTCATTAGAATTTCACTCTTTCCCCAATATCTTAATTAGAACATGGGTACAAAGATTATTTTCCGTCACATTCCAACACTAGTTCCCTATGTATGAGCTGGCTAATTTCAGTTCATCACTCAAGTTTTACCTCATATTTTACCTTTGAAGTAAGTCTACACAAAAACAAACCACATGGATGCCCAATAAACTCATGTGCTTAGTGTAAGGATACTTTTTAAAATTTGGTATTTAAATATTTGTTTTAATATTTATTAAAATTTAAGAAGCATCTACATATTTCAAGCATTTACTTAAATTGAAAGTTGGCAAAGCCCAGAAAACACAAATACAAAACATGCTGAAGCCCACAGTTCATTTGCAAAACTTAGAAATAATTAAAGTAAAAAGGATGCAGGTAGTGCTGAAAGAAGGAAAAAAATAAAAATACAAAACTATAGAGTCACGGGACTGCTCATGTTTGAAAAGTTCAAGAGCACTGAGTAGACCGCAGAAAATAATCCGTGTCAGTATATTCCTTTGCCTGCCAGCCACGGTGCTGAGGCCGTCTCTGCGTCTCTCTGGAGGTTCCCACAGGGAATGGAGAAGAGTGCACGGCAACTTAAAATTATGCTTTCCTACTCATTTGCAGAACAGTCCCAAAGAATTAAATCAGACAGCCTAAGAGAAATTCATATGACTATCACTGATGTAAAGCTTATGCTACAACTATTGGAAGTTTCAAACAAGACCTGGGAAGGCAGAGCAGTTCAGAAACAACTGATTTAAAAAATAGTCAGCCCGTCAACAATATATTACGATGACAACATTTCTTTTCAACAGAGAAAAACATTTAGAGGCTGAGTAAATTCCAAACTTAAGAAATCCACACTGTATGGCCAAAAACCCAAACATGAACATTTTTGTAATTGTCAAAAAATAAATAAATAAATAAATAAAAGTGGCAAAAAAAATTAGTAAAACCAAGGAAGTAAAGACTTGTAAGATGAAACTAAAAGCAAAAAGAAATCCAGAGCAAGGTGGGAAGCGGAGAAGGAAAGCGAGCAATAAGACAGTGCTAGGAAGAGGCTCTGCGACGAACAGGAAAGTACACACTCAAGGTTTCAAACGTTTGCCAAATCTTCTATCTTACTTTTAATACTATCAAGTTAAAAAAACACGTGCACCCTAAGAGTGAAGATTATTTTATATAGCTACCTGGGGTAGATCAAATCATCGCACAAAGAAAAAGCCCATTTTATGGCAGGGAAATTCCTATCAACAGAAGCTGAAATGAAGCTGGAATCTGGCCCCTTAAACATTCCCCTGGCAGCGAAGCACATGCACTACCTGAATGGTCTGGCAGGCGTGGCTGCCGTTGTTGGTGAGGATGGCGGAGATAGCCTGAAGAGTCCTGCCCGTTTCTCCCCAGGACGCCACCAGGCTAAAGAGGCAAGCGCAGGAAAGTGCTGTCAGAGACTGGCCCGTGCTGTCATTCATCCCAGTGCTACGAACAGTGATTTCCAAGAGGAGCTGGAAGAGAGATTCTGCGGATAAAACACAACTCGGTTATATCTGCTCAACAGACAGGAGGCACAAGTGTTTAACTATGCCCTGACTCCAAAATACATTTAAGGCAGCTAGACAGCTAGAATAACTCAACTGCATTAATTCCTTTCTAACTACACCCCAACCCCCACCCAACTGCAGACTGGAATGTCTACTATTTCCAGGAAGTTATCTGTAAACCTAACAGCACATAAAACATGTTATAAGTTGTTTTGCTATAAAATTGGCTTTTCCCTAACATAACAGCAATCTGTACTTATAGGAAAGTCATTCCTTTATTTCTATAGGCGTCGCCTCACTGATGCTTGGGCTCGCCACGCTCCCCTGGTGCTTAGTTCAGTGGTGTGATGCTCTGGGCTCAGCAGAACTACATACCAGGGATCACACTCTTCATCTCTCTGCTTTATAATGTGGGGAAAAACAAAAAAAACGAAGTAGGCTGCTTTATAACCTAGAAAGTTCTCCAAGTCCCGGAGAACAGATATCCGCCTTCTCTTACAAAAAAAAAAAAAAATCATCCCCACCTGCCCGACAAGATTAAGTCACCAGA
The DNA here is from genome assembly GCA_021461705.1 of Cryptotis parvus. Lineage (NCBI taxonomy): Eukaryota > Metazoa > Chordata > Mammalia > Eulipotyphla > Soricidae > Cryptotis > Cryptotis parvus. Next base: position 153,426 of record JAJIBD010023357.1, on the reverse strand, counting down.
CTCCTAAATATTTCTTCCACAGGAGAAAACGACAAATAGAAAATTCTGAATAAAACTCAAAGACCAGAAGAGAAACAGGGTCACAAAGGAGAAACAAAAACTGAGAAAGATTAAGAAAAGGAAAGGGTGAGAGGAAGGAAAGAGAAAGGGAAGCAATGTTCTGTGCTACTCTAGAAACTAAAACACTATCTGCAATTTATTTACTAGCTCACAGAAATGAAGGCTTCCTTTGCCTGTACGAATCTATACATCTAATCCTCCTAAGCCTTGTCTTTTTACTTCCTAAATAGTTCCTCTAGCTCTTCAGTGTTTTTGCTAGCCCCACTACCATCACGGGGGAGGGAGGGGTGGCAGAAAGGGTCTACAGCTGATGGTGCTCAGGGCTCACTCCAGGCTCTGTGCTCGGATACCACTGCTAGCAGGCTCTGGATGGTGCTCAGGGCTCACTCCAGGCTTTGTACTCGGATACCACTGCTAGCAGGCTCTGGATGGTGCTCAGGGCTCACTCCAGGCTCTGTGCTCCGAATACCACTGCTAGCAGGCTCTGGATGGTGCTCAGGGCTCACTCCAGGCTCTGTACTCAGATACCACTACTAGCAGGCTCTGGATGGTGCTCAGGGCTCACTCCAGGCTCTGTGCTCGGATACCACTGCTAGCAGGCTCTGGATGGTGCTCAGGGCTCACTCCAGGCTCTGTGCTTCGGATACCACTGCTAGCAGGCTCTGGATGGTGCTCAGGGCTCACTCCAGGCTCTGTACTCAGATACCACTGCTAGCAGGCTCTGGATGGTGCTCAGGGCTCACTCCAGGCTCTGTGCTCGGATACCACTGCTAGAAGGCTCTGGATGGTGCTCAGGGCTTACCCCAGGCTCTGTGCTCAGCTACCACTGCTAGCAGGCTCTAGGCCACAAGGGTTCTGGGGATTGAACCCAGATTGGTCACGTGCAAGGCAAGTGCCCTATTTGCTGTATTGTTCTGCCCCATCTTCATTTCTTAACTGGACTTTTAAAGGTGTGTACATATATATATATATATATATATATATATATATATATATATATATATATATATATATATATATATTTAATTTTATCATTCCATTCACTTTAGTTTACTTAGAGCCAAGGGAAAAAATTTAAATAAAAACATCTGATTTTCGCTTAAGCATTCATTCCCCTGTACCTCCCTTTTATATATTCTTCACTCCCTCCCTCTTTTCCTTCCAGCCCTTGCCCCACTTTTCTTCCAGCCCATCCCCCACTGCTTTGTAAACCACACTGACAACTTTTAAACTAACTTTCCATGAAATCCCTAATGTTAAGAGATCAAGTCATGATTAGGTCTCTTGGTTAAAGGCTACAGGAACTACTTAATAGGTATTATAAGGTTTTAGGCATCATTTCTGCATTTTAAGGATTTATGTTTTGTTTTCTTTCCCACATTACAATAATCAAGAACTGTTGATACACGAACTCTGACTCTTAAACCATAAACTCCAGTGGAACGTAGCAAAATAACAGAGTTTATTTCTCTGACGTTTTCGAACCATAATTAAACAAAGATCAGAAGCTGTTTGTAGGGACTCACTGTGCTGAACTCTTACCTAGGACTTCGGGAGGCTCAGACTGAAGGCCTTCAGGCTGCTGACCCTGAAGCACATTGAGCAAGGCTTGGAGACTTCGGAGGCATAGGGACGGATGAGAAAACCTTGTCTCTTTTATCAATTCGAAAACTTCCGCAAAGTCCAACTTCAATGATCTATTCAGTTGGGGAAAAGTACATATTTTATAAGGCATGTACTAATAAGGAGTCTCAGGCAGTTAAACACTGGTAACGCTCACTCCACTGCTACAAAATGAGAGGGGAAGGGGAAGCAGCAGATTTAGGAAATGTAACTGTTATTTCAAGATTTCAAAACAACTAGTTACGTGGAAGGTTAAAAATGACAAGGGGTTAATCTCTAAGATATATAAAACACTGGAAGAACTTTACAAGAAAAAAAACATCAAATCCCAGGCCGGAGCGATAGCCCAGCGGGTAGGGCATTTGCCTTGCACGGGTCGGCCTGTGCAGGCTCGGGTTCGATCCCGGCATCCCATATGGTCCCCCGAAGCACCACCAGGAGTAATTCCTGAGTGCAGAGCCAGGAGAAACCCCTGAGCATTGCTGGGTGTGACCCAAAAAAGCAAAAAAAAAAAAAAAAAATACCATCAAATCCCATCAAAAACTGGAGAGAAAACATGAACAGAAGCTTCCTCAAAGAAGAAATGTAAATGGCCATAAAGCTTATGAAAAAAATGCTCTTCCGTTACCAATCATCAGGGAGATGCAAATCAAAACAAGATGAGATATCATTTCACACCACAGAGACTGGCATCCAAAAGAGCAAGAACAACAAGTGCTGGAGCAGCTGCATGGAGAAACCGGCTCTCAGACATTGCTCGTGGGAATACTGACTGCTCAGGCTTTTTGGGGAAAACAATATGGACATTTTTCCAAAAACTAGAAATTGAGCTCCCATTTGACCCATCAATGCCACTCCTGGGAATATACCTGGGGGGGGGGGGATTAAAAGCACACTGCAGAAACATCATCTGCAACTCTATGTTTACTGTAGCACTATTCACAATAGCCAGAATCTGAAAACAATCTGAGAGTCCAAGAACAGACGACTGGATAAAGGAACTAAGCTACAACTACAGAATGGAATACTACGCAGCTGTTAGGAAAAACGAAGTCATGAAATCTGCCTATAAATGAATGAATGGACATGGAGAGTATCATGCTGAGCGAAATTAGTCAGAAAAGAAAAGGACAGGGGCCGGAGCGATAGCCCAGCGGTAGGGCGTTTGCCTTGCATGCGGCCAGCCCATGCCAGCCTGGGTTCGATCCCCAGCATCCCATATGGTCCCCTGAGGCACCACCAGGAGTAATTCCTGAGTGCCGAGCCAAGAGTAACCCCTGAGCATTGCCGGGTGTGACCAAAAAAGAAAAAAAAAAGTTAAAACAAAAAAAGAAAGAAAGGAAGGAAGGAAGGGAGGGAGGGAGGGAAAGGAGGGAGGGAGGGAGGGAGGGAGGGAGGGAGGGAGGGAGGGAGGGAGGGAGGGGAGGGAGGGAGGGAGGGAAAGAAAGAAAGAAAGAAAGAAAGAAAGAAAAGAAAGAAAGAAAGAAAGAAAGAAAGAAAGAAAGAAAGAAAGAAAGAAAGAAAGAAAGAAAGAAAGAAAGAAAGAAAGAAAGAAAGAAAGAAAGAAAGAAAGAAAGAAAGAAAAAGAAAGGAAAGAAAAGAAAAGAAAAAGAAAAGAAAGGAAGGAAGGAAGGAAGGAAGGAAGGAAGGAAGGAAGGAAGGAAGGAAGGAAGGAAGGAAGGAAGGAAGGAAGGAAGGAAGGAAGGAAGGAAGGAAGGAAGGAAGGAAGGAAGGAAGGAAGGAAGGAAGGAAAGAAAGAAAGAAAGAAAGAAAGAAAGAAAGAAAGAAAGAAAGAAAGAAAGAAAGAAAGAAAGAAAGAAAGAAAGAAAGAAAGAAAGAAAGAAAGAAAGAAAGAGACAGATGAAGAATGACTGCAGTCATTTGTGGGATAGGAGAAAAATAACATGAGACTAATATCAAGTGCAAAATAGGGGGCAGGAGGACTTGTCAATGGTTGGAATCTATCACAAGTGTGTGGAGGACAGCGGTTAAGAAAGATATGAGAAGGGACTAGTTTGCCAACAATAGTTGGAAATGGTAAAGCTAGGCTAGAACTGAGTATTGAAAGTAGGTAGGGGTATATACATGATAACCCCTCAGTGTATGTACTACAAATCACAATGCACAAAAGAGAGAGAGAGAGAGAGAGAGAGAGAGAGAGAGAGAGAGAGAGAGAGAGAGAGAGAGAAGCACCTGCCCTTAGAGGCAAGCAAGGAGGGGGGGAAGGAAACCGGGGGAAACTGATGGTAGGAAATGTGCAGTGGTGGACTGATGGGTGCTGGAACACTGAACACCGAAACTCAATCATAAGCACATTTGTAATTGGCTGTCTCAAGGTGATATAAAAATAAAAAAATGGTGTCAATGTTGTATGCATGAGGCCTGGTACAACCCCTGATGCCACACGCATAGTTGTCGCTAACTATCCAAAAATAGACTGGGTAGATGACTCAAAGAGCTGGAGTGCATGCTCTGATGTAGAAGACCTTGATTTTGATCCCTCGTATTGCGTGATCCCCAAAGGACTACCAGGAATGATCCCCTGCAAGCACTGAGCTAGGAGCAGACACCGAGCGTCACAGGGTTGACTGCCCTCACCAAAAAAAAAAAAAGAACGTCACTATGTTGTTTGTTTTTTATGTTGTTTTTTTTCCTGATTGAGATTCTGTGATTTACAATACTGGGTTTTTTATTTTTTTTTTTGGGGGTCACACCTAGAAATGCTCAGGGGTTACTCCTGGCTCTTCGCTCAGGAATTACTCCTGGTGGTGCTTGGGGAACCATATGGGATGCCGGGGATTGAACCCAAGTCGGCCGTGTGCAAGGCAAACGCCCTACCTGCTGTGCTATCGCTCAGGCCCCAGACTTATGGTACTGTTAATGGCGATTTCCCATGCACCTAATTCTAACTTAGTGTTTTAAAGACTAGTTTGAGGGACCACAAAGATAGTTCAGCCAGTGTGGTGCTTGCTTGAATATGGCTAACAGGTTTGATCCCAGCACCACAGACTATTCTCGGAGCACCACCAGGAAGATTCCTGGGTAAAGAAGCAGGAGCAGGGGCCAGAGCGATAGCACAGCGGGTAGGGCGTTGCCTCGCATGCAGCCGACCTGGGTTTGATCCCCGGCATCCCATATGGTCCTCGAGCACCGCCAGGAGTAATTCCTGAGTGAAGAGTCAGGAATAACCCCTGAGCATTGCTGGGTGTGACCCAAATAAAAGAAAAAAAGGGGAAGTAGGAGTATACCCTGAGCACACGGATTTGGCTCAAATACTGAAAGGAAAAAAAATCTTTTGAGAGACGGATGATGTATCTCAAAGGACCGGAGCCTCCTGGGATCCTTCGTCCTCTGACACCGCCGGGAACAGTCCCAGCACACAAGCTGATGTGCCTCAAAAACAAACAAAAATAGTTTTAGCATAGTTAGGCCATAATAAAGCAGAATGGAAAATGTTTTTAATTATGAACTAGATCTTAGATTGCACTCACTAGGGAACAAAAAAGTTGTAGGAATTAAAAAGTTCCCTTTGCCTTACTCAAGCAAATATCCATTATTTCATAATCATGCTAATTATCACGTATAAGCAGAAAGTCAATATAGCATATAGAGTGAAATGTTTTATGAGAAGCTTTTAATCTTAGCCTTTCCCACAGTGGTATAACCACAATATTATTATTTTAGTTGTGCCTCTAATTATGGAATGTTTATGATGAAAAGTTTTAAAACCTGTTTAGCTATAAACCTTATTACTACTTTTACTTTGATTATCTTATTCCTCATCAACAGCAAGAAAAGTCTAACTCAAGAGTTTGGGAAAACATACATAAATGAAACTACAAACAGAGTGCAAGTGATAAACTGGTATGAGGAAATAGCTTCAGGGGTTAGACTACAACAGACAATGAAACACCATTTCTCAACCTTAAAATGCTAACATTTTGATCAGCAGGTGTTGAATTAAGAAAAGCAATGCAAAAAAAAAAGTTAAATCAAAACTAAGTAGAAAAGCAACAAAGCATTAATTGTATTCAATGTAACAGAAGTAAAACAGCCCCTCTGCGGAATTCTGACTTAATTCATGTATTACATAAAGAGCTCTTCAGTATTTTTCCTTTTAATTTGGGAGGGAGGGCAGGGCTTGGATCATACCCAGTGGTACTCTGGGCTTATTCCTGACTGTGTGCTCAGGGATCACTCCTGGCAGTGCTGGATCAGATTGGGGCGGAGCTGAAAGCAAGGCAAGCACCTCGTCCCCTGTACTCTCTCCCCCCAGCCCTGTAGCACTTACTGCCTATAACCTACATTAAGACATGAAGTCATAATTATGCCACACCCTGTCCTCTAAGAGTTAAAAACCGAACCAAGTAAAAGAGTCTTTTATATAATTCTTTCTCAGGCTAGACACCATTTATAAGCACTCAATAAACAATAGGACAACTATTTTTGTTTCTGTTTCCTCAGCTATCATTATCTTCCCGTTGATCATCTATTTGCTAGAGCGGGCACCAGTAATATCTCCATATGTCCTGTCTCATGCTAGTAGAACCCAAAGGCATCCACTTGCTCCAGGAACATAAAGAGATGAGCCATTATATTAGGTCATGGAAATGACCTAATATAAATGTTACTGGTATTTGGCATATCAAACGTGACACGAGCAGCTTGCCAGGCTTGCCATGTGGGTGGCATACTAATTTGTAAAAAGAATATCTTAACTAACTTAACTAAATCTCACATTCCAGGGCTTGGCACCTAATAAGAAGACAAAAAATGTTTATTCCTCTCTCGGCTATATACTAAAAAGACATTACAACTGAAAAACACATTTTCCAAACAAGGATCAAATTAGCTGCCTCTCTAATTAGCATTTTTTTTTTTTGAGTCACACTCCACAATGCTCAGGGGTTAATCCTGGCTCTGCACTCAGGAATCACTCCTAGCGGTACTCGGGGGACCATATGGGATGCTGGGATTGAACCCGGTAGGTCGTGGTGCAAGGCAAATGCCTGGCCACGGTGCTATCACTCCAGGCCTTCTATTTAGCATGTTAAGGTTTCTAAAGAATACAGATATGACAGCAAGGTAAAAATAACTAGTGGGATTATCTTCAGAAAGAGTATCTCAAATCTTAGCTGACCTGATTGAAACTAATGTAACAGCAGTGCGCATACAAAGTTTCATTGCTTACATCCCGTATGTAGTGAAAATTTCCCAGAGTTTCTTCTCCTGGAGTAGAAAAACTAAAATATGCTGCCTAAGATTTCCATCTGTTTCTGTATAAGAAACAACTGTGGTGTCAGAGATCTCCTAAGTACAAAATGTGAGGCTCTTTTCCCAGACTATCTAGATTCTAACAGTCTTTCGGACAGCTTACTGGTACTGCCCATTATGATTTTTCATAAAGCAAAGAAGATTCTTCACAATTGACATTTCTGGCTAGTTTGTTTATACATGATCCCAACAGTTATGAAGTACTAAACCTTGCCAAAACAGTAACCTACTAATAGAAGAGGCTTCTAGTTTGCTCTAAAACCTATTTTTCAAATCTTTGTCCTATTTTATAAGATAACGCTAATTTCATAAAATCAAGCCAATTATTAATACCAGCGCATGGCTCAGATGCTTGGGTTATGCAACTATATAACCCTGACTTACCTTTGGAAGCTTGATCGGGGCTCTTTGGATTCTTCTTCCTCATCGCTGTCTGATTCTCCACTCTGCACTGAGTTCTTAGATGCAACTGCCAGCGATGTTCTTCTTTTTGCCATTCCAGCACACAATGTCGCACATTACAATATATATTGAAAGCAGAAGGATTGCTATGTAGTTTAATATCAGGTACGATGACCGTATTCTCCAAGTTTTCGGACTGAAATACAAGACATAAACTTCAATTTCATATTGCTTTCCTTTATTACCAATTCTCATTTCAGAGAATAAAAACTGAATGTGTAATCTATAAAAAATGCTTAAAACTAAACAGTAAACCTCATGAACAATCCAAGTAGAAAATGTGCATAGGAGCCAAAACGCCATTGAAAACATTCAGAAGGCAAACATTTGAAATAAAAATACCTCACTATTGTTAAGTCTTATGACTACTACTGAAATATCATTTTTTTTTTTTGCTTTTTTGGGTCACACCCGGCAATTCTCAGCGGTTTCTCCTGGCTCTGCACTCAGGAATCACTCCTGGCAGTGCTCGGGGACCATATGGGATGCCGGGAATCAAACCCGGGCCGGCATGGGCCAGCCGCGTGCAAGGCAACTGCCCTATCCGCTGGACTATCACTCTGACCCCTGAAATATCATTATTAGATAAGGTATTTACCCAAGTCAATTAAAACAAATATCCACACAAAAAAACAGCATGCAAATATCACTGTAGCTTTATCTGTAGTAGCTAAAAAGCAGATTCTGCCCCTCGAGGTGTTGCAGGTGTGGCTGCAGTGCCATCTGCATTGGCAGGTGGCAGACAGGAGACAGGCTTGTCTACACCCAGGGTTCTGCCCGTGGGCCCTGGATGGTTTATGGTCTGACAGAAAAAGCCTGGACCCCCTGGGATGAACCCAGAGTCACGGCAGAGCCTGGCAAGCTACCCGTGGTATATTCGATATGCCAAAAACAGTAACAATAATAGACCTCATTCCCAAAGAATGGAGACGTTACTGGCACCCGCTCGAGGAAATCAATGAACAACAGGAAGACAAGTGACAAGTAAAAAAAATCAGGTACAGAACTGTCCATCAACATGTGAGTGAATTAAAAAAAAAAATCAGGATATATCCATTCAACCACTCAGCAAACTGAAAGAGACATAAAACATACCCAATAGACACAAATTACAATAGTGGGGGAAAGAGGCCATACACAAGCATACACAGTATTGATCACCTTGATGTGAAATTCTAGAAAACAAAATCTAAAATGACAAAAAAGTCCCAGATCAGGCTCCTTAGATCTGGGACTATGAGAAGAGAAAAAATACCAGGGAAAGAAGAAACTATTCTGAGTGATGGAAAGTTTCTGAACTATGACTGAATTTTTTTAAAACTCAATAAATCCTTATCTCAGGTCCTGCTGTTAAACAACGTGACCTAAAATAAACATGTTTGGTAAGAGGATGAGGAAGAAGAACCTTTCCACTTAATGGGTTTTACTTACAATGGTTGGAAAGTGAGATTTATCAGAATTTGAAAAGAGTAGCATAGGTCTGAAACAGTCACAGACTAAACTGGGAGAATGATTTGATTAAAAAAACAAAGACAGCCCAGGTTGTTGATACTGGTACCTCCACCAATGATCACCAAAGAGGCCCGCTGGTGATCACTGGTGGATGTTCCAGCATCAGCTAAGCCTTGTTTAACTCCCTTGAGCACCACATAGTGCTCTCTACAAGGAAAGAGAACACTGCGAGATTCAATTTAATTTTGAATTTTGTACTAGAGCAGCTATGGTGCAAAAAGTAAATGTTCATGCAGGAAAGGAAGGTATTAAAGGTAGAATAATATCCCCCACCCCAAGTATCTTCTTCTTAATCCCTGGAAACTATGAATATGTTAATTTCCAAAACAAGTAACCCCACTGTTTGTTAAATTAAGGATTCTAAAACCAGATTATTCTGGATTATCAGAGTTGACCCAGTGAAATCATACAAGTCCTTTTCAATGAAAGAGTATAGCAGGATAGTCAAAAAAAGAGCGAAAAAAGGTAAGAACAGAGAGCTGCAACATGAGAAGGTTTAACTCATCATTTCTGGCTTTAAAGATGGAAGCCAGCACAACCCAATGAACACAGTTAGTTTCAGAGGCTAGAATAGCCACGTAGATAAGCCCTCTTCTAGAGCCTCCAAAAAGATGACTTGGCAGCTTTACTGGCAACCCTGACTTTATTTCAGTGAGATCCATTTGAGACTTCAGGCTTTCAGAACTACAATTTAATTGGCTATTGCTTTACTTTTTTATTTATTTTTTTAAATTTTTTATTATACCACCGTGAGACATACAGTTACAAAGGTGTTCATAATTGGTTCTTGGTAATACAGTATTCCAGCACCCATCCCTCCACCAGTGCCCCATTTCCACCACCAATGTACCCCACCCCTCCCGCCCACCCCCAGGCTGCCTCAATAGCAGGTAGCCCTGTTTCCTCTCTCTCTTCTCTCTCTGTCTCTCTCTTCTCTCTCTGTCTCTGCACATCTCTCCGTCTTATTTTACACATTGTGGCTAGCCCTGCAGATATTTAGAGTTTATCATTTAAGTCTCTTTGTGTATATTCAATGGTGAGTTTTATTCTGCCATTACCATTTCCCACATTTAGTAAAACACTGGTATCTATTTATATCCTGGTATATATATAATGCAGTCATTCTATATCTGTCCTTTTCCTTCTGACTAATTTCACTCAGCATGATAGTCTCCATGTCCATCCATTTGCAGGTAAATTTCATAATTTCATCTTTTCTAACAGCTGCATAGTATTCCATAGTGTAGATGAACTGGCTATTGCTTTAAACCCTATTTCTATTGCTTTAAGATTGGGTTTAAATTTTTTGAGATTAGATAGACAAAGATTATGAAAGTAGATTAATATAGCAGGCCAGAGAGACAGTGAGAGATTTTATGAGTTGTTCATGCCTGGTTCAATGCCCCTGGTGCCTCCTCATTCGAATATTTTAATATTACCTTTTACTTTGCATCACTGTATCACTGTATCACTGTCTTCCCGTTCATCTTCGATTTTCTCAAGCGGGCACCAGTAACATCTCCATATGACCTGTCTCATGCAAGTAGATCCCAAGGGAACCTGCTTGCTCCAGGAACATAAAGAGCCTCAAACCATTCCATCAGGTCATGGGAATGAGGTCTATAATTGTTACTGGTATCTGGCATATCAAATACGACACGGGTAGCTTGCCAGGCTCTGCCGTGCGGGTAGCATACTCTTGTAGTCATCTCAAAATCCAGCATTTATTGATGAACCGCGGGGCCGCTTGCAGCCGCACGAGGCTGGGCTGTGATAGGCTGGTCTGCTGGGTGGAGCTCTGGCGAGGGGAAAGTCCGGATGTGGAAAATGGAGGTCCTCATGGAGTGGAGCGTTGTCTGGCTTGTTGTGAGGCTCTGCTGGGGTGGCGGGCCAGGGCTAGAACCCGCCATCCCTCCCGGGCACCTCATGAGCGGCTGGGCACAGTGAGAGCCAGTAGCAGCTCTGCTCCATGTCTGTCTCTGGATCAGCATACTTTTGCATAGTCACCAACAATCGAAAGCAAGCTCAGAACAACAGGCTCAATAAAATTCACCCTAACTCATGACAGAGCAGACATTTAATAAACCTAAATCCAAGTCTCAAATCAGAGGCCAGTCTTACTTCATTTCAGCTCATGTGAGAAGAAGAAAAGAGAAAAAGTGAAGTCACTATCAGCTTACAGAAGATTTAATGCAAATAATAATTTTCAGCCCTTGCAGGCCATGGAAGAAGAAATACACAAAGTAATAATGAAACTAAGTGCAAGCCAAACCGTAAGGGGCTTTCTACAATCACTTTAGCAAGTAAAACTGCAATGGTCTGCTAATTATACTCAGTCATTCACATCTTTGCATTTGACTTAACTACTGTGTAAAAATAAGTTCTCACTCCCTTTAGACTATTAGTTTTACCTTGCTTCTTGTCTTCACCTTCGATTTGCTCTTCTGTTTCCTTTTCAACTTCTTCTTATTTAGAATTTTCTTATTCCTAAAAGTGTTAAAAAGTGGAAATAATCATGAATATTAATATTAAAACATACAAAGTTATTAAAAACGGGTATTTCTGAAACAGATACTGGATGCTTCCTTTATAAACTGTCTATGAAACAGATATACTTAACACTAACACAAGGTAGCACTTGTGCTAATAAACTATTAGCTAAGAAATATCTACTAAGTGAAAAACGATAATAAAAATGGGAGTTCTAAAGTTCTTCATGAAATTTAAGAATGCATTTAAGTTTTTGAAACTTTATTCAATAGTAGGGAGGCCAAAAATTACCAGCTATGCTTCCCAAGAAAACAGAACCCAAACCCCCGTGCTAACAAAGAACACCTGATTTTGGCTCAATGAGTTCATTTTTACTCACTCTCAATGTACACTTCTCATATGTATCCAAAAGCCAGACCAAATTACTCTTTAAACAAAGGGTCCCTGAATGATTGAGAAAACGACCAAAACGACTTTGTTGAAAGAAAAAAAGGCATACATGATAAAGAATAAAAATTACAGTGAAGGAACAGGAGATGGAAAACTTTCATTTAATATTTTTTCAGTCTACCATGATGAAGTGTGGTGTGCACTGTACGATACAAGGTGAAAAGACACTTCGTGTCCTTAAGTGGCTCAAAAACGTGACCAAAAAGCAGTTACTAATCTAGCAGGAAAAGGCTACAAGGGCTGGACCCACAGTGCAGCCGGTAGGATGCTTGCCTTTCATGTGGCACAACTGGGTTCGAATCCAGATACCACTGATGGTCACCTGAACACCAGCACCGCCAGGGTGATCCCTGAGCTGAGCGAGAGCAGGACTAGCAAGTCCTGAAGCCAAGCCAAGTGTGGCGCAAAAGGCAGACAACCACCCAACCAAACAAGGGCTACGAAAGACCAAAAATGAGTTAAGTGAGAAGAGGGTAGAGGGAAAAGAGAGGAAGGAGAGAAAAGAGAGGAAGGTGGAGAGGAACAGTAGCTACTTAAGTTAACTTCTAAAGATTTGGAAACAAATTCAGTAGAAATCATTCCTGTGGCTGGGAACTGCAAGCCTTTATGGCTGGAGGTAAGTACCAAGGGAAAAGCATTTGTGAAAGCAAAAAAAAAAAAGGCTCAACTTTCAAGTTTTTTGAGTTAAAAATCTAAGTGTCAAGAAAACATACATAAACAAGATTATGCAATTTTTTTTTTTTTTTTTTGTTGTTCACACCCAGCAATGCTCAGGGGTTTCTCCTGGCTCTGCACTCAGGAATAACTCCTGGCGGTGCTCGGGGGACCATATGGGATGCTGGGGATCGAACCCAGGATTGAACCCGGGTGGGCATGGGCTGGCTGTGTGCAAGGCAAACACCCTACCAGCTGGGCTATCGCTCCAGCCCCAGATTATGCAAAATTTAATTGTGATATTTGGGGGCCGGAGCGATAGCCCAGCAGGTAGGGCGTTTGCCTTGGACGCCGCCCGTGCCGCCTGGTTTGATCCCCGGCATCTCATATGGTCTCCCGAGCACCGCCAGGAGTAATTCCTGTGTGCAGAGCCAGGAGAAACCCTTGAGCATTGCCAGGTGTGACTCAAAAAAAAAAAAAAAAAAAAATTGTGATATTTCCTCAGACTCAATCCCCAAGTAACAAAATCACTAAACTGTTGGTTTACAAGATGTATCTTGCAGATAGTTGAGTCTGTTCACAGAATATGCTACTACTAATATTCAAAGCTCCCTCTTGCCTAGACCAGCCTTTCCCAGCCCTGCCCTGCCCTGGTCCCCTTCTGAACTTGCTTCCTTCCTGTGGCCCTTCTGTTCCACACACTGGTTCCAGGGTCTGTGACTCCCCCTACGGCCTCTGCGGATATCTCAGTGAGGAGTGGGGATATCTCATGCTTCAATTCATTCTGTTTTTCTCTTTCAACCCATTCTTCACATAGGAACCCAAATCAACATTTTAAAGCACATTTTATAAATGGATAATTCTCCCATTGAAAATGTTCAGTATCTTTACAGTTCTCTTAAATAAAGTTCAAAAGCACTGAAATAGTTTAAGAGAATCTCTATCAAGACGTGGACTTTGCCGAGACTGTTTTTCTCTCTCTGTCTGGTACATGTTCATCATTCTCCAGCCACAAAGGCATCCTCTGTTAAACGCCAGGGTCGCTAGGGGTTTTCACAAAGGTCTTGCTCTATCTAGGATCGATTCACTCCCACAACTTCGGCCACGCACTGCACATCTTTTAAGGCCCGCCTACTTAACACGTCACATCCAGGTATGTAACTATGCTTAGTTACTTTCCCTGCAGTACACTCCATTGCCTCTTCTTAGGTGGAGGGGGGCATATCTGGCCATGTGGGGTGTATTCGGGCTCTGTGTTCAAGGCTGCTTACAGCAAGGCTTGCGGCGGCTTCCAGCGGGGCTCAGGCACCATGTGGTGCTGATGGCAGAAAGAGCTGCCCGCATGCAAAGCAGGAACTCAGCCCCAGGAGCTTGCTCTTTTCATCCTGCACTTGTTTTCCTCTGTGCAAATCAATTTTAATTATGTACAAGATTATTTATTTAATGCAACACTCCCTCATCAAGCAATAACTTCCAAGACAGCAGAGGCCATGTCTTTCTTATTTGTTCTATTATTCTCTTGGCCTCCCAAAAGTTCCTGAAGCAAAGAAAGTACTCAGAAGTTGGAAAGAAAGAAGAAAATTAAAAGAGAGGGTGCGGGAGAAGAAAGTTCAGAGCTATGAAGCCCTACTTGGGGGTGAAATAAGCCAGGGCTTTCCATCAAGGAGTGTGTGGGATTACTTCATCCATTTCGGTATAAAGGAGGTCCCGGAAACCATACGCGTGACTGAGATTTCTCCAGAACAGTACGCTACTAAGGTAACCAACAACACTACATGCTACACAGGAACATACATGCATCTATTAACTCTGAGCATTGAGACAACAGAGTGTACTTTATCTTTATACTTTCAGCACCTGCAGCAGTGAATGATACCCACGGATGGTTAAGAACTATTAAGTGAATGAATGCATTATTGAAAAGTAGTATATTTTTTCCTGTGTGGTTTAGGAAGCAACCCTGTCATTATACTCGTTTACTTGAAGGAAATCAGCTACCTGAGCCACACGACCGCTTCATAACTGAGGGGCACCTGTTACAAGGCCGTAGCAGCTCAACAAAACGTAAGAAAGTACCAAGGTCCATCCTAATCCAGTATTTAAGAAAAATAAATCTGATTTAAGATTAATTTCTTGAAGCCTGCTAACCGTAATCTTAAAATTTCACAATAATATAGCACTAGCTGCGGCTGTTTTGTATCATGGGTTTTCTTCAAGTTCAAATGAATTTAAGTGTCCTTTGAAAATTCTTCCAAGTACATTTCACATTTAGTTAAAAGAATTTTGATGAATTGGAACCCAGCAACTCCCGAATATAAACAAGCTGAAGGATCAACTTTCTCCAAATTCAAACAAATAATCTCACTGCATTTTCTGTTGATTTGACTTGTTTTAGAAGTAGGTTACATCAAGAAAAGCCAGCATTAGATTAAAATTGTGGGACTAAATAAAAGATAGTACATTGGGCAAACTGGGTAAAGTTCTTGCCTTTCACAGAGCTGAATCGAGTTTGATGTTTGATTCCAGAAAATACATATGGTTCCTCAACTCCACCAGGAGTGATCCCTGAACACAAAATCAGAAGTAAACCCTGAGCACAACCAGTATGGCCCCAACCCCCCCAAAATAAATAACAACAACAAAAAATTACTTGGGGGCTGGAGCGATAACAAAGTGGTAGGGCATTTGCCTTGCACATGGCCGACCTGGGATCAATCCCGGCATCCCATATGGTCCTCCAAGCACCACCAGCACCACCAGGAGTAATTCCTGAGTGCAGAGCCAGGAGTAACCCCTGACAATTGCCAGGTGTGACCCAAAAAACAATATATATTACTTGAAGAAATCTATGTGCAACATTAGAAAATGCGATTTGTTGTTAATATTATATCTAATTAATGGCAAGACTATGTCTAAAAAGTAACTTAAACTTTTCCTAATATCTGATGGATAAATAAGAGGAAAAACAATATAAATCAGCTATAACACATTAAAGTTCAAATTTTCACACTGAAATTTCTGATCACATAAAACCTTAAGGTTTCTTAAGGTTCCTACAGGTAGTACTTTTATGTAATTACACTCCATGAATAATTACTTCCACTGCATAGGAAAAGAACCCCACGTCTATTCAGCACTGCACTAGGACCATGTATATCATGCAAAACAAGACCATTTGAGGCCTTAGAGACAATACAAAGAGTTGCAGTGTAAGTTTTGGAGGCCTAGGTTTGGTCTCAGGACCACCAAGGCTACTATTCTGCAACTTCTAGAAAACAACCCCTGAGCACTCTCTGGAAAAAGAATGTCACTAAGTGAAAAGGGCAGTATCATATTTGTAAAGAAGATGTATAGACAATGCAGAATAATTCGTGAATTATCAAGGTCAGGAAACAAAAACAAAGGTTTTTAAAAATCAATGGCTGGCATTAGAGAAGGTAGAGCGGAGAAGGTGCTTGCCTCGCATGTGGCTGACCCCAGGTTCAGTTCTGGAACCGCACAGGGTCTCCCCGAGCACTACCATGATCGATCCCTGAGCAGAGCCAGCAGCCGCCCTGAACAGAGCTGGGTGTGGTCCAAAAAATAAAAAAAAAAAATCAACCTATTTAGAAACTATCACATATAAACTGCAGCTTTTCTAAGGAAGCCAGACTCCTGTGTAATTAATGTAATGATACTCTCATCTCTGTGTTCAAGCACCATTGAATAAATTAGGGAAAATAGTAGTCTGATTACTAAGTAGGAAACTTTTTATTTACATAACCTAGGCTGGTAATTAGTGAGAAAAAAAGATTTTAACAGTTCAAGTTGATCTGAAGAAGAGACGCAAACAGATCTCCTCTATATGCTTTCGGCACCAATTCTTACTTGGAAGCCTTCACATGGAGGCTGGGCACCGGGACGAAAGGGGCGTGATTTACTTGTGGGGGCCCAGGTTTGTTCCTCAGCACACACTAGTCCTCTGGCCCACTGGGAATAGCCCAAGATCAGACTACAGTAGAGTGTGACCCCAAAATAAAAAAAGGAAGCAAAACATAGGTGCTCACATGGGGAGCGGGAGGGTGTGGTGAGAATAAAGTTGTTTTGACATCAGGTGCAGCACTTAAACGACAGGGGCTGGGGGTGGGAGGCGAGCTGAAGGGGAGAAAAGGCCAGGTATCGTCTTAAACCTTCTGAAGACTACCTCAGAGCTTCAGCAAGGAGAGGGAGCAGTCAAATAGGCAGGCACACAGAGACAGGGGGCAGTGCGAGATCTAACAAAAGCAGACCACAGAAAGACACCAAAAAACCTTAAAAAGGAACTTTAGTAACTCATATCAAATTTACTGTTGTTTCTGCTTGTATGTACAGGTTTTGATTTGAGGCTACACCCATTAGTGCCGTGGGCTATCCCTAGCTCAGTATTCGGGGTCACTCCCGTAGTATGACCCCGTAGTACTCAGGGAGCCATTAGTTGCAAAGGGAATGAATGAATCCAAGGCTCCTCTATACAACGCAGAGTAATCCAGTCCATAGAACTATTTCCTGAGCTCTGATATCTGAAGAATATTAGGAAGCAATGATGCATGACTAAAAATTTTGCTCAAAGCTAATAATATAACTGCCAAAATGGGGACACCGTTAGAAACTCCTCTTAGCTTCCTTACACCGCCTCAAAACACCGCCCAGGAGGGACACTCTGCATTAATTATACCTGTTCTTTTTTGTTCATTTACCCTGTACTCTATCAGATTAAGGATATGGAATTGGAGACAAACAAGCTAGTTCAGTGAAAGCTCTGTCATTTACTAGTGTTATGATTTTGAGAAAGATCATGCCAACCCACTCATATGTCAAAAAAGACCTTCGGCCCTCTCATGGGTAAACAGGATGTAAACTGTAACTCTACCGTGAGACTATGAGGCACAGAATTAAGTCTGGTACCCAATGAACGCTAAGTAAAACTCATTCGTTGTAACTACACTAAAGTAAAGGTTCCTAGTTTGGTTTGGGTTTCTGCAGAAGTTGACATGATTCAAAGATTCAAAATCAAGCATTTGCTTCTTAAGTCGATCTGGGGAAAATACGGGTAAAGGAACTCAGAAAACCAGAACGGGAAGGCGACCAGGAAAGAGCGACTGAACCAATTACCTTTGTAGACAACTACAGCATGATCCAAAGAGAAATCAAAGAGTTGGATCCACAATTTTTTTTTTTTTTGCTTTTTTGGGTCACACCCAGCAATGCTCAGAGTTACTCCTGCATCTGCACTCAGGAATTACACCACCACACTCAGGAATTACTCCTGGTGGTGCTCGGGGACCATATGGGATGACGGGGATCGAACCCTGGCCGGCACAGGCCGGCCGTGAACGCCTCTACCTGCTGGGCTATCGCTCAGGTCCCATGAACTCACAATTTAACACTAGCAAGACTCTTCCGGTCAGAAGTTGCACTTAGAAAGAGGCTAAACCTTAACTGACTCAGAATCTGTTGAAATATGAAGATGCCAAGAAGCATGCCGCAGGAACAAATCCACTAGGAAATATACTGAGCATTCTGGAACCCACCTGCAACCCAACCTTTGAAAAATTATGCTCGCCTGGTATTTTCCTATATGAACTGTGTTTTGTGACTGTGCAAACAAAGCGTTACTTGAGAGGTGATCTACCAAACCAGTTTGTATTACTTGATCTTACCCAAAAGGAAGAGAATAGATATACTAGTTTGTGTCCATAAAGCTTTCTCTATCTGTCATCTGTCACTTGACGGACTGGTCCCCGAAACCAGCACTAGAGCCGGACCTTCAGGACAACTGGAAGCACTTATTTGCCAACTCCCCACGCAGAACTGAGGAAAGTCAGTCTGAAGGCAGTTAACTAACTCTCCAGCATGCCTGTCTTGCCCTGAGCACAAAATGAATGTCTCTCTCTGGGCAGTAAGTTTGGGCAGAACGTCATACATATAAGTAGATCACTGGAAATGAATGCTAAAGAGATATGAAGCAGATGTTAAGCAAATCTACCACAATGTCTCTTATTCTAAAGAAAAAATAATTCTTTTTCTTCAACCACAATCTACCTAGTCTTTCTCTCCCTTTAAAAACTAATTTCCACTATCTTTATTGAGTGACGCTCCCCTTTTCTCCTTCTGACACCAACTCATTTTCCCACTCAGTCTTCTGGAAAAAGTAAGTGAGGCGGGGGTGAGTCTTAAGTTATTTGGGTCTCTTAAAGCCAACTTTGATATGTCTCAGACTACTGTTTAGCTGACCTACGGGAAAAGAGCAAGTTTGCAAATGATGGTATGGATGTTTGTGAATATAGTGAACAGAATGTACCAGAGACAGAACTGAGAGACTCCTAACAGACTTCGAAACACAGATCTAGAGATCAAGGGAAAGAATTTAACTACAAGCCACAGACCAGGAAGACAAACACAATTAGGTAATGACTGAAACCACAGTATCGACTGAAACAACCAATAAATAAAATTTAGGGAGAAGGGTACCATGAATGACTATTAAGAAGCTAATTTTTCCTTGCTTTCCTCCACTAAGCAAGGAAACCATTTCTACACCTGAAATCTGGTCACTTTTACATCATTTTATATCAATCTTTTTAATACCAAAATATCTCTCAAAACTGTTCAATTTCATCTAGCCCTGTTGTTTATTCTTAGGATTTATTCTCACTGTCAGAACTACTGCAATTGCTTCCTTAAAAATTCTTTGGGAATTTTATGCCCTTTCATCCTAAACAATGCTACTAGAGAATATTATTTTTTGTAACTTAAATGTTTAACTCATCACTAATGTTCTCAAGGGAAATAGAACATAATAACCTGGTCGTGGTATCTCCCCAGTCTCTTCTCCTACGCCCTATTCTCATTTACGGACAGTCCCTACACTGCTATTATTGCCAATATTCAGCTTCTGTACGTCTTTTTTACCTCTGAATTCGTAATAGAGCTACAGCAACTATCACCTACCTCAAGTGTCAGAAACTAGGGCCTGTGGTCCAAATTTAGCTTGTAACCTATTTTTGTAAATACAGTTATAATGAAACGCAGCCATGCTCATCTGTTTACGTACTGTCTATGTTGCTTTGGAGCTGGAACAACACAGCTGAATAACGACAACAGCTAATACCTACAGCAAAGCCTGAAGTATCTGCTATCAGGTCTCTTCAAAACAAATTTACTGTGTCCCTGGTACAATGTCAATGTATCTTATATAATATGGATTCCCAGAAGAAAATAAGAGAGGCTGGGTTTGAAATATTTGAGAAAATAAATTCAAAATGTGCCAAACTAAACAAAAACTAGTATCTAGGTAGTTCAACAAACACTAAGCACAAGGTAAACACATACTCACGTAGTTATGCACAATTTAGTCAAAGGACTAACATTAAAGGTAAAGAGAGGAATCCGTTTGCAGCACAGTGGCATAAACCCAATACAGCATTATTTTCCTCTAAAAACTACACAAAATACAAAAGGAAAGTGGAAAACAAAGATAAAAAAGGATTTAAGAACTCCAAATAGCAAGCTAAAGCAGACAGTGGGGTAAATTAGACTTGGAAAAGTAACCCATAAGAAAGCAGGCTTCACAGCTCCCCTATTTCCTCCCTCCCTCCTTCCTCGTTCTCTCTCTCTTTCTCTCTCTCTCTCTTTCTCTCTCTCTCTCTCTCGTGAATACTTCATTCAAAGGAACAACTCCAAAGAAATCCTATCCTTATGGCCACAAAAAAAGAATTGAAGAAAGGGCTTCATCATTGCTAGAAAATGTGGAGGAAATTCTGGAAAAGAGAACCATGAGAAAAAGGAATTCCTTAAATCTACAAAGCCACACAAATCTTCCTCTGTGGATGCACGGATACAGAGTGGAGTCAAATCAACAGCATGGGGTATGAGAAGGGACCTGAGGTTTGAACCATCACCCACAGAAGGTAAGATCAAGCTTTACAGACGAGCCTAAAGGCTGATAATCTACAAGAAACAAACGGGCTGCAGAGAGTACAGCAAGTGAGGCACTCACTTCAAGGTGGCTGCCCGAGTTTGTTCTCCTGCACCACACATGTGTGTCTTCTCTAGCCCTGCACCAGGAGTAATCCCTGAGCACAGAGCCAAGAGTAAGCCCTGAGCACGGAGAAGAGGGGAGAGGAAAAGGAACGGGAGGAGAGACTGTATAGTAGGGGGTTAAGGCACTTGCCTGGCATAGGCTGACCTTGATTCATATTGTCACCACAAGGAAAAACCCCTGAGCAGAGAGCTGAAAGGAGACCCCAAGTACCACTCACTAGGTATAGCCCAAAGCCCCCCCCTCAAGGAAAGAAGCAAGAGTAAAAATTAGCTTCTCCCAAGAACTGCAGTCAGGCCCAGAGTTTGGCTGGGAAGACGCCATGTAGGGCAGGAGCAAATGCTTTCCAAGCGGAAACCCGGTGCTTTCTCTGGCTCAGAATAAAGCTCAGCTTCACATGGAAAGCGACCTACACAGAGCGCCCCTGAGCGCCACACTAACACTGACATTACTGGTAAGCATGGTAAAATTCTCACACAGCAAAAGGCAAGAAAAACGTGAACAGGATGGAAATAAGGCCTGGGCTCACTCAATCCCTGAGCTGTGTGACTGTGTGTATCTTTGTGTGTGTTGGGGGTGGAAGTATAAACAAATGCCAACTGCCAATCTTGAGAACATCCAAATGTGGCAAACCAAACACAACTTTTGGAAGTATCATCAATAGGTTCTATCATGCTGCTTCTATTTAACAGGAAAAAGTTCTCAAGGGCCTGGAAGGCAGTGCAGGGTCAAAGATGCATGTCTTACATCACCAGGCGTAGGGCGCAGCCAAGCCCTCAGCACCACCGGTGCGGCCCCAAAGATCTGACGTCACTGAGCCCTCAGTTCCACCTGGATGATTGAGTATCATTGGGAGTGAGCTCCAACGCCTCCATGAGCACTAGCTGGGGAGGCACAATTTTTCTTTTAAAGGTCTCAATATCTCAATAAATTAAATGGAAGCTGAAAGCTAAATGATACAATATATGAAATGAAAAAACAATATGTGAACTAATCTGAGAGAAAATAGACACAATTTTTAAAATGAACTGGAACAATCTCTGGAAATGTACTCTAATTGTCTTTGGAATCTTGGAAGGAAGAAAGTAGGGCAGAATATTGAAGATACAATGCCAGAAAACACTTCAAATTTGGTGAGACAAATTTATTGATCCAAGAAAATGAGCATTCTCTGAAGAGAATAAATTAAAAGAAAATAACAATCACAAACCAATGAGTAGACGCATCAGGTTAAACTACTGATGAAAACCAAAGCAAACGTTCTCAGAGCAGAGAGAAAAGTGATGCGCTCTACACAGAGAACATGACTCAAGTCATCCACTACTTTCTCATTAGGAAACAGTGGTGGAAAGATAGTGAAACAGCACTAACGCCAAAAGGCAGTACGTAATACTCACTTAAACTCAACTACGTATTCTTTAGGAATGAAAGCAAAATAAAGGCACTCTTAGATGAAGGGTAAAAGTTCCTGAGAGGAAAGGGGAACTCCCAGCAGAGCTGTCTTAAGAAATACCAGAGCAGGGACATTAGGGTAGAAGGTGACGATGCAGCTTCAGGAATACAGAAGAAACAACAAAAATAACTACACAAGTCGAGAAAGTGATCATTTTCTTATTCTTTACAATGTCTAATTATTTATGTACTGGGATCAAACCTAGGGTCTTATATAAGCAACGACCATGTTCTACTACCCTGTAAATTCCCTGGCTACCCAAAGTTATAGTATACAACGTGGTCTCCAAAAGTTATGCAACCATAACTTTACGACAACTGCAGCACAATGCTAGTGGTGGGGTGGACATTTAGTATTTTTTTCAATGACCCATTCGGTTGAAAATTTCTCTCTGGGAGACAAAGTGCCCGCCACGAGGCAGGCTGGGAGTGGGGGGGAGTGAACCAGGGGAGACTGGTGGTGGGAGATGGGCACCGGTGGAGGGATGGGTGCTGGAACACTGTATGACTGAACCCCCAAACATGAACATCTTTGTAACTGAGTATCTTGTGGTGGTATAATAAAAAGATGAAAATAAAAAAAATTCTCTCTGGTACATAAAGCAGTTCAACAGTAACCCTAAGCAGGCTGTGAAAGATTAAGTATGTATATGGCAATTTCATATGAGTCAATGCAAAGAGAAACAGTCCAGTATAAGCTAAAAAGGAAGATGAAGGAGAAACGAAAAGTAAGAAGAGAAAGGAAACAATGAAATGATAGGCCTAAAGCAAATAATTAAATATTAAAGGTGTAAACTCTCCAAATAAAAAGCAAAGATAGTTTGTTTAAAAATTTAAATGTCTACACATGCTACCCACAGAAAAGAGAACCAAATATGGAAATAAAAGTAGGCCCAAAATAAGTAATTAGGAAAAAAAATTTTCTAGTATGCAGACAAAAAAACCTAAGAAGCCTACAGAGCCTATTTTAATGCCAAATAAAGTACGTTCAAGGCAAAGAGTAGTGTTAAAAAAAATGTGTGATACAGTAATTTACCAGAAGTTTTAAAATCACGAATATACATGACTCTAATGGCAGTCATTAGGGTCTCCTAAAGGAGATGAAGTAAAAAATAAATAAAGGGGCAAAGATAAAAAGATACAATGCTATCAAACTGCTACTGATAGTTACAGAAATCTTAAAGCACAGTGCAAGAACACATTCTTCTCAAACACCATTGCATAATCACAAGTCAGACCATGTACTAGGACCTAAGTACATCTCATTAAAATGTTAAGATTAAAACCACATAAAATGTACAGTGGAAAGAAATGCGGGTGGGGGTTTGCTGCACTCAATCATGCTCAGGACTGACTCCTGGCTCTGTGCTCAGGGATCCTGGCAAGGTGGGCGGAACATGTGGTGGCAGGGACCGAACCAGCTTGCGCTGCTCGGAAAGCAAGAGCCTTAACAGTACAGTCTCTCTGGCACCTGGAAAGTAATAGCAAGTGACAGAAATACCAAGTAGGGGCCTGAGCGATAGCACAGCAGGTAGGGTGTTTACCTTGCATGAAGCCGACCCGGTTCGATCCCCAGTATCCCATATGGTCCCCCGAGCACCGCCAGGCGTAATTCCTGAGTGAAGGAAGAGCCAGGAGTAACCCCTGAGCATTGCTGGGTATGACCCAAAATGCAAAAAAAAAAGAAAAAAATAAAGTGGATAAACATTAAATAATGCACAAGTCAAAGTTGGAATTATAGGGGGCTGGAGCGATAGCCCAGCAGGTAGGGCGCTTGCCTTGCACGCAGCCGGCCTATGCCGGCCTGGGTTCGATCCCCGCATCCCATATGGTCCCCCAAGCACCGCCAGGAGTAATTACTGAGTGAAGGAAGAGCCAGGAGTAACCCCTGAGCATCGCCGGGTGTGACCCAAAAAAGCAAAAAAAAAAAAAAAGTTGGAATCATAAACTAAAAAACATTTTAAACTTAACGATTAAAGACAAAGCATCAGGGGGCCGGAGCGATAGTAGGGCATTTGCCTTGCACGCAGCCGGCCGATGCCGGCCCAGGTTCGATCCCGGCATCCCATATGGTCTCCCGAGCACAGCCAGGAGTAATTCCTGAGTGCAGAGCCAGGAGAAATCCCTGAGCATCGCCGGGTGTGACCCAAAAAAGCAAAAAAAAATAAAAAAGTAAAAAAATAAAGCATCAAAATTTGAGCCTAAAGCACTAAAGCAAAATAGCACTCAGATGAAAACTCCATCACATATATAAAAAGCAAAATCTAAAATCAATAGACCAAGACTTCAATTCTCAGCATCAAAAAAAAAAAAAAAAAAAGAGAGAGAACAAGTATCATTTGTTGGGAATATTACTTCTAAAACCCAAAATCGTTTAATGCCTAGTGCTCAGAGCTACAGAGGTGGGCAGTATAACTCCCCAGTGGATCAAAAGAGAGTGATGCCGGATGGAAACATTCCCGTATTTCCGAATTACCTTTCTTCTGAGAACACTGGAAACTAGAATTCTTGCCTTGGAGGGTAGCTTGTCCAAACACCACAGTAGTATTGTTTTCAAATGGCTACTGAGTTGTTAGGACATAAATGCTTATTGTTTGGATATGGACTACTTATTAAACACCACTGCAATGCATTTCATTTGGCCAACAAGTGCCGTGGCTGTAACCATCGAAAGATTAGTACTGCAATGCTAGGTCAGCAGCTTCGAGGTGGTACAGTACATGATGAGGCAAATGATTCCAAGACCCTCCCTGACTGTGGTCCCTTACTATGCAACAACTAAGGAAAAACCTGCTGCTATTGTGTAAGCACTCAGATAGTGGCAAACTGAAAAAGCAGACTGACACTCAGAATATGTAATGAATTCACACCAAGTGAATCACGGTCCTTCCCAGGTATAAAGACGGGCTGGCTTCCTTAAAGATGGTTAATCCCTGCTACTGTGAGGCCACTCAGCAACAGCACAGATCAAAAACAGTCTGTCACTGGGCACTTACACAGTCACTTCTGGCAACATTCCCATACTTGCAAGCCAAGACAAATGAACAGCAGCAATGTTCACTGAGTAAGTCAGACTGCCCAGAATGACTGAATATAGCAGGCAGGGAGCTTGCCTTGCACCTGATATTGGTTCCCCAGGAACTACCAGGAGTGATCCCCGAGTGCAGAGTCAGGGATAAACCCAGAGGGCCAACTGGATGTGCCCCGCCCCATATACACATATAACATATAGACTAGGAGTGAGTGATCCCTGAGCACAGAGCCAGGAGTAAGTCATGTGCCCTGCAGGATGTGGCTCCAAAACAAACACACAAAAAGAATCGATGTCCTAACAATTCAGTTCATTACCTGAAATAATATGCGGACACTGAAAGGAAATTTCCACAATTACTTAACAGCCAGTGTGACAGGTGCGCCTGCCAGGCAGTGCCTAACTCCTCACACCTGCCCTGGCCGCGAGCACAGCCCCCTCCCTCTCCTTCCCTTGCTTCCATGTGTGCGAGACTTGATACCTGTCACCGACAAAAATCCAACTTCATCCAAAGGAATGAATGGAGCAGGAGCTGATCATGAACTAGCTACCTGAAACTAGAGGGTGTGCAATGCGCGGTATTTCCTCGGAAGCTCTAAATCACCAGTGGTGTTCCGGAGGTCTGGCTTGGTGCTGTGGGATGCTTCCATGATCAGGAAATAACTATGCTAGTCTGTGCACATCTGCCTGCGTCTGAGGGGGCAGTTCTTATTCTCCCTTATCTGGTCCCAAACTGTCTTAGCTAGTGGTCGGGCGATAAGAGCAGGGAGACGGGGTAGGAGGGGCAGTTTTGTCTTCAAGCAAATTGCCTTCTAGCCAGAACATTTCTTCAAGCACCCACAGAGGGTCAGAGCAACTGGGGACATCCAAATTTCTTATCCATATGAAAGTCCCATTTTGTAAAAAAGGAGGCCCGTTTCTTTCTAATCAGTAATTCTCCATAGAGCCAATATCCCTGAAACTTGGATAGGTTAATTGGAATCTTAATATTTTATAACTTTTGGAAGAATAGGTTCAAATATCATTTAATTTAAAAAGAGAGAAATTAAGTGGGCTTAGTTTAGGGAAGGAAATCAATTCCCCATTTTAATGCGCTCTTCTAGTGTTTTCGCTGAAGGTGTTCCTCTACCGCTTTCACCGCCCAGATGGCCTGACTATATCCCGAGCTATCAGCCCCTCCAGCATCACATTCCTTTTACTATATGGCCAACCCACTGTCACCAAACACTGGTTTTTCCCTTTGACCACCAGTTATGCCTCAATCCAGTGGGTTGAATGAGCTCAATACGCTGTTTTTTCCATTTCTCTTTTGAGTGAAAAAGCTGACTCTATCAAGCTCACTGAACCTTAAATATGAGACTTAATGATAACAATAATTAACAATTGACAATAATAAAAGCAGCAACAAAGCTAACATTAATGAGCATTTTCCATAGACAAGTGATGCCTTTTCAATAACTCTATCAGTTTACAAGTAAAGAAACAGACAAAGAAATACTAATTAACTTTTCTCACTTAATACAGAAAAAGGCAAAATGGCATCCGAACTATGTCACAGGTCTGTCTCCAGAGCAGAATCTGCCATGGCACTAGTGGTCCTTCCCAAATACAATGCCTGTATTAGTATTCGCATTAAAACCTGATCAAACAATTCCTTTATTTCCTGACACACCTTTTCCCAAATGAATGTTCCAATTTTCAGTTGGTTCATGTATTCAAAATTTTTATTTATTCACTGGTTAAATGAAACAGCATTTCCACATTCAAATACAGACACTGAGTTTACAGTGAGAGTAAAAATGATCATTTTCGGGGTCAGAGTGATAGTAAGGCAGGTAGGGCACTGGCCTTGCACGTGGTTGACTGGAGTTCCATCCTCACACCCCGAGGTCTCCCATGCCTGCTAGGAGTGATCCCTGAGTGCAAAGCCAGCAGTGTGTCCTGAGCACCATGGGGATTGGCCCAAAAACAAACCAGAGATCCCTCTGCTTGCTGCATACTCTCCCTAGCTCCCTACAGTCTCTCTCTCTCTCTCTCTCTCTCTCTCTCTCTCTCTCTCTCTCTCTCTCTCTCTCCCCCTCCCTCCCTCCCCTTCTCTGAGGCACACCCAGTTACGCTCCAGACATATTCCTGGCTCTGCACTCAGGGATGACTCCTGTGGGCTCGACTCCTTGGGTGGTACAAGGCAAGCTCTGTAACCACTGTACTATCTCTCTGGCCCAACCAATCATTTCCTTTTCTTTTTTCTTCAAACCCCACTTGACTCTTCACTGGAGGCAGAGGCAATAACTCATACATAACACTGCGCCAAGTACTTTACAAAAATGGATTCACTTAGTACACAAACATTACCATTACCTCTTTATACATATAAGGGAACAGCCAAAGTTAAACAAGTGGGATTACATCAAACTAAAAAGATTCTCAGCAGCAAAAAGAAGCCATCCACAAAATGAAGACAACCTACCTAACAGGAAAAAATACTTGCAAATCATGTGTCTGAGAAAGGTTTAATGTCCAAAATACATAAAGAATTCACACATCAGATTAAAGATAGGAAAAGGATCTGAACAAACAAGTTTTCCGAAGACGATATGCAGCTTGTCAACAGGTACCTGAAAAAGGTGCTCAATGTCACTATGGGAAATACAAATTGGAATGCTGAGATCTAGAGAGGTAGCTCAAAGGGCCGATGGCGAGCTTTTGCGCACGGACAGTCCAGTGTCAATAACAACGCCAAAAACGTGCCCTGATTGCCACTACAAGTGACCCCCAAAGAGGGAATAGCCCTTGGGCACTGTCAGGGTAGCTCCCCTCCCCAGAAATGCAAAAAAAAGAAAAATTAAAAACCACAATGAGATTTCACCATATACCTTTCAGCTCTTACCAAAATGACATGAATTAACAAGTATTGGCAAAGACATGGAGAAACGAAGTCTGCTGAACACCAGGGGCCTGTACATGTACCCCTGTGTGCAGCCCTATGGAAAGCACTGTTGAGGGTGTAAAAAATTTAAAACAGAACGATTCTATGATCCAGCAACTCCCCTTCAGGATACTTATCCAAAAGAAAGGAAAACGCCAACTCCAAAAGTTATATGCACCCTATGTTTACAGTGGCATTTTTTAATGGCCAAGATATGGAGGCAAATTAGTGGCCACCTGCTCAAAGAATGAAATGGATAAAGAAAACACACACTCTATGGGTCGGAGGAACAGTATAGCACATAAGGCTCCTGCATTTAATTTCAATCCAGGTTTGTTAGCCAATCGCATATGGTTCCACGGCACCACATATGGTTCCCTGAGCACATCCAGGAAGGATCCCTGAGCAGAGCCAGGAGTAAGACAAAGGCACAGCCTGGTGGGCACCAAAACCCAAAAGATCTCTATCTACATACATACACACACACACACATATACACACACAAGTATATGTTTTATAGCATTTACCAAGTATACAGAGACTGGAATACTATTCAGCCACTAAAAAGGAAGGAAATATACCATGGATGTGGTTTAAATTACGGTAGTGTACATGACTTGATGCATGCAACCCTGGGTCTAATCTCCAGAGCCACATATCTGTCCTCCTAAGCTCCCCACAGGAGCACCACAGCATATGAACCCCCACAACAATTAAAAAAAAGTTAATTTAAAGAGTAAGCAAATCTTGTCCTTTGCAAGACTGAGATGAACCTTGTGGGCATTATGCTACATGATGTGTAAGTCAATGAAAGACATATACTATCAAATACCACTTATATTTGAATTTTAAAAACCCACTTAACCTAAAGGTACAAAGAACAGACTGATGGTTGTTAGAGGGACAGTGAAAGTGGCCAAACAGAACAAATGTTCAGCTACAATATAAACAATGAGGATGCCATGTTCGGCATAGTGACCGCAGTTAATGTGCACTGTAAATTTGAAAATTAAGAATATTTTCTTTGTGTGCCACACCCAGCAGCGCTGGGCACTCCTGGCACTGTTCAATGGACCATCGGGAATGGGGCAGGGATAAAACAGAAGCCTCCAACATGGAAATCCCATGTTCCAGCCCAAAAGGAAATTGTAAAGGATCTCAGAATAATAAAAACAGTATAATCCAGGTTAACTGACTTACTATGGCATTCACAAATACTGAACTTATATGTTGTACATCTGTAACATTTGATGATGTATGTCAATTTTATCTCAATTATAAAAACTGAGGTTGGAAGTGATAACAATATACTCAAGAAAATAAAAACTAAAAAGTGCTACTCAGGATTTAAAACCAAGTTAAACTCAGAACTTACGCTCTTAATGACTGATAAAATGTCAAATTCACTGACTACGCTACACTTGAATCCCTAAATTACACTGTGTATATGTAAAACACAATCCATAGAAATTAATTTGTTCTACATTAACTCAACACTCCTATCTTGTTCCTCGAACACATCAAGGATATTCCACATCCAAACCTTTCTATTTTCCTTGAAGCACCTTCTCTAGCTTATTAACCCTCTATCACTATGATTCAACTCAAATGTCAACACCCAGAAGACGTCCCTAATCTCCCTAACCTAAAACATCCCAAACTACACCAAACCACCTATCACAAGAAACTGGTTTATTTCTTTGGAAGTTATTAACCACTACATAAAATTTTCAATTATTTAATATAAAATTACCAATTATTAATTATACCCAAGAGTAAAAGTTCAAGGAGAGCAGAGGTCTTGTCTATTGTGTTCACTACTACTTTCAGTTCCTAAACAATCAGAAGGCACACATAGGCTGATTTACAGAAGAGATGTCAAAAGTATGCCAGATATGGGGATTTTGAAAACGAACAGGGTATGATTTTTAACATCAAGAACTCCTAGTCATCATGATCATAAATACCTCCTCCCATTCAATAGTGATACTAGTCACAACCTTCAATGGCTTACTGCTGCCACGATCACTAAAACCTGAGTCTGTCTTGGACTTCTCCCATCCACTACACCCTCTCTCCCTCTATAATTCCTCCACCAACGCTCTTCTTCTCATCCCTGATCTTCCTGTCAGCCCAACCCCTCTCATTCACTCTTCACCACACTGCTCTATGACCACTTCCTCCAAAGTCACCAGTGACCTGAAAAGCGTTTTCACTTTCTTCAGCATTTTAAATTGCTAAGGATGTTCAACCCACTTTCTTGGGCCCAGAGATGCAACAGAACCAGTTCCTTTATCTTCTGGTTTCATTTTCAGCTTCAGTCTCCTTCACACACTTTAAACTGAAGGTCACCAGGGCTTACCTTCTATACATGCTTCATCCTATCTCCGAAAAATAGCATTTCTCTAGTACCCTATACCAATAATTTTACTATTCTTCCATAAACCTAAATCTCAATTCCACTTTTCCTAATATCTCAAAACTTAAAAAACAGGGGTGGGAATGATAGCACAGCAGGTAGGGCGCTTGCCTTGCACGCAGCCAACCTGGGTTCGATCCCCGGTATCCCATATGGTTGCCTAAGCACCACCAGGAGTAATTCCTGAGCAAAGAGCCAGGAGTAACCTTTGAGTGTCTCCAGGTGGACCCAGAAAACAAACAAACAAACAAAAAACTGACCACATTCTTAAGCAGATCAGAGTTGTTGTAAGATAACATGTCGAAATAATAACATTAACCAGAATAAATCAAGCTCTGAGCAAACACTAGAAAGCAATACAACTTAAAGGGTGACTGCCCTCAGCATTTCTTGAAAACTTAAACTCATCATTAATTTTTTTATTGACAACTTGCACAAAAAAAACTAAAGGCTAAAATTCACAAATTTTATGACTATATTAATAGTGCATAAAATTGCTAATACAGTCAATACTATTTTTGCGACTTAGAAATGAAGCTTTTACACACGTGCAGTTAAAAGGAAAATAAGAATATGGCAGGTACAAATTACCGCATGTTTGGAAACACAAAATAAATTTTAAGTTCTCTGAAGCAGATCTATAAAGATGTAGACTCTATAGCAATCCATAATCAGCTTTAATTACCACAGCAAAGGGTGTGAGGTGCTTTTGCTATTTTCAAAACATCACAAGAAATATACTTGTGTCTTTTTTTGGCCTTGCATTTAGATACAAAAAAAAGGTATTTACACGCATTTATAACCATGTGATAAAATTTCTCAAGTGCCCCACCAATGAACAGTTATAGCTGATGAGAAGAATGGTTTATCCTGACAAGGAAAAGGGCGAGCAAAACTCCATCTTTGCAACTCTGCAATGAAGAGAACAAGTCATCCTGTAAACTCCAAATATCCGACTTCCTTTGATACCCAGACAAAGTGCCATCTGGCTATTGCTCAATAAACTGCGCCCTCAATAAAATACAGTTAGCTCTGCAACTTTCTTGAAATAGTACTATGCTTTCCCATGTGTTGCAAAAAAGGTATGAGAAAAAAAAAAAAGCAGCAGCAGCAGCCAACTCCCGATTACCACTGTCAAAGCCAAGCTGGTGAAACAGGTCAGTCACCAGCCTTCAGGGCATGTGGCCTGTAAGGGCATGGTAGTGAAAACAATAGGAGAGTCCTCTGCAAAAAAAAAAAGACACCCCATTTTAAGGAAAAGAAAACGAAAGTATCCAACAGCCACATCACGGAGGCTGGAGGTGCTGTGTGCTGAAGATGGTCTTGGAACCGAATTTTCTAGTTGGTGGCATTTGTGAGCGTCTATGCCAGCTGTCACATTTGACGTTTAGTTTCACACTACTCTGACGCCTGTAAGTGACAGAGGAAACAGAAGCAAAGATGAAGGGAAATGGCCGGTGGATGATCAAAAAACACAAGGGCGAATACAAGCCACCAGAAGGCCAGATTTACCAAAGCACAGCTATTTAATAAGGCACTTACACGTCAACGTCCCTCAACCAAACCCTTTGACATAAATCTCTAGAATTAAGCCCCACGCTTCCCCGACAGCCCGGTTTATATACACGGCACCACCCTCAACCTACACATACCACTGCTCCCCTGAGGATAAGGCAGATTATTTTTTCAAGAGGAGACGGAATGAGGGGTACGGAGAGTCCGGGAGGGAATGAGAAATAGGCGCAAATGCCAATGCCGCAGCGACAGTGGAAAGGGAATTCCCATCCTCGCCTCTCCTGCAAATTCTCTTGATTTCCACCGAAACCTCTCCTCGACCCCCACCCTTTCCCAACAATACACACGTGTCACCACTGATCCGCCCTATCACCTTTCTCCTGCAGCCTCTCCCTCCTTCCCTCACCCCCCACCAAGACAGACCGACACACAAACACACAGCACAAAGTGCTGCCACCGCACTCTGCCATCTCAAGACGTGTTTCCACCATCCTGCATCTGTCGCAGGCGAAAGCCAGCCGGATACGTACGTGAGCACCAACACACACGCATGCACACCACACACACGCAACACACACACAGGCGCGCGCGCGGCATGTGGTGCCAGGACGGAGACGCACCTGGAGGCCGGGTGTCCAGCGCTGCCGGCCCCCTGGTCCCTGTCACTGAGCGCAGCGGTGTAAATCCTCCGGTAGCGGTCGGCCAGGGCCCGGCCTGAGAGCAGCAGCTGGTAGTGACCCCGGGAGTCCGCGGCCGGCAGCCCCAGCCCCAGCCCGGCAGCTGCCACCGAGCCCTCGGGCAGCGGCATGAACAGCGCCCCCCGGCGCCGGGGAGCAGGAGAGGGTGGCGGCTGGGTAGAATCCGTCCCCGCTGGGCCCCGTGGAGGCGGCGGCGGGGGAGGCAGTGGCTGCGCACATCATCATCGTCGCTGCTGCCGCCGCCGCCGCCGCCTCGTCCCCGCGGGCCGCGCAGCAGACACGCGCGCGCACACGGGCGCCCCTTTTGCCAACGACGACGGTCGGCCAGCGGCCTCTCGCTCCCGCAGCAGCGAGACTACAAAGACAGCGATCGCCGCCGCCTCCTCCTTCTTCTCCTCCTCCCCCCCGCGCCGCCCTCGCCGCTGCTGGGGCCGCTCATCTAACCCCGCCACCCCCAGAGTGTACGGAGGAGGCGGTGCCGCCGCTGCCGCCGCCGCCGCCACCACGGCCACCGCCGGGGCTCCCCCGCAATGGGAAGCGGCCGGCAGCACTGAGCATGCGCCCCGCCTCGCACATGCTCAGTCGCGCCCTCCCCGCCCCGCCCCCGCCTCGCTCGGCCTCGGGGGTTCTGGGTGTGTGTGTTGGGGCGAAGTAGGGGGGTGGCGGTGTGGACCGAGGCTGGTGCAGAATCTGAAGAGAATCCGCTTCTCCGGGTTTTACTCGCAGCTTGCGGAAGCGTAGGACGGTGGCGGGGAGGCTGTCAGCTACATCTTGGGGCTTCAGGTAATGGGGGTTTGCCACCAGGTGGAAGAAGTGAGACCTCTAAAGAGGGAACGTGCCCACCGCCTCCCCCAGCCCCCCAAAGGCTTCCTGGGGCCCGGGCTGCGCAGTTCGGGGGCCACGCATCGCTTTGGCCATTGCATTGGGCTTGTGGAATCCAATTGTTTTTTCCCTTACAAAATAAAGGGAGAAATTTAGTGCTTTTTTTTTCCCTTTAATTTTGGAAAGCCAAATTTACAGATATCAAAGAATTAATTCACCACCCAAAAGTTATTCTCAAGTTTTTTGCTTTCCATGTTTACCTCAGGGAAGAATTTTTTTAAATATTTGTTTTATTATAGTTTAGGTGAGAAGGTTCCAGTAGTGTTCACGGTTGTGCTTGCAAAGATACTGCCCTGCCCCGCACGTCCGCAGAAGTGCCCATGACACTCCTGTGCCCCACGTCCTTCCTCCCAGCCCAGCCCCAGAGTGGTTGAAGGACTTGGGTGCATGCTGTTATCACTTAGCACGGCTTGTGCTCTGCCCCTCTCTCTCTCTCTAGCTTACAATCTCCTTATTGTTATACAGTTATTTTGAATTGGCTCGCAGTGTGATACACAGTTACAAAGTTGCTCATGATTGGGTTTCAGTCATACAATGTTTCAATATGGACCCTGTACTAGTGTACATTTCCTACCACCTAAGTCCTGTTTCCCTGCCAACCCCTCAACCGCCCATGCCCGCCTCTCTGGCAGGCATCTCTCTTTCTCTGTCTCTCTCTGCCTCTCTCTGCCTCTGTCTGTCTCTGTTGTTGTCTGTCTGTCTGTCTGTCTGTCTTCTCTCTCTCTCTCTCTCTCTCTCTCTGTCTTTCTGTTTTTCTCTCCTTTCAGGCATCATTTTGTTAGTGATACAGTCACTGTGCAGCCATCATGTGTATTTCCAACACTCAGTTCTTGTCCCGAGTGATCATACTGTTCCCTTCTCTGTCCTAACTGCTCCCCACACACACACACAATGTGACACACACACACAGAGAAAACTTCCAACCATTGACCAGGACCCTCCTCTTTTTTCTTTTCTTTTCTTTCTTTCTTCTTTTTTTTTTTTTTTGTATCACACCCAGCAATGCTCAGGGTTACTCCTGGCTCTGCAGTCAGGAATTACTCCTGGCGGTGCTCAGGGGACCATATGGGATGCCGGGATCGAACCCCGGGTGGGCCTTGTGTGCAAGGCCAACGCCCTACCCACTGTGCTATTGCTCCAGCCCCAGGACCCTGGTCTTAATGCTTCACGCTACTTTCTCCTCTTAATGCTTCTGGCCGCCTGTTCACCTCCATCCTCTTGCACTGACCTGGCAGTTTCAGGTTTATGTTCTAGTCTCCAAATTCACTATCCACCGAATATATCCCTTGGTTGGTTTCTTAGTGTAGTCAAATGAATCACCATTTTTCTCCACTGGATCCTTCTCTTCCCGCAGTGCACCCCAAGCAACAGACAGCTGGGACATGCCAGGATTTTTCTGCCTCGATTTACCTTTCTTTTTTTTTTTTTTTTGCTTTTTGGGGTCACACCCGGCGATGCTCAGGGGTTACTCCTGGCTCTGCACTCAGGAATTACTCCTGGCGGTGCTCGGGGACCATATGGGATGCCAGGGATTGAACCCGGGCTGGCACAGGCCGGCCGCGAGCAAGGCAAACGCCTACCCGCTGGGCTATCGCCTCCAGCCCCACGATTTACCTTTCTTAAGTGGGTACTTGAATAGGGCCCAAATTATCCCTGAAAGGTGGGAAGACATCTCAAGATGCCAAATCCAGCCAAGATCTTATCATTATCATCCCTAAGAATATGATACGTGCTGGTCCCTGTTCCAGATTATTCCGTGGCCCTGCTCCACGTATGCCCCAGAAATACCTGTTGGGTGCCCTGTTTCTGTGCAGGCTGCACTCCCAGCTAAAGATCGCCTCATTGTCACTCCTGACAGAATTATTTCTCATCCTACCATCCCACTATTTATCCTTTAACTACTGAGGAGCTCTTACACTGTGCCTGCTTTTCAAACATTCTTTTCTGTATAAACAGAAGTGCTGGAGAAATGCGAGGAGTGGAAAATCTAATTAGTTTTGGCTTTTCGGGGACGACTGAAGGCCTGTGTTCTACATTTTGGAGGTTTTAAATGATCAGTGGGTATCAATTTTGAGTTTTGAAAGAGCCAAGGACTGAGAGGAAATTCTGGGATTTTTTTTACCAGCACTGCCCAAGGCTTTCTGGCTGTGAGCTCAGGGATCACCCCTTGTCGGACTTCGGGGACCATGTGGGATGCTGGGATCCAACCTTTGGGATCTCAACCCTGGTAAGCTGAGTGCAAGGCAAGTGCCCTAAATCCTGTACTGCCTCTCTCTGGTTTGAGTTTTGTGTTTTAGAATTGAATAACCTGGTTAAACATTCTGTTTCCCCATTTGTATTTTAAGCTTCTTAAGTTTCTCTTTGTGTCTTTCCCAGTTCCTAGTCTGGTACTTGCATTCCATATGTACTTGTATCTGTAGGCTCTATCCTTATCCAGAGTTTCTGTATAATTTTCAACATCAGTTATGCACAAGACACCTGCCTCTTAATTTTGCAGTATTCCAGAGTGATGACTTGGGAACCAGGAAATAGTGGATCTAAGTCCTGGACCTGGAGATGCTGCAAGGCCTGTTAGGCTTAGAAGAACCCACTAACCAGGAAGTTGCTGAGAGTCTCGCAGAAGCAGATTTGGCACTTTACCGTTTATCTGAGCAAATTATGTCCTCTGAATAAAGGTCAAAATGAGAGTGTCTAAGATGGGGGAGGGTTTCATGCTTTGATGGTGTCTACTTGGCATATGGCGCTTCAGAAGTGAGAACAAAATAAGCCAGTGTGCAATGGTCCATTCCCCTGTTATATTCCCAGCAGCTGCCACAGGCTCTGGCCCTAAGCAGGAGGTACATGGATATTGGTTGGACAAATGGATGAATCCAACACGCATAGACAATTTCAGCTCGGGCTGCAGCAGACTGTGTAGTCCCTGCCAGCGTCTCATCAAGGGATGGCCAGCAAGATGCTACAGGGTGTTCCAAGGACACCCCAAACCCGCCCCATTAGGCTTCAGTCTTTTACTATCCCCGGCAGTCCCAGACTAGCCCCGTTCTGAGCCCTGGGGCACACAGAAAACCCGGTAGCTGGATGATTTCCTAAGGAAACTCCTGGTGCCAGAGAGGCAGCACTAGGCGTGCGCAGAATCACACACATGCTCACTTAGGGAGCCTTGAGTGGCGTTCCTGTTGCAGTTGGCAGCGTTTCCTTCCACAGCGACGGTGGCTGTTGCTTTACTCCAAATTGATAACCTATGCAATGTTTTTCAGCCTCCTCCTTCACGTCTTACAGCCATCCACTGAGCTCTCTCTGTCACTGCAACTGCTACAGCCGCCTGGGCACTTAGTAAGCGTACCTTCAGGTTGTTGGGGAATGGGGCTCTAGCCTGGAAGGAGAGGACCTTTGGAGCCGCCCCTAATTTCCGTGTCAAGTGGAGAAAAAGGGAAGGGTAGTCCTCGGGGAAGAGGTGAGGGTCAGCTAAGCCTTTGCTGCAGGAGATGGAGGTTTCTCATAATATGCAAAAGCAAGTGCCACATTCCTAACCCCTAATTCGGAGCCCTGCAGCTGAATACCTCAGACTACCCCATTTTCGCAGGGAGCACTTGTTATTCCTGGGAATATGTAGCAGGAGAGCATACTGAGGCTCTGCTTTTGTTTTTTGCAATCCCTGCTGAGTGTGGCTCCTGTACTCTGCCCGCTGCCATCTTAGCTATCTCCTGGTCTAACTGGGGCGTGTGCATTGGCGTTGAGGAGGAGGGCTGAAGGAGCGGGGGCAGAATAGAAGGAACACTAGGGTGGGATTGAGAATTGGCTCCACAGGAATTCTGGACGCATTGGCACTCCACACGGAACTAACACAGATTCTCCTTTTGCCCAGTGTATGAAACATGCATGGTGTTTTTTAAGCATTTGTGGTTGATATGCCCGTTTCTCAAAAATCAGTTCTTGTGGATGATCCCATCAGACAAAATTGCTTCGTCTTTTCATGCAAAGATCACAGATTTTGTCTGTTTTTTTTTTTTTTTGAAACTGCAAGCCTGGCGTTGTAATTCCTTCCAACTCTTATAAGGTTTACATGTTTTGTACTTGGTGTACAGGATTTTTTTGTTTGTTTGTTTGGAAGCCAACACCAAGATGTAGTAAATAACAAAATAGAAACATTGAAGTTTAAGTTACAGAACAGGCTGGTCTTGTAAGTTTCACTTGAAAAGCTTGATACTGTACTAATTACAAACACAGGAAACAGTGCCTATTGCCTAGAATATGAAGACTTGAAATCCCCGAGGTCCTTTTATTCTATAATGTATTGGAGCATTTAAAACCTAAGTCAGTAGCTGAACATATAGTGAAAGAAGCTGGGGTTGGGAAGAGCTAGGTCAGCGTTGAGGCACTTGTTTTGCAAGCACCCCATCACCCCCACACCCTCACCTCCAGAAATGACCCGAAGCACACAGAGCCTCAGAATATTCCACAACCACCTCTGGATGTGACCCAAAAATTAAAACAAAAATATAATTTTAATTCAAAAGTTAAAAAAAAATCTCAGCTAAGCGATTTAGGAAAAAAAATGCTAGACTTTCTAAGTCTTTTTACACATGATTCTGCACTCTTGACAGCTATGACTGTGTTGAACTTTGAAATGAAATATGAATAGGTTTATACTAAACACTGAACAAAAAATTTCAACATGACAGCTGAAATTTTTCAAACAAAAATTACGTGTTGGATTTCCTTGATAGCTTTACTTATCGCTTTAACAGTAGTGTTTTCAGAGTATCCAGGAGTCAGTACTTTGTGGACATAAAGAGTTATTTTTTTTCCTTTTCGCTCATGTTGAGTTTCTAAGGTAAATTCTATGCCCAAATTTTCCAACAAATAAAAATTTAGATTCAGGGAAGTGGATGCTATATAGACTTTCTCATTCTTGAGAAAAATTAGCCTAATATATATATATATATATATATATATATTAGTATAGTCTTTGAAGTCTATGAATTCAGTAAATATATTTTAATGCAAATCACAGCTTTTAAAGAAATATCATTGTTGGTATGAGTTTTAGACCAAAGGATGCTTTCACAACTGATAAAATCACTTAAAGTATGACTCTTTGAAAGATTAATAATATAAAACCAGAAATCACTCCTGGTGGTACTCAGGAAACCTTATGGAGTAGAGGGGCTCAACCCCAGGTTGACAGCGTACAGGGCAGGCCCCTACCCGCTATATCTCTCCAACTCCAGGTGTTTAGGCGCTAGTTTTGCTCCCAAACACAGATTCACTACATCTTGACAAAAAGAATCGAACGCTCGGTTTGTTCCTCTAAAAAAGCCCTTGGATGCATTATTAATTTATAGAACATAATGCTTGCTTTCCAAATTTAGTGACTTTTTTATTTAATAACTAGTAGTCAAAATCGAATATAGTTTCTTGTCAGTGATTGGTGGCTAAAATATAGTTTCAAGGCCTCAAGTCATAAATTATTTATAACATGTATTTTATGAATTTGTCTATAGTTGACATCAAATCTTAACCTAGCTTAGTTCAACTTCCTATTATAACCAGTAATTTTACTTTTGTATTTTGAAAGTAAAAATAAGTCCATTTATACACACACACACACACACACACACACACACACACACGCATTATGATACCAATATCCAAGGTCTGGCAAAACATGGATCAGGAGGTCTTGTCAAAGGTGGAAATTACCACAAACGTGTGGGAGTCAGAGGTTAGGTAAGACAAAGAAGGGAATAGTGTGCTAATAATTATCGAAAGTGCTAATACCGACCTAGAACTGAGCATTTAGTACAGGCAAAAAGATACACATGATAGGCTCTAAGTGTATGTATTACAATCCACACTGTGTAAGTGAAGGAAGAGAGAGAGAAAAAGAAAGAGATAATAAACCTGCCATAGAGGCAGACTTAGGGTGGGGAAGGGAATCGGGAACATTGGTGGTGGGAAATGGTCACTGGTGGAGGGATGGGTGCTGGAACACTGTATGACTGAAACCCAAACATGAACATCTTTGTAACTAATATCTCATGGTGGTATAATAAAATATTTTTTAAATAGGTCCATTTACTAACTGTCCATAAGTAAGTCTTAAAATTTTTGTATTGACTTGAGAGGTGTGGAACAGTGGTAGCTTACGCTTGCACGCATGCGTGCAAGAGACCTGGGTTCTACCCCTGGTTACCACACAGAAAAGACCATGTGTGTGTATTGTTCGGCTTTGGAATAGCGCAGTGAGCCAACAGGCTGAGTGCATGCATTTCATCCCAAAGGCTTGGTTAGATCCCTGTCCCCATGTGGTCCCCAAAGCACCACCAGATGGGACCCTACTTCCCACACAGTCAAATACTGGGAAGATACAGAGCAAAGAGAACAGTTTCTAGAAAAGAAAAGCGCGTGTGGCTTCCCTTAGGAACTTCGTAATGTCTACTTCTGTGAGCAGTGCATGCCAGAAATGTGCCTGTTGGTTCTAGAGTCCAGTCCTCTCCTTTTCCCTGCTCTGTTCTGCACAAGGGAACGAGCCCTGCAACCCACTTTTTCCAGGATCCCGTCACAGTGATTTTCACATTAAGTTCAGCCTGTGGGATGAGATGGATGATTAGAAAGCTCACAGAGAGCCTAAATTATGCTTCTCCTCCCTCTCACCTCTTTGCTTTGAGCAACATTTCCGTTGCATTTCCACCTCTTGCTGTACAGCTTCACCTTCCATGATATAATTCTAGGGCCAGAGAGATAGTTACAGGCATTAAGGAGCTTGCTTTTCTAACCTGTGTTCGATCCCAAGATCCCTGAGCACTGATATATGCGTGAGCCCTGAAACATAGCCTGCTGCGGCTCCAACAACAATATTTTAATGTGGCAACCTCAGCTGAGCCTCTCAGCTGCTGTGAACTGGTAGCAGTATCTCTTTTGATCTGCAAAGTCCTTGAGATGTTTCTGTACCTGTTTGGGTTTTTAGCTTCTTCAGAACCATTGCAGTTAGCCATATTCAATGCCCTTTCATAATGATCTACCATGCAGCTTGAGTGAGACAGTCTTCCATCCAAATAATAAACCTGATTTGGCGAAGCTAAATGATGAACTGTATCATCTTTCATCTGGTCTTACAAGCTTGTGGCTCTGACCTCAATTCAGCAAAATCAAAATATACTTTGAAAACAATATTGGTTAACTCCCTGTACCACTTCCAAATCTCCTTTAACCTTTCCTGCCTCAAGAGACTAGGGGGAAAAATATTCTCTTTGTGGTCCCCTCTGGCATGAAGTGTTGATATTTGAACACAGTTCAGTCAGCACAGTGATGGGAAACCTGGTAGCTACAACTCCTGTCTCCATGTTCTCCTCAAAAATGAATAGGGTGGCTGACATTTATAAACACTGGACAGAAGAAGGTACTGAGATGTGAAAGCTCTGAGTGTCTCTGAACATTGTCCTTGACATTGTAAAACAGCTTAACAAAGTCAAACTCATTTTTATGCAAGAAAAAATAAACTCCAAATTGTTTTAGCTAGTGTTGATAAAATATTTTGTTACTTGTAGTGAAAAAATGTTCCCAGATATGTCAATTCCATCATCTTGTCAAACAGTGTGCTTTCTAACATTCCTCCTTAGTCTGGGATAGAAAAGCTGTGGAAAATAATCAAAAGCTCAAAAATCCATTCATTCCCCCTGGATCCAAAGTGGTTTTTTATTACTCACCACAAACATGAGAAAGTTTACTAATTGTTTTTAAATGATGCCTTTAGGTATCACTGTATCCCTGTATCACTGTCTTCCCGTTCATCATCGATTTGCTCGAGCGGGCCCCAGTAACATCTCCATATGTCCTGTCTCATGCTAGTAGAGCCCAAGACATCTGCTTGCTCCAGGAACATAAAGAGCCTCAATCCATTCCGGAATGAGTCTATAATTGTTACTGGTATTTGGCATATATATCAAATACAATATATTTATGCCTTTAGGTATATTAAAGATTTCTACAATGAAGCCTCTCCCAGAAACCCCTCCCAGGTGTGACATACTTCCTTTCCAGTAGCTGGTAATGTCCACTGCTTGCTTCTCCCAGCTAAGCCCCTTCTGAGCAGTTCTGGCCTTTGAGAGCTCTCTCACCTAAGGTTTCACCTCCTCTCCAGGGTAGCCTGCACAAAATTCTTGACTCTCTGAACTTAATTTCGGCTTACTCTGAAGAGCTATCCCAGCACCAGAAGTCTATGGAATTGGTAACACTTGTAACAATACTGAATTGCAGCTCACTTTCTCTCTCTTGACCAATCCTGCTTTTCTCGCCCACATGCAGTATAGTTCAAAGCGTTCATAACAAACCATGCCAGTCTCCATCTCTGAATCTGTTTCTCTAGTCAGCTGCTATGGGTATGAACTGCAGAAGCAGGTCCTAAGGTGGGATTTTGGAGCTAGTTCAGTGTAAATGAGGTGGTCATTTGTGGTGAGACAATTTCTAAGGTGATCTCATGATCTCTCTCCTTATGTTTCTTCACTTGTGTGAATCTCTCCCCCGGATGTATGAATGGAATCTGAGAATTTCTCCTGACTAATGAAATAGGGCGAAATGACAGACTCTGATGATTAGATGCACTTTATCAAGTTATATGACACAGCTCTCATCTTCCTGAGACCCTATCTTCCTTAGTATCACTGAATAGGCCAGCTTCCATAATGTGAATCACCATATAGAGAGACCACCTGACAAGGAGCTAATAATAGTCTCTAACAAACTGGCAGCAAGGACATGTCTCTCTGTCCAGCAGTCTACATGGATCTGAATTATGCCCAAAAAGTCACACTAGGGTGAAACTGGTTCCCTTCCTAATTGAGTCTTAGGTGAGACTGTAGCCCTACCTGGCATTCTTATTGTAGCCTTGCAGAAGCAGTGTCCTATGTTATATGCACATATCTCTAAGATTATAGTTATTTAGTTTTAAGCCACTGAGTTGGTGGTAATATTGTTATGCAACATTAGAAATCTAATAGACCATTGCTGATACTGTATGGAACATTAATGTCCCCAAAGTGTGATGGGTGAAACTGTAGAGCTGCTGAAACTGTGATCAGATGTGAACTAAGATGGGACACCTAAAGATGGAAATACACTTGTATAGGCTATAGCTCAAGCATTGGATAGATTCAGAGACAGTATTTATTAAAATAGATAGTGGGATTATATGGGTCTTACCAAATCCATCAATGGGGGAGTTAAATGCGGTTAGGGGCCCCCTGTCTGAAGCACAGCTGACATCTACAAAAAATGGGTTAAGTTATTGCATCTTGCACTTGGCACCACAGTGGAGGAACAACACATGCCACGTTCTTTGGGTTGTCTGGGTTCTGCAGGCATAATATTTACTTGAGAATATCACTCTGACACATTTCCTGGATGACACAGATGGTTGCCTGCTTTATGTGGTACCTAGATCAGAAAAGCGCTGCATTATCTTTTGACTCATGAGCCGAGTAGTTCTGCCTCTTTTTTTTCTTTTCAATGCTGGGTATCTAACCCAGGGTCTCGCACACACACAAGACAAATGCTCTGCCACCGAGCTAGCAACACCTCCTGCCAATGGTTACATTTTTTAAATAATACAATCAGACAAAGTCTCTGATATTAGATAAGTGGTGGAGAAAGAGTCTGTGGAATAACTATAAAGTTTCAGTAGAAAAATCAGATAGGAATAAGGCAAGAAAGTTTTAGCAAAAAAAAATTAAGCAGTATATTGGAAAACTGATTCTTTGGGCTCTTTGGGCCCTCATGTGATCAGGGCTCAGCACCATGACATGTAAGATGGTTAGAACTGCATTGCAGGAGCTAGGTTTTGTCACCAACTAATAATGTCCTATGGGTTCAGCCTGTCTCCTCCAAAAAAAAAAAAAATTAAGTCAGGGAGCAGGATGATGGGTAAAATAGAAATCATATATCTAACACTCGACTTAAGTAATACAACTTCCGTATGTGGTTTGACTCTTATGTAATAAATTCTTGTTCTTTTTCTTTCTTTTTTTTTCCTTTGTAGATCACACCAGGCAATGTGCAGAGTTTGCTCCTGGCTCTGCACTCAGGAATTCCTGGCAGTGCTTGGGGACCATATGGGATGCCGGGTATCAAACCCGGGTAGGCTGTGTGCAAGGCAAACACTCTACCCAGCCCCCTATAATCAATTATTCTTACATTGGTACATGCACCTACATCCAAATATATGTCTGCATGGGACTGAAGAGTCCCTTACAATTAATTGGTGTAGAAGAGCTAAGGCTGAATTTGGTTCATACTGAGTTTGGAGAGTAGGTACAAGCTAAAATGATTTATAGTGGACTATGATCTGAGAGCTATAAAGAGTCCAAAAAAAATGTTAGTGGCTAAATCTTGATGCATCAAACATTGTCATTAATTATGTCTATAAACATAGAAATAGTGAACTGAAGTAAAAACATAAAAAATATGTGAATAGAAGCATATTACTTGGCTATTTGGTAAGAATCTGGAAGTCATAAGACTGGAACACAGACCAAAAGAAGGTCTATGGAATTGGGCTATGGGAGAGGATAAACCTGACCTTCTTTGAGTCAAATGGTAACGCCCATCAGAGAATATCTCACCATAGAGAGGCAATTAGATTGGATGTTCCACCAGTTGATATTAACTACTCTAGGAAACATGTTGCAGTGTAAAGATGGAGCTGTGCATATGGCATATATAAGCATGAGGGTTATATACATAATTTACTGCAAAGACTCTACTTAGCAATACAGACCTAGCTACTACTTGTGACTGTGCAACCTGCTACTAGCAGCTACGACCAACAGCAAACTCCTGGGACAGCACAATCCCTCAAGAAGGCCAGTTAGTACTTGCTGTATAGTTGATTCCATTCTCTCCCAGAAGGGCCAGTGATTTAACTTCAGTAGGGCTTAGGCTCACACCTATTCTGCTATGAATTTGTCTTCCTTGATTATGTTGATCAACACCAACACTTAGAAAGTTAGAGGTTTTCTGTTTCACAGATATGGTGCCCTAAAGAGTATCATCACAAAACAAGGAGGGGATCCACCAGTAGGAGATGATATGATGAATTCTCTTTAAAGTAGTCCACATGGCAGTGAAGGGTGGTGGGGTTTGACATTGTTTGGGGACAGTGCCTCACGGTGGATGTTTCAACCCTTTGAGCTATCCACATAGCCCCTAAGTTGTCTACATTTTAATCCTCAAAATCTG
Source organism: Cryptotis parvus (assembly GCA_021461705.1). NCBI lineage: Eukaryota > Metazoa > Chordata > Mammalia > Eulipotyphla > Soricidae > Cryptotis > Cryptotis parvus. The sequence continues at coordinate 108,684 of JAJIBD010023357.1, read as the reverse complement.
TGGATATGTTTCCTTATATGAAAAAGGTATGTTGCAAATGTTATTAAATTAAAGACCTTCAGATGGGGAGGCTATCCAAGTAGGGCAAATGTAATCACAAGAGCTCTTATTAGAATGCTGCAAGAGGGAAGAGAAAAGGTAAAACAACAAAGCAAAGTCATAGAAGGTATGGGGACAGAAGCAGAGAGGAAAAGGAGAGCTGAGATTCTTTGCTCTTGGTTTAAAAGTGGAGGAAGAGCCGAGTCAATAAACACATAACTTCTACAAGCTGCAAAAGGCAAAGAAAGTTTTCCCTTAAGCCTGTCAAACTTCATGAGTTTTGAACTTCTGACACCATATATGCAAGATAATAAATATGGTTTGTTTTAATTCCATGGATCCTCCTTTATAGCAGCAAGAGGAAAGGAATACAGTGTGAATTGAATCCACTTATTCTACCATATAAAATGCCAACCCAAACCCCTGTTTTGGTCTTATTGAAGGCCCAATTGGTGTATGCCATACATAACACACTTTAGTAGTTAAGAGAAATTCAAAATTATTAATATTATTTGAAATAGTCTCATGTATTATGCTTAAGAACAAACCATGTAAAGTATTTCCTTTGTTTATGGTATTAGTTAATGAGATATCCTAATTAGCAAAACCAATTTTATTCTTTTGTTTTGTGTTTGGGCTACACCCAGTAGTGCTTAGGGCCACTCCTGGTTCCAAGTTTAGGGATCAAACACCGGTCTCTAGTGTATACATCATGTGCTCCGTTCCTTTGAGCTATCTTTCTAGTTCTATCTTTCCAGCTCAACATTGAAATATTTTAGTTTATCTACCATATTGGGGTTTTAGAGGGTTTGTTTTATTTTGTTTTTGTTTTGTTTTGATTAGAGGGTATAACTGGCAGTGCTCAAGGTATACTCCTGGCTCTGTGCTCAGCGATCATTTCTGGCAGGCTCTGGGGATCATGTGGCATGCCAGGGGTCACATTGGGTCAGCTGCGTGTAAGTAAGTGCCTTATATACTATACTATCAGCTCCTACCCCACTATGCCATATCGTTGACAAATTTGTGTCAGTTCTATTAAGATCATAATATGTACATAGAATTTAAAATAAATGTATCTAGCATAAAAATTAATTATCTAGCCAACTACCATATGGTGCTGTAGGTAATAATAGAACAATTGAATTCAGATTCCCATAGTGGAAAAAATGATAGATCTGCTACCAGTAATCTCTTAGAGAACATGCGCTTGTGTTCTTAGAATCTAACCTACTGGTTCTCAAAAAAATCTAATGATTTCACCAAGCAGCCCCCAGCCCCCATCCATTTAGAGTGCCTTTGGACTTAGAATTGCAGGTGTTCTCACTCACACCATCTCCAGTTCAAAGAGACCAAGGAAAGAGTTCCTATGCTGATAGGAGTAACATATTTTTATAAGGAGCATTTAGTGCCTCTGTTACATATGGAGTAAAGAGGAGTATAATGTGTAGCACTTAAATGATTTAGGCACATGTCTCTTAGTACTCCTCAGAAAACTATTATGTTAAATGAACAATCCCCCTGGCCTTGAAAAGACAAGAGCTCAGGAGCTCACTTCCCTTAGATTGGAGGATGTTGGTTTCACTACAAGACGGGCCACCGGACTGAACTGTTCCAGTTAAATGTGAAAGTAATCTAGGACCAGGGTGGGGTAGAGGATCATTGTGAGTTTCAGCTGTAGTGTTGAGACCAGCAACGTAGGCTGTTATTTATCACTCACCTTTCTCTTTTCAATTAATGGAGCAGTGGGTGGATTGAGGGATGTGGACTACTCAGCATCCTGGATACATATTGAACTTTTTAGATAAGCAAAGACTATGAGAATGAACAGTACATAGCGTCTTGCTCAGTTGATTACCTCTTCCAAACTGAGTCATTTATTCCTCAGATTTTAGAAGTGTTGGCTGTTAACAGCTCAGAACTATACCCTTCCCTGAGAATTGTTCTCAACTAAAGGTTGCTACTTGACCATGTTTATGTACTCTCCCTGAGGGGTATGAACTCTCAGTTCGCTTTAATTGATTTAGCCTTCTGTAAAGGCTCCAACCCCATTGCCTTATTGGGGAACAACTCTGAAGGCTATGCATGTTCTAGAACTTTCTGTGGGCATAACTGCTGTTTCTCTTGCTAATCGCTCTTTAGTTCAACTCCTTCCTCTACCCAATCTTGTTTCTTCCATTTTTAAAAAATAAGCTTTGTTTTTAAGTGTATTATATAATAAACTCCTTACATTCAAGTTTTTATTTCAGAACTTATTTCTTGGAAAGCTTAAGCTAAGGCAGTTATTATGATTTTAAAAAATCCTAGAACTATGTCAATATGTTGCTTGAAATATTGAAAGCACTATTAATGATATTGTACCATGTTTCAAATTTTATTTGATAATTAAGTTTGCATAAAAATGTTGTTTTTCTTAAAACCCCTTCTTTTTGCTTTTTACTGATAAAAATTGCGTGTTTATGATTATCTCTGTATGTGATCACTGAGGCATTTTCAAAAGTGACTTTTTATTTGCTAGCCCTTTTGCACCTTTGGGGGCTTGGTGGTTGCTGTTTAAGGTTTGTGACAATGGAACCCAAAATAAAGAATTATAATAATGGCGAAGTGGAAAGAACGTAATGCAATTCCAAAATGCTCTCTTCTCTTCACTCCAGATATTATCAGTTTTAGCACTCCACTCAATACTGGCAGGCAAATCCTTTATACTCAGTAGAGAAAAGATTGTGTAAATCCTAAAGACACTTAAATGCAATCTATGAAGGGAAATGGGGGCAGTGAAACATGCGTGATTTCTGCTGTCTAATTCAAGCACTGAACTACAGTATACTGCACCTCCAGCAACCATTCATTTTCTGTCATGATTGCTGCTCCTGATAGAGTGCAGAAGAGCACCATGAACAAAAGACACAATTAGGTAGTTAGTGATGTGTTTCAGTTTGCCCTATTAACAGCTTTAATTAAAGAAGCGAGCATAGAAGGTAGAGGGTCCTTCAAAAAGGAGAACACACAGTAAAGTGATCTAATGTGGAGAGTGAGGGAAATGATAGATCCTAAAGTAACTTCTAGATTCTGGGTGGGTAATGAAGTCATCCATTGACATGGGAACACATACTATTTTAGTGTAGGAGATAAAGAGTACTGTTTATCTTTTTCTAACTTTATTTATTTGTCTGAAAATAATATGAAACATTATTTTTAGACAATTCGATACTCCCTGACTTAATCATATTCCACTGTCTCTGATTTTAGGTTCATTTCAACCTTTCCTCTACATAGTTATTATATCTTAAAACTATTATGTACAATGAAATACTATGAAGCATTTGAAAAAAAGAATACGTTTGCTCAACCTTGGAAGTAATATGCTAAGTGAAAAAAAAATGATAAAAAGCTACAAATTTATGGCTACAATTGTGTGAAACTCCAGTATATGGTAATTTGTTGAAACAGAAACATTAGTGGTTGCAGAGTAGTAGGAAGTGAGGGACGGGGAAGGATTACGTAGTGAGTATGAGATCGGTAGAGGGTACTGTAAGGAAATTGTGTATGTGATTGTAAGTAGATAGTGTGAATTACTTTACACTGTGTAAATACCCTAAAAGACACCAAATTTTGTACTTTTGCCTTTTTTGTGTGCAGGCCCTTGAACCCAGGGCCCCATCTATGTAGGGAATATATATATATATGCTCTATCACTAAACTCTATCCCTGACCCTGAATTTCATGCTTTCAAAGAGTAAATTTTATGTTATTTAAATTATATTTCAAAGACAATTTTTTAATCTGCTTAAAATCCTTCAGTGATTTTGTATTTGTGAATTAAAGCTACTTGTCACAACAAACAAACCTCAGGAACAACTTGTTCTGTTTACCCCCAGAACATTTCTCCTCTCTGCTGACCTATTTTGTACCTCTGGAGGGTGATTCCTGTGCATTGAGTTGTGAAGTAGGTTCTCTTGAGACTTCTTCTTGACTGGGTTGGCCAATAGGGAAACCCTCTCTTAAGACTAAAGGACACAAACAGAGGTGGGTCAGGGTGTTTTCTTCTTACCCCTTTTTGGCAGTGACTTGATCCTTTAGGTTTAGGGTGCCTGCTAGGTAGCTGCTTCTCCTCCTCGGTACCAGCTCCTGGGATTCTGATAATTTTGTCTCTTCTTTTTGCTTCTTCTGTTCTATGATTGCTGACAGTTTCCTGCCTGCCATATTTCTTCCTTTGCCCTATCTACACTGCTCAAGGATTTCCTTTATTTAAAGCTCTTCATTTGGACCACTGAGGCATTTTGTTTCATGATTATTGGTTGACATGTCCCAAATTCCAGAGGTTTAAATAATAAAAGCTTACTTCACATGTATCTGATCCAGGTCAGATAGCCCTATTGCATCTTGAAACCTTGGAGTCAAAACCACATGGCTTTCAATATAAAGCAGAAAAAGAGGAGGGTGGAAGATTCTAGTGGATTATATGGAAGTAGAAGTAATATATATCTCTTCCATCCACATCCATACCTCAGAACAAGTTACACATCCCCAAGTTAAGTGTAAGTGATACACTTACACTTTTATTATTTTGGAATAATGGTTTGGTGAACATAGAACATCATCTATGGTTAGTAATACAAAATTGCCTTCAGGGCTAAATAATTATATAGCAGGACATAAAAGATGCAATATCATATAGCTCCAACTTACCTTGTTACCTTTATGAATGCTTTTGTCAAGCCTTTGCCCAAGCTGTTGGCTCTGCTTGAGTTTTCATTCATTGCCTGGCTTACCTCAAGACTCAGTTCAATAACTCCTCAGGAAACTTATTCTCTCTTTCTTTTTTTCTTTTTGGGTCACACCTGGCAATGCTCAGGGGTTTCTCCTGGCTCTTCACTCAGGAATTACTCCTGGCGATGCTCAGGGGACCATATGGGATGCCAAGGATTGAACCCTGGTCAGTTGCGTGCAAGGCAGATGCCCTACCCGCTGTGCTATCACTCTGGCCCAAAGAAAACTTATTCTCACCCTTCTCAAGGCAGAGGTAACTTACTACCACACTCTAGAAAAACATTTTGATTATAATGTTTAAATGTCCTATGCTGTAATTGCAGTCATTTCTTCATCTTTGCAATTCTGAAGGTGTGGTTAATATTTTGTCTCTGCCTTTTGTAGTATCTGCCAATGTAGTCTATTCAAATAATTATTTTTGTTAGTAGTTCTTAGAAGAGTCGGCACATTTCCCCTAGAGATCATTTTGAAATTTGTTGAAGTGTTTTGGTTGCCATAACAACCAGGAAACACTACTGACATTTATATTAGGTGAAGGAGACATTAAGTGACCTGCATTATGCAGGACAGTTAGTCATAATAAAAAAACAATTTCTATCTTGCAAGGTTTTCAAAGAAACAAAAGATCGGAATGTATTGGCCAGAATCTAGAATTCAGCATTACATGCACGTACTTTTTGGTTGACCATTTTCATATAGCAATGCAATCTAAAACGTAACAGAAGTTTATTACCTCCAAAGGTCCTGTGAGATGACGAGCCTCAACGGGACAATTTTTTTTGCTCCAGATGATACAGTGGTTGCTGCAGTTAATGGGCACAGTGTGGCTTGATCATCCAAGAATGCTCACTCACATTAGCGGCCCAGGTAGGTTGATTTAGAACTGTCAATTGCGGCACTTTTATTTGTTTATTTTAATTTGTGGGCTGTACTAGTGATGCTTGGGACTATATTCCCAGCTCAGATCTTGGCAGTCAGTTCCAATAGTGCTCTGGTACCACACAGTCCTGTGGCTCAAATTCTGAACTCCTAGATGCAAACCATATATAATCCTTTGCACTGACTTCCTAACCCAATTTTAGTTCTTAGATCTCTTCCATGTGGACTCTCCTGTGACTTGGATTTTTCTTAATATACATAGTATTTGGGTTTCAAATGGTGGCAAGTATAGATTGCTAATCCTCAGTCATGGTCTCTGAAGTCCTAAAAGAACACTTGGGTGACTTCCTGTTTGTCCAGGGAGTTCAGAGTAAAGCTGCAGACACGTAAATGTCACCTCTTGCTAGGAAAAGCTGCTTATGTATCTGGGGGAAGAGAGTATCAGGAGCACCTTTGAGAATAATTACCACAGGCACAAAATTGGCATTTATTTTCTATTCGTTATGAGATAGGTTTTTTGGGAGTATAGTTTCACACTTCAATGTGTATATGCAACACATTGCACCCACCATCAAAGAATATTTGTTCAGTTTTAAGAATTGTCTGGAAATAAGTACAGAGGTATAAAACAAAGGAAATTTCAATTTTCTTTTGGTGTTTTTTTATCGTGGCATCTGAGTCATCAGTATTACGGGACTTCATCCATGTGTCTTATAGTTGTCACATACACAATTCAAATGCCTGATTCCGTCTTTATTCAATCTAGTGACGTTTTGCTAAAGTATTGATACACATAGTTTATCTTTGTTTACTCTTGGAAATATATACTAAAGCATATTAGATCATTATTTATAAATAATATATTAAATATGTTAAAATTAATTAATGTTTTACACTTAGTAGATGTGTGTACATGTCATTTATGTAAAGTGCAAAGATATAAGTAGATGGAAGTATAGATATAAAAATCTCGGTTTTGTTTTCCTTTATAAGCATTCCTTTATAAGTTATATAAGCATTGGCTTATATAACAGAGGTTTTGTTGTTATTACTTTAATGTCAAGAAAGTAAAGAAGTATTTTATTGCAGAGCATGTACTTTTTGCCATTGATCAATCCCAGAGGCCCAAAACATTTGCATTAAAGAGGGGGTGTAGTAACAGTTCAGGAATCACTGATCTATGTGGAACCAAATTGGCACTCTTATGCTACCTTTTAGTTACATAGTTGCTTCTTTTCTTTATGTGAATTTTCACTTTGATTTATATTTTGTGACATCAAAATATGTACCTGGACACTGGTCAACTCAAATCTGTGTTCAGCAATAACATCGGAATATAAATAAATTAATAAATAAGTAAATATCTAATTCTGTGTTTTTCCTAGTTATCAAAATGATAATTTGTTAGAAGAATATATGATAGTTATCTTCAACAGTTGCTTCATCTTTCAAAAAGTAGTGTTTTTATTTTCTGGTTTGTACAGATTAATAAGATTATTAACATATGTCATATTAATAGTTTATAGTTTGTTGGTATACCTTAAATAAATAGCTTCTTGACTTAGCTTCTTCACTACTTAATCATAGTATTTTAATATGAGATTTCAGTTATACACAATTATTTTAGATTTCTGACGTTGAAAAGTGCTTCACCTCATATTAAGATAGTCTCAAGGAAAAAAGTCATTAGACCTTTCAGTGAAGCTAGCCTATGAAGTAATGTATTTCCTCATAACTTTATACAATATATTAAGTTGAATACTATGCTTATAACTGATTCACAAACTAAATTTTTTATAGTTGTAAATACTGATGTTTCTAGGCTTATAAAAGTGAAATACCACAATCTATATGCAAGGATTTGTTCCCTAATATTTAAATGTTTTTATACTAAATTACATCAAGTGTTTTTGATGATTGAATCACCAATATTCTTCATAATATGAACGTCATTTTATTTTTTGTTTTTCGGTTGTCGCCAGTGGTGCTCCTGGCTTACTCTTGACTCTGCACTCAGGGATCACTCCTGGAAGACTCAGGAGACCATGTGTAGTGCTGGGGCTCAAACTCTTATTGCAAGCACCCCACCTGCTGTATTATCTCCTCTGTCCCCTATATTATGAGCTTTAAGGCAAGTAGACAAATATCAAGACCGAATAATTGACTTAGTTATGCCTTTTCCTGTGAGTTCTGAGAAATGCTATCTTCCTGGCCTGTTGGCAGATGGAATTGCACCTGTTCTGGTGTATAGGTGCCAGTCTCTGGTCAGACCTGCAGAGTCTTCCCTCCTGGGTTGGTAGACAGTAGCTACCCTCCTTGTTAAATAGACCCACCTCTTCTTTCCCTGTCTTTCTGGTCTGATAGTTTCCCTGTCTTTCTGGTGCTGTCTTTCTGGTCTGATAGGTGCTGTCTTTCTGGTCTGATAGTTTCTCCCCATCGGATAGAGCATGGAGAAAGGTCTGAAACTAAAGGAATCCTATAAATTATCACTTAGCCTCCGTTCAGGAAACAGTAAGTGATTACCAATTAGTTAGCACTAGTGAGAGGCATGTTTGGTCTTTGGGAATTGTATCATAGAAAGGATGTAAGAGGTATAATTACTTAACTACTGTTGCTACAATAAGCCACATAAATATTATCTATTTTCTTCTTAAGCTATTTCAAGGCGGGAAAGGGAATTCCACTTTAATATCAGGCTTGAGTCTTCACTATAAAGCTGAAGGCGGTTGTGGGAACCTCATCAGTTTTGACCACAGCAAGAAAATCCCCCGTTTTAAGTCAACCACTGTGTCTACTTCAGTTCTAGTTTGGAGAACTAGGTCACACTCAATTTTAAGGTGGCAAGGAAAAAAGAAGTCTGGCTCCTTGTTAGTGTAAATGTGACGGATTTAACCATTAATTAAAAAACAGTGGCAATATGTAATATTGAAAGATAACACATTTTTTTTTACTTTACTTGCTCATATTTTGTCAGTGACCCCTTTTCACTTTCTTACTTTCTTTTTACAAGGACAAAAAAAGCAGAACTATAATACAAAATGCTTGCAAGGATATGCTGTAACTGGAACTTCCATTCATCACTGGTAATCATACAAATTGCATCATTTCATTTTCTTCTGCCCATACATAATAAAGTCTTTCTTCAATGAAATAGTGTTTTTCCTTTGCACTAGAGAAAACAGGGCAATAAAACCAAATAAAAGTACCTTTTAGAATCCAACCTACTAATAGGATTTATAATATAGTTCCAAGGCACATTTAGTCAACTATTTTTGTATTATGTTTTGTTTTGGGAACATAACTGGCAGTCTCAGAGGGTACTCCTGGTCCAGTGCTGTGCTCTGGGAAGCAAACCCAGACCTCCCACTAGCTAATCATGTGCTCACCTCTTTGATTTGTGTGTCAGCACCTTCAAGTTTTTGCTTTTTTTCTTATTTTTAAAGACCTATAATGTTCTGATGATGTTTACAAAATTCAAGAGCAAATTATTGGCAGAAGCATTGACTCAGATCATATTAGTATGTGAATGTGTGTATATAATAACTTGCCCCCAAATATTCAGAAAATTGATCCTGGTTGCCATCTTCAAATTGAGGAGCACATCTAAATGTCCTTTTTCTTTGTGGTGTTTGGCCTTACTGGTAGAGCTGAGGGATTGCTCTCTGCTCAGCACGGGAATTATTCCCTGTGGAGCACTTGGGATCCACCCAGAGCCCCAGCTTGCAAACCACGAGCTCCAGTCCTGTCAGCTGTCTCCCCCAACCCCCTGAATTTCCTCTCTATCCTGAACTAGTACTTCAGAGAGTCAACTTCCTGTTTTTTTCAAGAGAAATATCTCTTAATTCAAAGTTTGACATGAGATGCTTTCAGAAGTAATAAATACATCAGTCAGAAATAGTATTAAAATTTTAGCATACAAAAATTAGTCATTTTATAGATTTTGTAACATTTCATGCCATTTTAATAATGATACTATATGTATTGTTTATTTTTGGCCATGCCCATTGGTGCTCAGGACTTAATCCGGACTATTCAGGGGTCACTCCAGATGATGACCGGGGATTAAACTGGGCTGGCCCATGTGGCAGAGCAAATGATTTAACCACTATACTATTTCCCATGATAATTATGACAATATAACAAACTATTATGAGCCATATTAATCCCACCGCCTGATTCCATACCTGTATGATTGTTTTACATAAAATATAAAGAACAGTATAGTTGCAGTACCAGTTTGTCTGTATGAAGTGAACACACTACCAGGTGGAGTCATGGTATAGTCTTGTTAATAAATTTAGTAAACAAACACAGTACCAGTTTGTCTTGTATGAAATGAACACCCTACCAGGTGGAGTCATGGTATAGTCTTGTTAGTAAATTTAGTAAACAAAAATATTTCTGGGGCTATTGTGTTATTAAATTTATTTTGCCGCTTTTAGATTACTAATTTTCAAAATGAAAACAGTTCTTGTTAAACTGGATTGGAGAAAGAAAAAAATGTGAGAGAATGTGGTCTAAAAATAACAAGGTTTCGCAGAACTTAGCAGCGTCAATGAGACAGCTTTCTATTCTTGTCTGCCCATCCCATTCTACACAGAAACCATCCCTACTGCATCTTATGCTTTATGATAAATTACTTGTCATAAAGAATCTTGATAGACTGGTTATTTTTCCCCTCCCAAGAGGTAAAACAGGGTAGTGGCATTTGAAGGTTGTGACTTATCATCAGCTCTGGTGAAGTATATCCTTACAAATCTATAGGCATATGCACGCACATGCAAGCATAAAGACAAAACTGAGAAAGAACTGAAGTTATTGACTGAAATACGTTTTCTATCAATATGTGGTTTCATGAATGACAGATCTCCAAATTTAGGGATTTCTACAATGCAGTTGAGAGTTTCATTTTTTCAAAATCTTCCCTCTGCTTCCCATTGTTGTTGTTCTTGTTGTGGCAGTGACTGGGAGTTGCATACTCGTGGTTGTACTAGCTTGTGCACTTGAGTTATGGTGCTTCATACACTTGGCTGCAATATTCTAGGTTTGAGATCAAAGGCTTTTATTATGATAATATGCGCTAGATCATAGCCAAAAAGACCAAGATACTAAGGATGATGAATTATAGTGCTGCTGGGATTGCAGCCTCACACGTGGCAGGAAGCAGGGTTTGAATTTGTGGCCCAGGCTTGCACGCAGGCCCTCTAAGTCATGCTTGGACCCTCTATTGCCATTCTATTTCTAAAATTCAATTTCATTGGCACCTGTGATAGAATAGCTTACATTTGTGTAATATGCCATAGTTTTAATTTCATTTCCAAAATGTAATTGTAAATAATGAGGTAGCAAAGCTATATTCTAAATATAGCTTTAGCAAAGCTAAATTATATATTAGAATATAGCAAAGCTATATTCTAAATATAAATGCTTCTAAATCATGAAGGGTTTAAAAATGTGTATAAGATCACAATACTAAAAATATGACACCATTTAATTTCACTCTTTTTACTTGCCCTCTGTTATTAAAATGGCATATAGATTAGCCTACAACCTGCATATATACATATATATATACGTGTATACATATATACACGTATATATACATGTATATATGTATACACGTATATATATATACATGTATATATGTATATATATATGGACATAATAATGAATAATAAAGGATATTGGTGGACATGCCCACTTATATGTTCAAGTTATTTAAGAATCACTCAAATCCCATTATGCTCAAAAGAATCACTCAAATTATATCACCTTATATATGTATATATACATATATTAAATATACGTATACATATACATATATATTAAAATGGCATATAGATTAGGTACAGCCTGCATATATGCATATAAATATATACACATGTATATATATGTGTATATATGTATGTATATATGCAGGTTGTAGCCTAATATGTATACATGCATACATATGTATACGTGTATACATATATATGTATATGTATATATATGCAGGTTGTAGCCTAATCTATATGACATTTTTATATATGTATATATGTATATGTATATTTTAATATATAAGTATATATACATATATAAGGTGATGGGATTTGAATGATTCTTTTTGAGCATAATGAGATTTGAGTGATTCTTAAATAACTTGTACTTATATTAAGTGGGCATGTCCATTATTATCCCTCATTTCTAAACTGGAAATAATATTAACACCTACCTTTTAGAAGTGGGGAAATAATTCGTGGAAGTTTATACAGAAGTGCTTAGTGCATGTTAAAAACTCAGTAAGTGTGAGCTTTTGCGATTACCAAGACCTCTTGACCTCGTTCATCTTTAGCATTCTTTCATTGTTCCATGACCAACCGGCATTTGGGAAGTACGACCTTACCTGTCTGAATTCTATTCCATTCTCTTTAGTAACTCTTCAGTTTCATATGTATGAGGTAAATGATCCATACTTGTATTTGTGTGTGTGTATTGTGTGCCTATCTATATGTCCCTACTTTTAGCTTCCCTTTTTAAATGAGTTTCCTGCTGAAATCTTTTGCTGTTTTTTTAATTAGGTTCCTGTTTGTATCCTCTAGGAAACAGATGCCAAAGCAGTGATATATATCGCCCTTTATAGGGTGATATATATGAAGGGTTTGATAGCTAGGAATTTAGAAACCCTTTCACCTAGGTCAGCTTTGAGCCCTACCTATGGACAAAGTGGAGGAAGACAAAAATGGCTGGGTAGGAGCCGCTCAGTGCACTGCAGCTCTGAGAAAGTGTCAGCCAGACCCTTAGGGAACAGCAAATGTCTGCTAGTGGAGTCTTATTGAGTTATGATAGGATTAGGCCCTGGTACCCCAGCTGTGCTCAGATTTTCACTGGGGAGGCAACCTAAAGAGTCAGGCCTGTGAGCACTAAAGTAGAGCCAAAGATATGGTAACAGTCATTCTTTTCAACAGCTTCTACGGAAGGTCAGTCTGATTCCTGCTTAGTTTACTTTTAGGACCATCAGTGTTTCCCAGTTTTTTCATACTGATACTAAAATATTAATATATTAGTAATATATAAAGATATCTATATTTCTATATATCATATTAATTCTATGTAATAATATTGGTTTCATAAAAGAATCTTGATTGTGAATAACTGTGGCTGGCTTGTTAACTCTGAGTTGACATTCATTCATGAAAAGAATATTTATCATTTGCTGAATCCAGTTCTAAATTTTCTTGGAGTCTCGTAGTTAGGGAGCACATATCTAACCTGGGTTAGATTCCAAGCCCCACATGGCTTCCTAAACACTGCAGATGTTTCTCTGGAGGTCCCTGAAGCCCAACGGGATACTTGCCTACAAGCAGCACTGCTTTCTTGGGTCTTAGCATTGAGCTTGGCTACATTGACATTATCACTTGGGAGTGCCCATTGCCCCCCTAAGCACCCATTGGGAGGTCCAGCAAACAAAAGAACAAAACAAACAAGCACAATAACAAAGAATTGTAAATATTAGTTGCCTCTGATTCTTGTTTAGTTTGGTGGGGGAGGGGGCCAGATAGGGGGTGGTGAGTTCCTTCCTTTCTCCCTTTATTCCTGGCTTTCTTTCTTTTTCTTATTTTTTTAAAATTTTTTATTGTACCACCATGAAAAATACAATTAAAAAGATGTTCATGATTGGGTTTCATGCACCCATGAAACCCAGCACCCGGTCCCTCCACCAGTGCTCCATTCCCACCACCAATATCCCCAAGTTCCCTCTCCCTCCTGGAGCCTGCCTATATAGCAGGCACTATTTCTCTTATTTCTCTCTCTCTCTCTCTCTTTCTCTCTCACACATTGTGGCTTGCCCTACAGACATTTAGGGATTATCATGTAACTCCCTTTGTGTACTTTCAATGTTCAGTTCTGGTGTGGCACTAACATTTCCCATAATTAGCAGAGCACTAGTATATATTTATGAATGCAGTCATTCTATATCTGTCTTTTACTTTTGACTAATTTCACTCAGCATGATACTCTCCATGTCCGTCCATTTGCATGTAAATTTCATGACTTCGTCTTTTCTGACAGCTGTATAGTATTCCATTGTGTAGATGTACCACAGTCTTCTGTTCTTGGGCATTCCGTTTGTTTTCAGACTCTGGCTATTGTGAATAGTGCTTCGATGAATATTGAAGTGCAGATAGTATTTCTTCTGTGTGTTTTTGGGTCTACAGGGTATATTCCCAGGAGTGGTATTGCTGGATCAAAGGGGAGCTCAATATCTGGTTTTTGAAGGAATGTGCATATTGTTTTCTAAAAGGTTGGACCAGTCGGCACTCCCACCAACAGTGGATGAGAGTTATTTTCTCCCCACATCCACACCAGCACCAGTTGTTCTTGGTCTTTTGGATGTGTGCCACTCTCTGTGGCGTGAGGTGATACCTCATTGTTGTTTTGATGCATCTCCCTGATGATTAGTGGTGAAGAGCACCTTTTCTTTTCTTTTTTCTTTTTTAGGTTACACCTGGCGATGCTCAGGGGTTACTCCTGGCTCTGCACTCAGGAATCACTCCTGGCAGTGCTCAGGGGACCATATCGGATGCCGGAGATCGAACCCGGCAGGCACAGACCAGCCACGTGCCAGGCAAACGCCCTACCTGCTGGGCTATTGCTCCAGCCCCAAAGAGCACCTTTTCATATGCATTTTGGCCATTTGAATTTCTCCTTTTTGGAAGTTTCTGCTCATCTCTTCTCCCCCATTTTTTGATGGGGTTGGCTGTTTCTTCATGTAGAGTTCTACCAGTGCTCGATATATCCTGGATATTAACCCCTTATCAGATGGGAAGTAAGTGAATATTCTTGAAGGACCTCTCTCTCTCTCTCTCTCTCCCCTACCCCACCCTCTGCGTCTTTGCAACGGCCTCAATAATGACCTTGATATATGTTCTTCTTCCAGCCCTGCCCCCTGTACAGGACCCACTTGAGGTTCATAATGCATTTTGTTGTGTCTGTTTATTCCTTTAAGGATGAAATCTCACACTTTGTTTAAAAAAGTGTTTAAAATATGTATATATTCTAAATAGAATTTCTCTCTCTAAGATTGTTACAAGTCTTATTCATGTGGCAACTGCTGCCAAGTTCCAGTAGTACACATTCTTGTTGCATATAGAAATTTGAGTTTTATGAGCTTTTATTGAGATTTTTGTTGCTGACTTGTGCTGTATTTTCTAGAATAGTTAAAAATCCACACTCTGGTTGAGCAGTATAGTCCATTTGTAAAGAATAAGAGCTTTTGGCTGTTACCTGAGAATAAGGTCCTGGATTGCTTAGCAGCTACAGAACTGATTCTAGAATAACTAATGTCCAATCACTGTCAGTCTAACTCAGAAAGACGTGCAGAAGTCAAGACAATTCACCGGGGGTCAGGAGTGTGCTCAGTGTACAGCATATGTAGCTTGTGCAGGAGACCCTGTGTTCAACCTCTTGTGCCAAAAAGAATAAATTGGCTAAGAGGTTTCAGCCTAGTGGAAAGAATAGGAAGAGTCTCCAAGAGAATATCTTCTAAGTTGGAAGCAAGTGAACAGAATGATGTTACCTGAGAAAAACATCCATGTTAGCGTGAAATTCTTCCTATGGTTCCTGAGGTGGTCACATTCCAAACACCTTACACTAAGGCATTCATTACCCGTTGCTCTGGTCTATCTTTTCTAGGAGTTTTTATATAGTTATACACAGCATAATAATATTTTGGTCAATGAAAGACAACATATAATACAATAGTTTATAGGCTTTACCCTGTACCCTAGGTGTGTAGCAGGCTTATTACCTAAGGTTGTGTAAGTGTACTCTACAACACAATCGCTTTATGTCATAGTTCTCATAATCTATTTCCTTCATTAAGTGAAACATGAGTGCTCAGCAACAGACTTAAACATTAAGGAAAATGCCTTCCTTCAGAGCAAAGGCTGTGATCATTGGGGGAGCACAGACATGACGTTAAATAATGATTGGCAGCCGGGAGTAAGAGCTTAGCCAGCTCAATTCTGCAATGACTTTCCTGCTGGGATCCTGCTTGCCAGTGACCCACTAATCACTGAACAACCCAGAAATAGCTGTTTAATGAAATAATACCATATTGGGACAGGGGAATCTGCAGGCAAGTCCTGATTCAAAGAATGACACTAATAGCATCTGGAGAGATAGTACAATGGCATGGTGCTTGCCTACATGCTGGGAACCTCGCTTCACTTCCTGGCACTGTGTCCGTGAGCACTGCCACCAGTCATGCTGAGCAGCAAGCCAGCACAAGCCTCTGAGTCCTGCAGGGTGTGGCCCCAGAACCCTGTTCTGCCCAAAAATGATTTAGGAAACAGATTCTAGTTCTTTAGTGAAAGAAACTACGAAGTGAGGTAAGGGTAAAGATATGGGACAGATAAAGATTTGGGTTCTGGATGCAATTAGTCTTTCATACAGGACAA
The DNA here is from genome assembly GCA_021461705.1 of Cryptotis parvus. Lineage (NCBI taxonomy): Eukaryota > Metazoa > Chordata > Mammalia > Eulipotyphla > Soricidae > Cryptotis > Cryptotis parvus. The sequence goes on along the minus strand of JAJIBD010023357.1, from coordinate 92,560 downwards.
AAAATACATCATATTCTATGGATCCACTGAGCAGGATAGAATCTGTGTCATTTAATCTAACCTGCTTAGGATCTCTTCTACCAGCGGTTGGTGACTTAGTGACTTGGAATCTTTCATGTGAAAGCTGTGCATAGGTAAAGAGAAGGTGGGATAGGTAAGATTGAACTGGAGGTCTAGGTCTCCTAATGTTTAAGGAGCTGTGTAGCATGTACCACTTGAGCAAGCTAGGGTTTTAGTGCCTGATATAAATGGTATATATATATATATACATATATATGTATATATATCACATAATATATCACATAATGGTATATATATATCACATAATTTGCCGTAATCTCATTTTCTCACTCCTAGCTTTATCACTTCTGTACCTTAAAGATGAAGGGACAGAGGAATGAACGAGCAGAATACATCCACTTTTTATTTTAGAACCTTTAGAAGCCCTGCAGCATACAACTGTTATTTGGGGTCTGGGAAACAGGGAAGAGGGAAGGAGGATACGGAGGTAGTAAAAACTGACTGCTGGAATTTCTGTAAAATAGTTCTAATAGATCCAGGCTGGTGAAACTAAATTAAACTAACTAGTGTTTAAGCCTCACTGAGTTGTGATTTTTCAATGAAATTGTACGTAATGAATATGCAGTTCACTAAAAGTCAGACCATTAACATTTTAACAATATTATTGTCCATTTAGTTTTGATTGGGACAGATTCCTAGAACTGGAAACAGTAAACAGCTTTAAAGCTTTTTTTTTTGCCTTTTTTTTGGGGGTGGGGGTTCATACCCAGCAATGCTCAGGGGTTTCTCCTGGATCTGCACTCAGGAATGACTCCTGGCTGTGCTCGGGGGACCATATGGGATGCTGAGTATCGAACCCGGGCGGCACGCGGCCGGTCACAGGCAAACGCCCTACCCGCTGGGCTATCGCTCTGGCACCGGCTTTAAAGCTTTTGTAAACTGCATTGTCGCTTTCAAAAAAAGATGATGCCAATTTTTTAATTCCTAAGGACACCCACCCTGGAGCAGTTTCTTCCTCAATCCGACCCAGGTATGCTGGTCCAGAGACTCTCAGACTTGGGGCAGAGCGGTTCCTTGCTCTCCCCTGTGCCCAGCCGTTCATGAGGCAGTCGGGAGGCATGGTGGGTTCCAGCCTTGGCCCACCACCCCCGGCAGAACCTCACAACAAGCCAGACGACCCCCCACCCACTCCATGGGCGCCGCCATTTTCCACATTGGACTTCCCTCTCATCAGAACTCCACCCAGCCGACCAGCCCATCACAGCCCGGATCATCGACACCCACCCTGGAGCAGTTTCTTCCTCAATCCGACCCAGGTATGCTGGTCCAGAGACTCTCAGACTTGGGGCAGAGCGGTTCCTTGCTCTCCCTGTGCCCAGCCGTTCATGAGGCAGTCGGGAGGCATGGTGGGTTCCAGCCTTGGCCCACCACCCCGGCAGAACCTCACAACAAGCCAGACGACCCCCACCCACTCCATGGGCGCCGCCATTTTCCACATTGGACTTCCCTCTCATCAGAACTCCACCCAGCCGACCAGCCCATCACAGCCCGGATCATCGACACCCACCCTGGAGCAGTTTCTTCCTCAATCCGACCCAGGTATGCTGGTCCAGAGACTCTCAGACTTGGGGCAGAGCGGTTCCTTGCTCTCCCTGTGCCCAGCCGTTCATGAGGCAGTCGGGAGGCATGGTGGGTTCTAGCCTTGGCCCACCACCCCGGCAGAACCTCACAACCAGCCAGACGACCCCCCCCACCCACTCCATGGGTGCCGCCATTTTCCACATCCGGACTTCCCTCTCTTCAGAACTCCACCCAGCCGACCAGCCCTTCACAGCCCGGCTCGCGCCGCAAGCGGCCATGCGGTTCATCAATAAATGCTTTATTTGGAGGTGTTTAAATAATATGCCTCCCGCGGCAAGCCTAGCAAGCTGCTCGTGTTGTATTTGACATGCCAAATGCCAGTAACTATTATATTAGGTCATTCCCATGACCTAATATAATGGTTTGAGGCTCTTTATGTTCCTGTAGCAAGCCGATGCCCTTTGCTCTACTGGCATGAGACAGGACATATGGAGATATTACTGGTGCCCGCTCTAGCAAATAGATGATTAACGGGAAGATCGTGATCATGATCAAAGGACAATTATGAAGCATCTGTGTTAAAAATCCTTTAGTTACTATTCAGATAAATTTGAAGAGAAAGTTCAGGGATTGAAGCTCTTGCCTTGCCCAGGTACTGCATTTGGTTCTGTGGGCACTGCCAGGAATGTTCCTTGAGCACAGAGCGAGAAAATACCCTGAGAACTGCCAGGTGTAAACCCAAGTCCAATAAACAAATAAACAAACAAACTTGGTAAATTGCTAGACAAATAACCATATGTTACCATTTTGTTTATTAAAGTATTACTTGATCTTAGCCAAAAGGCTCAGAAAGCTCGCGACGGCAGAGCCTGACAAGCTACCCATGTCGTATTTGATATGCCAAATGCCAGTAACAGTTATAGACCTCTTTCCCATGACCTGATGGAATAGTTTGAGGCTCTTTATGTCCCTGGAGCAAGCAGCTGCCCTTGGGCTATCTCGCATGGGACAGGACATATGGAGATGTTACTGGTGCCCGCCGAGTAATCGATGATCTACGGGAAGTCAAGTGATCAAGTGATCAAGTGAAAGTATTACTTAAAGCATGGATGTATGTGTTTGCACATGTATGTGTACACTAAAGACTATATGTATGTACATGTGCTCATCTTTTTTAATAAAAAAGTATGAAATAATCCATGCATCAGAAATTACTTGAATATTGGGACTTTTCCCACTTTGCAGCAACCCATGTTTTATCTTTCACACTTATTTTCATCTTTCTCACAGTTCTCTAAAATTCTCTTAATAAATATAATTAAAAATCACTAAATATTAGGTGGGCCTAGAAATCTAGCCATCACCTATTTCCTTATACTTGAATATTAATGAAGAAAATTATAACTTAAAGTGTGGAAGCGATTATTTGTATTTATCTTATCACTTACAACTATTCATCTTTTCGCTACAAGTTTGTACTCTCTGGCTACCATATTTTGACTCATTCTCCAGCCTTTGGTGCCCATCATTTAGTCTTGTTTTTATAGGTTCCACATTTAAGTGCTAATGTGCAACATTTGTTTTTCCTCTGACTTATTTCCCTTATCATAATGCACTCAACATCTGTTCATGCTACCAAAAAGAGCAGGATGTGTTCTTTTTTTTTTTTTGCTTTTTTTGGCTCACAGCCAGCAATGCTCAGGGGTTTCTCCAGGCTCTGCACTCAGGAATTACTCCTGGCGGTGCTCGGGGACCATATGGGATGCCGGCATGGGCCAGCCTGCGTGCAAGGCAAACGCCCTACCCACTGGGCTATCGCTCCGGCCCCAGGATGTGTTCTTTCTTAGAAATGAATAATATTGTTTGAGGATTGAACTGGGTTTCCCACATGCAAGGCATGTGCCTTAATCCTTTTACTTTTAATTTAATTTACTTTTAATATATGTCTATACATACACACATATGTACAATGGATCATTATATATAATATCCATTTGTTATATATACATAATATAATATATAGTATCCATATATTTATGTATATAATATTCCATCGTATAGATAGATACAGCTATAGATAGATAATTAATCTTCATCCATCCATGATGGAATCTCAGACTCATGATGGAGTCTGAGGTCGGTTTTTTTTTAATTTTTATTTTATTTTTTTTTAATTTGTTTATTTTTTTTAAGTATTTTATTATACCACCGTGAGATATACAAATAAAAAGATATACAATTAAAAAGTTCATGTTTGGGTTTTGGTCATACAGTGTTCCAGCACCCGTCCCTCCACCAGTGCCCATCTCCCACCACCAACATCCCCGGTTCCCTCCCCTTCCCCAGCCCTGCTCCATGGCAGGTTCTTTATTTCTTTCCCTTTCTCTCTCTTTCTCTTTTCCTTCCCTTCCAGACTATGGATTACAGAACATACATTAAAAGGTTGTCATGTGTATCCTTTTGCCTCTATTTAATGCTCAGTTCTAGGTTGGCATTAGTACCCTCGACTATTATTAGCACCCTGTTCCATTTTCTGTCTTACCTAAACTCTGACTCCCACACGTTTGTGATAATTTCCACCTTTGACAAGATGAGGTCGGTTTTTTATCTTGGCTATTGTGTAAATGGCCATAGTGAAAACAGAAATTCAGATATCTCGTTTATTTTTCCTTGCTTATTTTTCTGCTGTGCCTGAGATTGAATCTAGGGCATCACATATGCAAGGTAAGTATTCTTTTGCTGAGCTACAACCTTAGCACTGTATGTCTCTTTAATGCCTCCTATTTTCATTTCCTTTAAAAATATATCCGGTAGTGGTATTGCAGGGCCAGATGATAGTTTTCTCTGTAATTGGGGAGGGGACTGCAAAGGGGTACTCAGGGAACTTGAGGGCCTCTCCCAACAATCCTTGGCCAACGAGCTGGGTCAGTGGTTTAGTGCTCGGGTCAGAGGATAGCGGTGCTCAGGCCCTGCGGTTTGGAGGATTGCCCAATTCACCTCAGAAGGACTCAGCTACCTCCCAGACTGTACCTGATATGGATGCGCAGGGGTTGCTATATTGCTGGGGATTGAAATGGGCTGCCCACATGCGAGGCATGTGCTTTAATCCTTTTACTTTTAATTAAAAAACAGACAAAACAGTTGAATAGTGTTTTTCAAGTAGCTATATCATTAGGGAAAATTCTTTATTTCCCCCACTTTTTTCAGTTGGGTGGTTTTACTTTGGAGACTGTGCTGTGCTGGGCACCAAACGTGATGTTCCAATGTACAGAGCATGCTCCAGCCCTTTGAGTATGTCCCTACCCCGGGAGAAATTATTTAAAAAAACCTACAAAGTTATTAACCTTTTTTAAAGCTTATAATCTACATTACTGGTTAGTTTTCCATGAAGATACTACCACATTCCACTCAGTTATGTTTGCGAGTGTTCACTTAGAGTTTATATTTTTTAATGCTGATAATGACAATATTTTAGAATGTAATGGGAAATGTTTTGTACAATTTGATTTTAATTTTTCATTTTAATTAGATATATGCACTTTTCTATAAAATGTTTTGGTTACACTATTGTCAATTTTCTCCCCATGCAGTGTCAGGATTTTGTTTTTGAGGAACATTGAATGAATATAAATTAGGTTATATTACACTGAAAATTCTTATTTTAGAACTTGACTTTTTGAAGAAAACTACATTGCTAACAATGCTATGATTTTATTAGCATTATGACCTAATATGGACATTAGAGAATATGGGAAAGTGCTTCACTGTTTTAAGCTTATTTCTGATACCTATATATGAGCATCACACAGGCTAAGGAATTTAAAAGTCAGCACCATTCCTAGACGATCATTTTATGTCAGTAAACATTTCAGTAATGAATGTGAATATATTTACTAATTACCCAAACACAGCAATGAACACGGAACACATCTTAAAGTGCTTCCTTCATTGCTGCTCTGTGATATTGTGGAAGTTTCCTTTTAATATTTTTAGTGTAGCCGTGTTTTCAACTGTCAATCACATATACATGGATATAACAGAAAAATTAGGGGGATGGCCTTTCAAGCAGTGCTTCACTGGGGGCACTCTCAGTGATATTGGGCCAATTAGGGGGTTGCTTTCAGTGACATTGGGGATGTTGGGTTCAATGCTAGGAACTGGTAATGGGACCTTCTGAAGCCCGACAGTGCTGGAACCCCAGGGTGCTTGAGGGAAAGGCATCCGGTACTGGAAATTGAACTCAGTCCTGGCACACGTATACCCCTGGCTCCTGACTCCACTCTCACTTGATCACTTGATCACCTGACATCCCGTTATTCATCGATTTGCTCGAGCGGGCGCCAATAACATTTCCATTGGACCCTATCACGTGCCAGTGTTGCCCAATGGCATCTGGTTGATTCAGAAATACGAAGAGCCTCAAACCGTTGGTTCAGGGTCTTGACAAGGAAGTCTGACCGTCTTGTAGGTGGGCGGCCACGTGATCTTTTGACATCCCGTGGGATCCAGTCGGTAACGGCTCTAGTCCAGCGATCTTCTCCAAATCGCATTATATGTCCAGCCCATCTGATTTTTTGATGCCTTGGCAAACGAGACAGCGTCCCTGACTCTGGAACAGCGATGGAGGTCAGAGCTCCGGATTCCTTCTTTCACTTGTGTGAGGAGTGATATTCCAAGCATAGCTCTTTCAATTCCTCTCTGGGAGACCCGAATAGCATTCTCATCCTGCTTTTCGTCCGGCTCAGATATCTGAGGCGTATGTTAGTGCCGGGAGAACGGTGGACTCCACTCTCCATCCTGAAAATAATTTTGATAAATGTTTAGCTAGGCCTATCTTGAAACTGGAATTTTTTGAAATGTCGAAATTCTTGAAGCCTATTTTTTTTTCTGCTCCAGGTTTTGCTGATTTCAAACTTCTCCCAATTCTCAACGAGCTGGTAAGAGAAGCAGTAATGCTCAAGTCCTATCAAATACTCAAGGAGCTGGTAAGAGAAGCAGTAATGCTCAAGTCCTATCAAATGACTGCTAGATAGCACAGCCAAGTAGCATCCTTTTGGAATGTTTGTAGTAAAGGCATCTTGACGTTTTTCAGCCAATGGTGAGCACCACTGAGACACTGAATACAGTTTCCTGCATCAATGATCTGATGTAACAAATTGTCATTACCGCGATATGATTTATAAAAACATGTATTTTAAAAAGAACTTATTGGTCATGATTTTATCTCACTGCTATATTTATACCTGGCCAATTCTTTTCACCATGCTCCTAGTATCAGAACTCTCAGAAGGGAGACTGGCATCATATCCCTTTTCTTGATGTGACTTTTGGTTTTGAGACATTGAGTTGAACCATCCTGTTTTGAGTTTATGTTTACATTAGTTGAAAATAACCCTCAATTATACCCTGTTTTTACAAAACACTATACCCCACTGGCAATATAACTGATCTTTCACAATCCTTAGAGTTCTTCAAATAGCTAAATTTTCTCTGCTATAATTTCCACCTGCCACATGGAATTGAGTGTATTTTTTTACATTTTATATAGGAATTCTTTTCATATTATAAACTGATCAGTTTCTTTTTTTTTTTAATCTGTTTTTAAGCTTAGATCATATACTTACAACTTCTTATTACCAAATAAAAACTTTATTAGTGGAACTCTTTTAAAAAATTTAACTAATTTGTTACTGTTTACACAGTGTTGTCATTCATATCCTTCTGGGATCCACAGGTCAGTGCATTCATGTAAACAAACAAATTTAGAACATGAAAAGAAATTAGTAAAGTTCTAAAGACTAACTAACCTCACCAGGCTGCTGGGAAGAAAAACAGGTGTACTTTGTCAGTCATCCTGAGCCCCATAGGGAAAAGATCTCTATTTTCTTAGTGTACTAATATAAGAATCAAGGGAATAAATACCCATTTATTTCAAATTTCATAAAATAAATAAAAATTTCTACTAAATTAGGTTTGAAATATAGGCTTAGTAGGTAGAACTCTAGTATACGAAGATACTAAAACTAGTTCTGATAGCTACGCACTTAAACTGTGATCTTAATATTGAACCCAGCCCAAAATTCTCTTCTTTTACCTGGACCACTGCCACTTGCCACCTTGATTTCTACCCAGTGGTATATAAGCAAACAGCACAAAGCAGCTGTTTAAAAGCTGCTGGCCTTTTAAATAGTGACCACAGTGTCATGCATTCCAAGCTCTAATAAGCTACCTCCAAATAGCTGAGGTGAAATCTGGTTAGTCTTCCAGCTTTTCTTGTCTAATGTGGAAAAACTAAATTCAAATGATTTTATGCCTGTAGATTATGCTCTTTGAGTTTATTGTGCAGCATTGAACTCTGTTTACTCTTTGTCAAGACCGGCCAAGTTCATGTAGGTGAGGGAAGAGCTGGTCTTACAACTTGCAGCACCAATGGAAGTGGCACCGCTGTAGCTTCCCAGGTGCAGCTGCTGCTGGCCCTGAAACCACAGCACTCCCTGAGTACGGGATTCTACTGCAGCCACCAGTGTGACTAAATGTTTGACCCTCAGCACCCCCAAATGAATAGACCATCTCCCAGGCTCTCAAAGTCCCAAACTGCACATTCTACATCCCGAGTTTGATCCTGAGGATTGGCTGAGCTTTGCTCACGGCTCATGTGCTTATGTCCTATCTACAACGCATCCTAGGAGACCAGATATGTTTAGCTTCTTTAGGAGAGGTAGATTCTGCTACCCTTAAAGAGGAAGGGAAGCGCTCTACAGAATTATAATTCATGGTCGGGATACTGTCTATGTTCTGGGGTTGGAAAGCAGAAATAAAAGGTGGGAAAACACTTTGGAATTTGAACTCTTAAAACAGGATCTGTTGGCGGAGTTAGACAACACAGAAGTTAAGGTGCTTGCCTTGTGCGTGACCATCCTTTGTTTGGTCCCGGTACCCGACATGGTCTCCTGGGAACTTCCAGGAGTGACTCCTGAGCATAAAGTCAAGACCAAGTCTTGTGTATCTTATTATCTCTAACACCTCTCCCCCAACCAAAAATATCAAAAACAAACAGGAAAAATAACACCTGGAAATAAAATTTAAGACACTTAGACTTTATTTTTTAGGCAGAAGACAAAATCACTGTAATTGCACAGATGAATCCAAGTAGGCCTTAGGAATAGTAACCTGTAATAGTTTGTATACTAGAACATCCAGAGAAAGGGATTTTGGTGGCTAAGAAATTAATGAACAATCTGTCATATAAACCAAATTATATGCAAATTGGTTGGTGCCTGAGTGTATATAAAAACATATAGAATCTGTAGCAAAAGAAGTGAAAGGCTAGTTGAGAGAATTACAGACATGAAATTCTGGAACTCCCTAGTAGGACGCATGTTTAACCAATCAATGCATTTCCATGCTCAGTTTTCATGGTAGCATAAATACCAAGAACTTGTTTAAAAGTATCCCATTTAAAAGCATCCCATTCCTAAGCAAACAAAGTGGCTACCAAAGGCGTTGGCTTCCGAATGCGACAGCTAGGGAACCTGAGATGACTGCAAAGATAAAACTATTTTCATAGTGATACTAAGATTTACCTTTTTGCATTATGGCAACATTTACACTGATGGTGCATAAATAACAAGGGCTAAAAAACTTTTAGCACAAATCAAGGACACAGATACAAAAACGTATCAGTAGCACCTAGTAATCATTGTATACTTTACCCTGTGATTGTAATAACGATCACGATCACGATCATGATCTTCCCATTGATCACCTATTTGCTAGAGCGGGCACCAGTAATATCTCCATATGTCCTGTCTCATGCCAGTAGAGCCAGGGGCATTGGCTTGCTACAGGAACATAAAGAGCCTCAAACCATTATATTAGGTCATGGGAATGACCTAATATAATTGTTACTGGAATTTGGCATATCATATACAACACGAGAAGCTTGCCAGGCTTGTCGAGCGGGAGGCAAGCTCTTTTAAACACCTCCAAATAAAGCATTTATTGATGAACCCGCAGCGGCCGCTTGTGCCGGGCTGTGATGGGCTGGTCTGCTGGGTGAAGTTCTGACGAAGGGAAGTCCAGAAGTGGAAAATGGCGGAGCCCGTGGAGTGAGGAGCGGTGGTCTGGCTTGTTGTGAGGCTCTGCCGAGGTGGTGGACCAGGGCTAGAACCCGCCATGCCTCCCGACTGCCTCATGAACGGCTTTGCACAGGAGAGCAAGGAACAGCTCTGCCCCACGTGTGAGAGTCTCTGGACCAGCATACCTGGGCGGATTGAGGAAAAAGCTGTAACAACAACAACAAAAAAAGAGGGTAGTTGCACTTTAGAGTATCTTTAGCAATGCAGTAAGAAGTAGAAATTTTACTAAATATTGATCTTTATGTACAGTAATTTTCAGAAATTAGTGTAATGAAATAAAAAGATGAATAAAAAAATTGAACTAGCCTCCCTGGCATCCATCAACATCATTTTTACTTGAGAAAACAACTGACAATTGATTTCTGAATCTTAAGTAGTTAACAGATATTCTACAAGTGAACTAAATGAGTCTCTCAGTTAAGGAAAACTGTTTTTGTTAGTGATGGTAAAATTCTAATTTTGTGTCTGCTGCCATGAATTTGACAGCATCTTAATATTTGAAGCTTTTTTCCCTAATAAGATTGTAAGTGAAATTAAAAGACGTGATTTTTATAAACATCACCCAATACTGTGCAAAATTTTCAAAAATCTATGTAACATAGTATTTACCAGTAATCAGTGTATGATACACCACCACATCATGGAAGAAATTTATTCAAAGTACAAGTTAAGCCTAAAGACTTTCTTTCTTTTTTTTAAATTATATCACCTTGAGATAGACATTTACAAAGCTGTTCATGGTTGGGTTTCAGTTATGCAATGTTGCAACACCCATCCCTTCACCAGACCATTTCCTGCCACCAATGTCCCCAGATTCCCTCCCCTACCCCACCCCCTTCCTGCCTCTATGATAGGTACTTCTCTTTCTCTCTTTCTGTCTCTCCCTCTCTCCCTCTCCCACTCTCTCTCTATCTCCTTTGCACTTTGTGGTTTATAATACATATGCTGAGTTGTCTATTTTCAATACTCAGTTCTAGTACAGCATTACCATTTTCAAGTACTGATGGCAGATTGGCTGACTGGTCCTTTTCCTATCTTAGCTAGCCTCTGCCCCCCACCCATTTGTGTTAGGTTCCTACCTTGACATACCCTCACTGTATCACTGTCTTCCCATTGTTCATCGATTTGCTCGAGTGGGCACTAGTAACATCTCCATTAGTCCTGTCACAAGCAAGTGTAACCCAAGGGCATCTACTTGCTCCACGGACAGGAGGAGCCCGAAACCATTCTTCAGGTCATGGAACTGAGGTCCATAATTATTACTAGTTTTTGGCATAACTGTTAATTAAAACACGGGTAGCTTGCCAAGCTTTACCATGTAGGTGGTAGAGTCTCAGTAGAAGGCTCTCAACTCGAGCATTTACTGATGAAACTTAAAGGGGGAAGATCAGGTTTTCTCTTGGATGGTGCTTTGAGGAACTATAGAGTGTCGATGTTGAGAATGACTAACTGAATAATGTGTGGTTTGCTCTGGCTTCTTGCTAGGCTTACTGGTATCAGTTAAAACCTGTCTAGAACTGTTTACTATGTATAAATGTGAAACAGCTTGGGAAGAACCTTATGCTAAAATCTGCATCCTCTAAAATATCGCGGAGCTTTGTGGCCGGCGCCAAGGGACTTGTGGGTCTGGTGTGTCTCTCTTTTCTGGGGCAACGGGCATGGAGGCTGAGGAAAGGGCAGGGACCAAAACTCCACTCTGAGTCCGGCCAGCATGGTCTCTCCCTGGCTCATGAGAGCAAACCCTTGGAGCAATGTTGGACTCGGCTAGGGACTGGCCAAGCCCGTTACTGGGAGGTCAGCTCCATGGGTTGTTTCCACATGGGGCTGGCCGAGCAGCGCAGCTGTGGGTATGAAGTGGATGGGTCTGGCTCTCTCCCGGGGTTGCAAATTAGCTGAGTCTGGCGTGGGTGTCTCTCTCTTCCAGGGCAGCTGGCATGGAGGCTGAGGAAAGGGCAGGGCCCAAAACCCCACTCTGAGTCCCGCCAGCATGGTCTCTCCCGGCTCATGAGAGCAAACCCTTGGAGCAATGTTTGGACATACCCTCTTGTGTCCTATTTGCCTAGTCTTGGGTATTAGTCTCATAGGATTTTTTTTATATCCCTCAAATGAATACAGTCATTCTATATGTGTTTATTTCCTTTTGGCTAATTTCACTCAGTGTGATAATTTCTATATCCATCCATTTGTAGGCAGATTTCATGACTTCATTTTTCCTGACAGCTGCATATTATTCTATTGTGTAGATGTACCATAGTTTCTTTATCCAGTTGTTTGTACTCAGGCACTCAGGTTGTTTCCAGATTCTAAGCCAAAAGATTTTTCAACAGTGAATTTTTACCACTGTGCTTTAGGATTTCATCCTATAACTAGCCAATGAAAACAATATTGCTCAGTTTTTGGTGTAACTGCCAATGAAAAGTCACCACAATTATTGAAATAGTAAGAAATACTCCTCTCTTTTCCAACTGTGTGTCTGTAATTTTTTTTTAGGACTGGGATGATCGCTCAAAGTGCTAAAATACATGTTTTGCATGTGTAAGGCATCTTTAATGCCTTACACATGTACTAGCTACCAGATTAATATCTGGTACCCAAACAACTCCAGGAGTGACCCCCTTACCCCCACTTAAACACCAAAGTGAGAGGAGACTCTAAGAACTATTGGGTATGATACACAAAAACTGTATTTTTTTCATGTGCTTCAACCTTACTTGACAGCATGTCACAACAAATTAAATGTGAAAGTGAATATGGCTGTTGGGGCACTCCGCGGGGTCCCCTGACAGTGCCGGGAAGTGAGTTCCCTTCTACCTCCGGGCCGGCGAGGAATGGATGAAAACTCAGGAATCTGATGCAGTTTTAAAAGGCTTTACTTATCACAGGTTCAGGCATACAAATCAGCAAAAGGAAAAGCCGGTGCTTAGGATTCCAGGCTTGAACCCCAGCCACGTGTAGGCCAAGATGGCGGCCACCACGTGTAAAGGCTTTGTAAAGGGGAAGAAGACAAGACTTCCAAGAAGGGTGCGAGCTCACAAAGAGAGTGCCCACAAAGAAAGCACGCGAGTGAAAACCGGCTAGTTTATACCCCCTGCAACTCAGACCTTCCTCTCACTGTTATGGAAAGCAGGGAGAGTCAAATGTCCTTAGGTAATCCCTCCCTGCGCCTCACCTAGGCCCTTTAGTATGCTAATGTTTTGAGCCAAATGCAGCGGCCCTTAAAGAAATCCTGCAACATATGGCAATGCAAATTTTTTCTATTTCACTGTATCACTGTCTTCCCATTCATCATCGATTTACTTGGCGGGCCCCAGTAACATCTCCATATGTCCTGTCTCATGCTAGTAGAGCCCAAGGGCATCTGCTTGCTCCAGGAACATCAAGAGCCTCAACCCATTCCGGAATGAGGTCTATAATTGTTACTGGTATTTGGCATATCAAATACAACACGGGTAGCTTGCCAGGCTCTGCCGTGTATGTAGCATACTCTTGTAGTCATCTCTAAGTCCAGCATTTATTGTGGCGTGAGCTGGACTGTGATACTTTTCCTATTTAAGTTTTAAAAATATTTGCCAGTCATAAGACAATACCAGTGTCATTTTAATATCTTGAAAATATTTGTGTTAATTTGTAAAATATCTATCACTGTTATTTTTGTAGATATAGCACTTTCTGAGTTTTATTATTGTTATTTTATACTTTAAGCAATGTAAAAATCAAAGAAATATAAAGAAAACTTTTAAACAAAACATACAAATTATTTTAGTTGTTTGATTTGTTTTGGGGTCATACACAGTGATGCTCAGGGGTTATTCCTGACTCTACACCCAGAAAGTACTCATGGTAGTGCTTGGGGCATCTCATGGGCTGCTGGGAGTCAAACCCAGGGTGGGCACGTGCATAGCAAAGCCCCCTGGCGACCCTACTGTCTCTCTAGTTCCCATTATTGCTATTTTATTCTTTTTTTCTTTTTGTTCACACTTGGCAATGCTCAGGGGTTTCTCCTGGCTCTGCACTCAGGAATTACTCCTGGCAGTGCTCGGGGGACCATATGGAATGCCGGGGATTGAACCTAGGCCGGCATGGGCTGGCCACGTGCAAGGCAAACACCCTACCCGCTGGACTATCTCTCCGGCCCTATTCTATTTTAAAATGACATTATTAGTGGCTAGAAAATATAAATCAAAACTGCTTTGAGCTCACAAGAATGACTATAATAATTTTTAATAACATTATAGATGATGATGTGAAGTAATTAGCGCTTAAGATCTTGTTGGTTGTGATAGTTAATTTGGGAAATAGTTTGATAGTTTTCAAAACTGTAGGCATAGATTTCTATTTGAGTCTGTAGTTCAAGGTCTAGATATATTCAACTACAGAGAATTGAACACATTTTTACAAACAAGTCTGTACGTAAGTATTTAAATTCAACAACATTTAATGAAAGTCAAAAAAAAAGGAAAACTCAGGTGTCTATGAACATGTGAATGTATAGACAAAATTTGTAGGGCATGGGAGATAGTTCTAATTACTGGAGAATATGCCTTGCAGGTTTTTATTTTTTCTTTAAATATTTTATTATACGACTGTGAGATATACAATTACCAAAATGTTCATGTTCGGTTTCAGTCATACTGTGTTCCAGCACCCATCCCCCATCAATGCCCATTTCCCACCACCGATAACCCTAATTCCTCCCCCTCCCCTAGCCTGCCTCTATGGCAGGTTCTTTATCTCCTCTCTCTCTCTCTCTCTCTCTCTCTCTCTCTCATCATCCATCCCCACTGCTATGGCCTGAGTATGGCCTAAGTACTTCTGTGGAGACAAAAAGTAAAGAAATTGTACATCTATGCAATGAAATAAAAAGGTATGGGCAGAATGTTGTTGGCTACTTTTCTTGTTGAGAAATTGGCAAGAACCCCAGAACTAGCAGGGAGAGGTTAGAAAACTGTCAATTTAAGGTGTTTAAGGACCAGGTCAGAAGAACAACCAAAGAGCCTTGATGATTTTGTGGAGACAGAAGGTGCTTTAGCTTGGGGGTGATGTTCTTCCTAAGTACCCAGCCTAGGTTACAAATTAATTTTAGGTCTAATCAGCCAGGATTTATCTTTTAATGCTAGCCTGACATTTTTAGCTTGGGAGAAATTTCTAAGAGTGTTATATTATTATTAAGGCACTTTTGTTTGCTTTTTTGTACAAATTTTAACTAAAGACGAGAATTTATAATTATCGAAAGAAAACAAAATAGTGTCTCTCACACACACATATACAAACACACACATACAATACAAATTGTTATAAAACAGTGTACTGACAAAACAGAACAAGGCGTCACTGAAAAGTGTTAATTATAGGAAAATACACTTGGCAATTCTGTTGAATTTCATTGCATATTTTAATATTGGCTGAATTTCCATTTTTAAAGATTATAGACTTTTCTCCTCTTTCAATGAGAACAAATCCCAATTAATAGAAACAAAAGTAATTTGCATAAAAATACATTTTTGACATTAGGAAAACATGGCATTTATTTTCTTTTTTCTTACTTATTTAGTGTTACAGTGCCTAGGACCAATCCCAGAGCTTTACATGTGTAAGATAAGTTTATCCTCTACAGTTTATCCTTGTCCCCTAACTTTCTTTAAATGAAAGGATTTAGGGGCAGAGAAATTGCTAAAATGGTAGAGCGCAGTTGGCATGTTTGAAGTCCTGAGTTGGATCCCTTGTCCCTGAGCAGTGGAGCGGCTTCTTTTAATTTTTTATTATCACTTGATCACTTGACATCCCATTATTCATCAGTTTGCTCGAGCAGGCGCCAGTAACATTTCCATTTGACCCTATCATGTGCCATTGTAGCCCAATGGCATCTGGTTGCTTCAGGAATATGAAGAGCCTCAAACCGTTTGTTCAGAGTCTTGACGAAGAAGCCTGACCATCTTATAGGTGGGCAGCCATGTGATCTTTGACATCTTTATATTTGTGGTATAATTTTTTATACCACCATGAGACATACAATTACAAAGGTGTTCATAATTGGTTCTTGGTAATATAGTATTCCAGCACCCATCCCTCCACCAGTGCCCCATTCCCACCACCAGTGTACCCATACCCCCTCCCATCCACCCCCCAGGCTGCCTCAATAGCAGGTACCCCCCATTTCCTCTCTTTCTGTTTCTGTCTCTGTCTCTGTCTATGTCTCTCTCTCTCTCTCTCTCTCTCTCTCTCTCTCTCTCTCTCTCTGCATCTCTTTCCCTCTTCTTTTACTCTTTTACATTATGCGGCTAGCCCTGCAGATATGTAGGGCTATTATTTAAATCTCTTTGTGTATATTCAGTGGTGAGTTCTAGTCTGACATTACCCTTTCCCACACCTAGTAAAACACTGGTATATGTTCATATCCCATTAATGAATACGGTCATTCTATGTCGGGCGCTCCGCGGGGTCCCCGACAGTGCCGGGAAGCGAAGTTCCCTTCTACCTCCGGGCCGGCGAGGAATGGATGGACACTCAGGAATCCGATGTGGTTTTAAAAGGCTTTACTTATCACAGGTTCGGGCATACAAATCAGCAAAAGGAAAAACCCGATGCTTAGGATTCCAGGCTAGAACCCCAGCCATGTGTAGGCCAAGATGGCGACCACCACGTGTAAAACTTCCAAGGGGAATAAACGCTCACAAGGCGAAATCCCACAGGGAAGAAGAAGCCCGGGAGAGCGGGAACCGGCAAGTTTATACCCCCGCGCAACTCAGCAACTCAGACCTTCCTCCCATTGTTATGGAAAGCAGGGAGGGTCCAATGCCCTTAAGTAATCCCTCCCCTGCATCTCACCTAGGGCCTTTACTGTGCTAATGTTTTGAGCGGGAATGCCTTTGAAATGTAGAGAAGGGGGGTTTCTGAGATGGCATGTCACTGTACCAAAGATCAACACCAATGCCATTTAAATATTTCTCCAAACCTTCACAAGTCTCCTCTACTTCATTGTAGTTTTATATTTTATCAGGGAGCCATGCTTGTTTGTTTGGAAGCAAACAGCATTTCTCTCTGGTCTAATTACTTAGGTGTCCTTACTTGGCCAGGCTAATATGCTGGTAAGATCTAGCTAGTCCCACGATGATTGTGATAGCATGGTAGAATATTTATACCAGCTAGTACAGCATACATGGTCGGATAAACTGCCACATTTAGACTCTACCCCCTTATCTACGGAGTGATTTGTGGGAGGCAATCCAGAGCAGATGCAGCGGCCCTTAGGAGTCCTGCAACAATTCTATATCTGTCTTCCTCTCCTCAGCCCTGTAATGAGTCTGCATAAAATTCTACTCAAAGTCTTGTTTTTCCTTTGAAATTGTTTTGTGGCACCGTTTTGAGATTCCTCGAGCTTAAATTTTAGAAGGGATACATTTCATTTTCCTTAAGCAATGTATATGCCTCTTTTATTTATAATAATCCCTTTTAGAGTACTTATGTGCTCCTGACATTTAGCATGCTTTTTTCTATGCTTTTTAGAGAAATTAGTATAAGTATTTTATTTACATTTTGCAGATGAGGACCAGGAAAATGATCCAGAAAGGTTAGGCAGTTGGAACAAGGAAACAGTTTATAGACTAAGAACTTAATTTGTGTCTGATTGCAGGACCCGTATTGCCACTCAACTTACCACCTCCTTGATCTTCACTAGGCATATTGGATTGTCTTTTTATGGTCTGATTGCTTAGCTGGAATTCAGTATATTTTTAATTTTCACCTTTTTTAAAGATAGAGACAACTTTGTATTCTTTTTCTCCATTATATAATATTAGCTTAGGTTCCCAAAAAGGACTAAAATCTGTGATATGTTGAAGTTTCACATTAGCAAGCAAACTAGTTATTAAATAGTTACAACATAAATTAATGGGAAAGGGAGCAGAGTGGAATTTCACATTCCAGAATTACCAGCAGTGAATTCAATGGAATTAGCAGTGAAGGGCGAGGAAAATAAACCACTAGGATGGAGACTCTGAGACAGATGCCCAAGCAGAGGCAGTGGACCGCTAAGGGTTTCTAGAGCTCTTCTGTTTGTAGAGGAGGCACCACTTTTGAGTAAAAATCATTGAATGCGCTTCTTGATGAAAAGATTCCAGGCTCACTGTGTGGCGTCCGAAAGGCACTCAGCTGGACTAAATTCACTATTCTAATTGAGTAATCAATTGTGTTTGGGGGCCACACCCAGCTGTGTGAGCTGAGGTGTGGGGCTCACCCACAAGAGCTGAGGGGCTATTTCTTTTTTTTTTCTTCTCTCTCTTTTTTTTTTCTCGCTTTTTTTGGGTCACAACTGGCAATGCTCAGGGGTTACTCCTGGCTCTGCACTCAGGAATTACTCCTGGCGGTGCTCAGGGGACCATATGGGATGCCGGAGATTGAACCCGGCCAGCCTCTTTCTTACAGTTCAGGGCTCACTGTCGGCTTATGTGGTGCTTGGAAGCAAACCAGGTCAGTGTCAAGCAAGGCAGATGCCTTAACCCGTCTACTCTCTCTCTGGCCCAAGTCTTCTGATTTATATCATATGTCAGAGGTGCTTTCTCATATCCCCTGTGAATTTAACAGGGGGTTTTTGCATGGCCCTAGTTTGTCTTTTCTTGCATTTTTATGTATGATTTTTAGTTCTTTTGTGTATATTAGTATGTATGCAGAAAATTTATTGAGATTATCTGTTTTTTTTTACATTAATTAAACTCACTAAATTGTATACTTTTGTCTTCCAGAATGGTTTTTAAGAAATGCCAAATAAATGACAGCAAATAGCATGTTTGGTATTTTAATTTCTCTTATCTGCTTAGTTACAGATTGAGTTGGTTGACATGGTTTATAGAATGCTGAACAAAAATGCTGACCCAATCCAAGAGTCAAGGGTCGCTGTGTTCTCTTGCAGCAATATTCTGTGCTGAGAAAAAATGTCTTCTTTTATTCTATGGCAGTGCTTTGTCCTTGGTCTTCTGATATAAAAACAAGGCAATTGAAATTTGATAACATGACATATTACAACTAAGCAAAGAAAAATTTATGTTGTAGCAAAACTCTGACTCTTCCTTCTTCCTTCCTTCCTTCCTTCCTTCCTTCCTTCCTTCCTTCCTTCCTTCCTTCCTTCCTTCCTTCCTTCCTTCCTTCCTTCCTTCCTTCCTTCCTTCCTTCCTTCCTTCCTTCCTTCCTTCCTTCCTTCCTGCCTTCCTGCCTTCCTGCCTTCCTGCCTTCCTGCCTTCCTGCCTTCCTGCCTTCCTGCCTTCCTGCCTTCCTGCCTGCCTGCCTGCCTGCCTGCCTGCCTGCCTGCCTGCCTGCCTGCCTTCTTCCTTTTTCTCTCATGACATTCTTCTGTTGGGAGAAATCCCAAGCAGTTCTGAGACCACTTGAGCGACTCCTGTTGGTCATCTGGGCTATGTAGTTTAGTGTTCCTATGGCCAAGTGTCTGGAGTTTGCTGGTCTTGTAGTGCCAAGGACCATCAGAACCACACCCAGTGGTGTTGGTTGGGGCACTGCCAGGAGTTATACTTGAGTGCAAAGCCAGGAGTAAACCCGAGACACAATAGGGAGTGTACCACTCACCCCTCCCCCACTAAAATTTTGCTCATATACAGGGGCCAGAGAGATGTATAATAAGCAAGACACTTGCTTCGTCTGCAGATGACACCAGTTCCTTGGGCTCAATCGGGAGTAAGCCCTTGTCACCACCAAGTATAACCCCAAAATAAACATAAAATGACTAAGAAGACCAAAATTAATATCTATGTACTCTCCTCTTAGATCACTTATTAACCTTGTGCCATACATGATTTATTTCCCTCTGTGATACTTTTTTAAATAGTGTTTGGAGATGACAGACACATTTTTTAAAATAGACAAAGATTTTACATTCAGGTGTCAGAGAGATAGCACAGCCAGTAGGGTTCTTGCTTTGCACGTGTCTGCTATCGATTTGATTCCCAGTATTTTATATGGTCACTCATGCCTATCAGGAGTAATTCCTGAGTGCAGATCCAGGGTAGCCCCGAACATCACTGGGTGTGGTGGAAAAAAATAATAAAACAGACAAAAAGAATTTACACTGTTGTCTTTTACTTTATGAAGGCAGGAACTAGGGTTAGTTTGCTTATTATAACTAGCACCTAAGATGATAGTCAGCACATAGTAGGAACTCAATAAATAATAAACGGTCTGAGTTGTTTCTTACTACCTGAAAAATTCAATTAAAATGTGAAATAAATAAAGCCAAGTATTTATAAGTATGTTCAAGATATAAGTCTATGTTCTCCATTTGTTTCTTTTCGCACTTATTAAAATGTCTGATATTAAATAGATAATCATTACTTGATAATAGGAAAGAAAATTTCATGAGGGTATTCAAGGTAGTTCTCACAATGAACCTCAATATCAAGAATGAGTTTATTCAGATTTGCACAGTACATGAATGGATCTTATTTCTCAGTTGTATTTTTTTAAGATTAGGTTTTGGAGCTGGAAATCAAAGATGAATGAACAGAAAACAGCAAAAAGAGTAGAATTCATTGAAACTACATAGAAATTCCTTGTAAAGGAACCTTTAAGAGTAAAAT
Organism: Cryptotis parvus; assembly: GCA_021461705.1. NCBI lineage: Eukaryota > Metazoa > Chordata > Mammalia > Eulipotyphla > Soricidae > Cryptotis > Cryptotis parvus. The sequence continues at coordinate 72,240 of JAJIBD010023357.1, read as the reverse complement.
CTTGTATTTTAAAACTGGGTGTTTTCTTTTCTTTTTTAAATTTTATTATACCACCGTGAGATATACAATTGCAAAGAAGTTCATGTTTGGGTTTCGGTCTTACAATGTTCCAGCACCCATCCCTCTGCCAGTGCCCATTTCCCACCACCAATGTCTTCAATTCCCTCCCTCTCCCGGGCCTGTCTCTGTGGCAGGTTCTTTATCTCTTTTCTCTTTCTCTCTTCCTTCTCTTACACCCTGTGGATTACAATACATACATTTAGAAGTTATCATGTGTGTCTTTTTGCCTGTATTCAATGTCAGTTCTAGGCTGGTATTATCACTTTTGACAATTATTTCACGCTTAAAACTAGGTGTTTTCAAAAACTCATACTGTATACTTTAAATTTATATAGTAGTGGATTTTATTCATTTCCCAATAAAACTGGAAGAAATTCTATGCTAAAATAACTGTGAGAAATGTTTTAGATCATATCACTAATGCATCAGTTTGAGAACCAATGATAAAATGTACCTCATTTACACAATTAGATCTACATAAGCCAAATCAGAGGAGCTTACAAATTGTGCTGTGAGAAACCAGCACAATGTATAGTTTATCAAACTTTCTTGTCCAATGACGTTTTTAATGGAAGGATATTTATTAACATCATAAAGGCAACTTGTGTTTCCTAGAAAACATTCACAAAATTCTGCCTACCACATCATAATGCTTGGAATTCTTTGAATGTTGCTCATGCCATTTCTGACTGTAATAACAATTTATTTTTTTAAATCCCCATCCCACAAAACAAAACAAAAGAACTTTTAAGGCATTCATAAGAAGGAACCAAAACAATGAAGAAAACTTGTATAACTAATTTTGTGATTTTTAAGCTCTTTCTTGCTGACCCCTAGGGCCTGTAATCAACTGTGTGAATTTAAAAGCACAATATCTATGTGTAATATTTCTGTATTCTTTTTCTATTTCCTTATACTGTATTATTTCCTAATTTTAATTTCAAAACTATTTTTAATAGGATAAAGGGATATATCCCATAACTTATGTGTAATGTAATGGGATGATATTTGAATCACATTGTTTCCACTAAGTGTTACTCAAAGTGGTTTGTAACTGGGGTGTGTCAACCAATTAGACAGATCCATGGAGTTGCTGAAAGCTGAGATCTATTATTTATAACAAGTAAGGCAGCAGGGAGACAATTCTCAGAGCACTGCACTTCACAAGCCAGTCCAGTGAGATTTTTGTATTTTATTGAAATGCAGAAGCTAAGTCCAGGGTAAAGGGAGTGGAGATTGTCATTATGTGGTAGCAAAGACTCATCCTGCCTTTGTTTCCCCAGTGATCAAATGTAGGACCCTCCACATACATGGCAGACTCTCAACCACTAAGTTATATTCCCAGCGCCATGTTTCTTCATATTCAGAAAATGGCATTCTTTTTTTTTTTTTTTTTTTTTTGCTTTTTTGGGTCACACCCGGCAATGCTCAGGGGTTCTTCCTGGCTCTGCACTCAGAAATTACTCCTGGCGGTGCTCGGGGACCATATGGGATGCCGGGATAGAACCCTGGCTGGCATGGGCCAGCCGTGTGCAAGGCACACGCCCTACCCACTGGGCTATCGCTCCGGCCCCAGAAAATGGCATTCTTGGCTGGCTCACTTGATCTTGGGGTTGCCCATACTTTCTACTCCAGTTGGACAGGTTTTTCCCCTTACTCTATGATGCACTCAACTCTGAGATGACCTGCATCCCGACTCTGGGTACACGATCTCCATTATACAGCACTTAAAGAAGCCTGTGTGATTCTTTAGGACATGATTTTCCTTTACTTTTGGCCTTTTCTCTCTTTATTAATCTCTGGAGAATCCCATATTCTATTTAGATCTAGAATCCTCCCTCAGTAAAATTATTTTATTTCACTAGAAAAAAGAAGATAGGGCTGAATAAACCATTCTTAGCATGTTTATGTGGGATAGTTTTGAAAGGAAAATCCAGATTAACACCATCTGTGATGTAGTACTGTGGCTAAAAAGTCTGGCTGAAAACCATTTCTCCTGAGTTACCTAGGACATCTGAATGATGTGACCTTGTTCAATTTACCTATGACCTTGCTCAAGGGCTTGATAAATGAGTAGCTAAAGAAACAGTGTTTAAAAAGCATATACTTGGGCCTCCCACCCTGTCCAGCTAACAGAAGCAGATAGTATTTGGAAAGATTGAAAGTGTCAGTTATTACATTTTAGGATTTAAGTTAGTATAAATTATTCAAAGAACAATATGCATTTAAATTGATGAGTAAGTAAAATGAGTGTCTTCTTTGGCGAATAGAAATGATCTTTGTTGACATTTGTTTGTGTGCTTAGAGTAGAGAATAAATGAACTTTTTTGTACTGAGTATACATTTTTTTTTCATAAGGAGTCCATAAATTATATTATTTGTTATTTTATTTACTAACTTTTCTATCTTACTTTAAAGAGACAATTTCCCTTAGGTTTTTTTTTTTTTTGCATATTTTGTCAGTAGAAGTACCAGTATCCTTAAAAGAGACTGTAGAATGTTTTCAAAGATTTTCAATAGCAAACAGAAAATACAGATGTTATCTTTTGCTGGAGAATAGAGCTGGTGTGTATGCTATCTATTAATAGAAATAGTATCATTCCTTCTTATGCCACTTTTGACAGGTTTTCTTAAAGCCAATCTGTGATAAAAAAAAATCATTGAATCTCAGGATTTTTTTCTTTTGCTTTTTTTTCTTTTCTATGCAGCAAACCTTTTGCATTTGCCCAGGTATCTTTGCAGGGCTCGAGGGAGAATGGGAATGGGCAATCAATGTAAATCTGAGCCATACTGACAGTGCCATGAATAATAAAGTTCCTTGTTTCTGCCCAGGAGTCTGTGCCTTTTGTCAGTATCCCGATAAATACAGACTAACCTGTCAGTTTACAAAGCTTGTTAACAATTATAGAACTTGCAAAGAAATATTCATTTCGAGGATATGAGTTGGGAAGGTTGTATTTTGCTCAATGTTATTAAGGCTTGTTTTGGATCAAACCCCAGATATGGAACTTTACTGCATGAGTAAGATGGGTCTGAGTCCAATCTGGGGGAAAAGAAGTACTTACTGAGGACAAATACCAAAGAAGCAGGAGTTGTCTGGTGTTATCTAAGTTAGCTAGCCTAGATCCGAATGAATGTTCAGATGAAAAGATGGGTAGGGTCCTAGCACAGAGGTAATGCCAGAGTAGATTAGAGGAAAGTTACTCCGGTTCCTTTGAGAGTACGACTTTTCATAGAGACCGTCTTTTCTCTCCTCTGAAAGTGACTTTCAGGTAAGACTTTTAGCCTTTTTGGTTTATTTTTGGACCACACCCAGTTGTTCTTGGGAGAGTTCCCCATATCATGGTTTGACAGCATTCCCCCTGCTTCTAGGGGCCACTTGATGTTTGGGAATCAAATTTGGACTCCCATGAGGCAAAGCACAGACTTTCTTCTTATGTTGTTAAACGTGGGGGGTAGCGCTCACCAGTAGTATTTAAGAGAAAGCCATGTTCTTTGCCTAATGAGGAGTGTTGGCCAACTCCTGAGATTTTCCTTTTTTTAGGAGTGTTGGTTGGTTCCCGGTGTCTGCTTGTCTAGGCTCTCCTCCAAGATAGTCTTCTGTTCCTGGAACCAGTTCCCCTTGAATATGGGGATAAAAGTATGTAGTTCCTTAGTTCTCTAAGATCATGAGGGGTGGGGAAATAGGGGATTAAAAAATAAAACATTGATAGTGGCCTAAGTAAATTTTCAAATGATGTGTCATTGGGCTTTCTCAGAATAAACAGTTATGATTCCCTTAGGAATTTGGAATTGTTGGCTATGCTCTTTCTATAGTTAAAATAGCAGCAGACAGTCCAAGCTGGCAAACAAAAGCATTGGTGGCTAAGCCTCTTTGTACTCATAAACAGACTTATAAAAGTGACTGTACTATGGAATGCAAGGACTCTGAAATGCTCACATGAAGGATTTTAGAGAAAATTTCCCAGATATTTAGCATTTTAATATATACCCTGATATATAGTGATTTTTCTAGCTGATCAGCTGTTCTGCCCATGCTGTTAGGATATTTTAAAATAAGAACTTTAATTACATTAAAGGGAACATTCCACAACAGTTTAATTATCTTACCAGTCTATAATGTCATATGTTGCCTTCCAGTTTGATTACTCTTATCTTCAGTGCGGAACATATTTCTAGATGCTGAGCTTGAATTAAAGTAGCAACTATCAGGAGGGAAATCTCAAGCAAAGTACAGATTTTGTTCACAGGCTGAATTAGCTTTCTTAAACCAAGTTCAAAATGAGATTTGGGAATTGAAGGACAGAACTGGGGTAAGAAACAGGATAGGATGATCGCGCAACAGGAGTTTTGGACCACATTAAACTGAGAGGTAAGATCACTGTAATTAAATACCTCTTTTATGGGAAAGCTAAGGAAAAGTTTACCTTGATGACAGGATGGCTGGTCAAAGAGATAAAGGAGCAAGGGTGTTTGAAGAATATTAGGCGGGCTGTTCTTTTTTAAGTCATGATTTAGGAGAAACTGGAGCAAGAATGGAGGACTATTTAATTTGTATTTTCACCTTTGGCTGGAGGACAGAGTTTACATGACAGGGAGGGTCCCTGCAGGCAATTAAGAGCCTCTCAGTCAAATCTGGGATGAGTATAAGTGCAAGTAGAGCAAATGTTAAAGGTCATCATTGAAAGAGATTTTCTACAAATTTATTTATAAGTCAACGGAAGGGCTCACATGTAGTTTAGAAGTTCAGGCATAGAGTTAAACTAAGCATTCTGTATTTGTTTTTTCTCAGTGTGATATATATTGGACATAGCATAGGTTCAGAGTATGCCAAGATGATAAGACAAAATCATCTGATAATTTATACTCTACCAGTTGATTATGATCTTGTATGGTAAGAATCATGCTAAAGATAATACATGGCCCTCTAGGAATAAATATTGTGTGACTTTCAAAGATTGTGAAAAGATACTTTTGGGAAAAAGCAAGAGAACAAACTATCTAGAAAGGGCAGTTAGAGGTAGGCAAGGAAAGATACAGGTGTTCTAAGTCAAATTTGGCTCAAATTCTGTAGCTTGAGCGAGAGTTCATATATTTATGAACCTTCAAAATGTTTAAGAAGCTGAGGCTGGAGAGCCATAAGGATCCTTTTGTATGTCTCAATTTCTCTGCTGTAATATAGAGAATCTTAGACCGTGATTACCACTGAGTGTGGTCAGAAAACAATGAAAAAAAATCCCAAACCCAACATAGTTGTAGAGAAATCCAAAGTCTACTTGGGTCTCTCAAACCTCCTCTGATTGTGGACAATAGTGACTCTTAATTATTTTGGGATTCTTCTCTAAGTAAGCTTACCTTTGCTATGGTTTCCTTCTCATCTTAAAGGTGGAGGGATGCTGGGGCCCATGGGTGGGGTGTTTGACATTGTACACGGTCAACCCAGGTTAGATCCCTGACATCTGATTTGGTCCCCTGAGCTCACCAGCAGTAAAACCTGGGTACTTCTGGGTGTGACCCAAAAACCAAACACATAAAGGTGGAGGGAGGAAAGGGAGAGCAGAAACAACTTCTTTGTTGCACGTAGACCTGTAAGTTGAGATCATTCTTCCTTCTATATCTTTGGAATGAAATCATAAAACATGATATCCACTTAAGCCCATGATGACTTTTTCTGTAAGCACATAACCACTTGCAGAAGGATAGGGAACTTATATCTGTATCTATCTAAATAAGTAACTGACTCTGGGATATATAGGACGAGTTTTAGGTCTTTTACCTTGTGGTTGGGGGCAGGGAGAGTGTTGTGGATGAAGGCAATTCTGTCATATCCTCTAGTTCAACAGCCCTTGGGCTGACTTCATATTTAACTTATCCTTTTGGCCTAAGAAATGTCTTGGGAAATGAAAATCTATTTTCCATTTAGTAATGCTTAGTAATTATCTTTGGTGATAGTGGCTATGGATATTTTGATTTGTTATAAATTCTTTAAACAGGTGAGTTTGTGTTTACATGAATTTCTAGAATGCTATATTACATGATTCGGTAGTTTCAATGATAGGATTCAAGTAATGAGTCTTTTTTCAGAAGGTGGGCGGCATAGCTGTCCGTGCTTAGGACTTATTCCTGCCTCTGGACTCAGGGTTCATTCCTGTCAAAGCGCAGGGAAGCAGGGGTGCCAGGGATCAAACTGGGTCAGTTACATAAAGCAAATGCCTTAACATTGTGCTATCTCTCCAGCCCTAGAGAGAGATTTGATTCTGACTATGTGAAAGATAGGAGATTCCCAAGGATGTATTGAATAAAAGTGGATGCAGAATAGACATGGTCAGTGGAAGCAGTAAGCAAAATGCCTGTCTTCATAACAAAGGGCAAGGGCGATGAGAAAAGAGAAAGTACCTGGAGAAGGAGAAAGATTTGCATGATGTTTAATAGCTTTCAACAAAGGGAGGGACTGGAATCGCCGGTATTGCAGAAAGGCACACACCATCCCTTTGGGGAGCCCTCAATATCTGGGATTAGTGTTTGCCTCAAGCTCCTCTTAGCAGGTCAACTTGCTTGCCAGGCTGTCCTAAACCTGCGGAGGGAAACCTTGTGTGTTCTTCTGGAAAAAAGAATAGTCTTCCTTTTATTGTATTTATTAAACTGGACCTTGGATTTTTTTTTTTTTGCAAGATGAGGGTGTTGAATTGAACCCAGAGTGTGCCAACACATTCGAGGGATGAGCTTTATCACGTACGAGCCACTGTTCCCACCTGAATGGGGACTTTCTCCTCCTCCTTTGTTTGCCCGTCCTGACTAGAGAAGGAGTCATGTTAATGGCTGCAGAGATGGTCTGCTTCCACAGGATCCCGGGGCTGGGCAGAGTAATATTTCTTTGTTCCTCTTTGAGAAAGGAAATGCAGTTCCTTGGACTGGGAGCATGGATCTCAGACTCTTCCAAGGGGTATTTCTAATATTAACTCTCTACGTGAGATTTGTCCAAGTACAGTTAGTAATTCCAGGAAAGAAACAATTTTGTGCATTTTATTTAACAAAGCTAAAAAATGGACCATTGTCATACCAGTGTTTGAAAGAATATTTTCAAACTCAAGTGTTTAGTGTGGCTTGGAATTATACCATAGTGATAATACATTTTTCTGATGTTTCTAGTTAGTATTCAAAGATAATTTAATTGGATTTGTGGGGAGCAAATTTATTTTTTTATTTTTATTTTTATTTGCTTTTGGGTCATACCCGGCAATGCTCAGGGGTTACTCCTGGCTCTGTACTCAGGAATTACTCCTGGCGGTGCTCAGGGGACCATATGGGTTTGCTGGGAATCAAACCTGGGACGGCTGAGCCAGCCGCATGCAAGGCAAACGCCCCTACCCGCTGGACTATCCAAATTTAAATACCATTGTGGAATATACAAACCCATCTCCAAAATTCATTTAAAAAATTCCTAAGTGCACTATTCTTTTTCCAGATATTAGTCACTAAGTTCTACAACAAAAATACTGAATTCATTGTTTTCTCAAAGCAGATTTCAGTTTCATAAGTAAGGTGTTCTGTGTCAGTAACAGTAGATCCTGGTAATAAAATAACTGCCGTTAAAAACACATGCAGCACAGTTTTAATTTTTCATTTTATTGTGTTATAAAGAATCCAGAAACTTTTTGAACATACCTATTTTGTAATTTTATAACTCACAAATGTTGTTATGGGCAAAAGTGATAACTCATATGCTGAACAGATATTTCTTGTTCTCTGGGTGCGGTGAGATGCTTTCTGGCATAGTCACTGATTATTTTGTCAGCTTAGACTTGTGTCTGCCTGTTTCTGGGAGGGTGAGTCTGAACCGTGGAGAGTGACCAGACCAAATATGCAAGCTATTCTTTTTGTGCTAGAAAGCTGTTCTAAAGAAAATAATGTGACTTTAGAGAATACATAAAAGGAAACACACATACACACATTCACATCCATGACCCAGGAAGATTAATGTGTGCACAGGAATCTTTGTAGTGCTCAGAGACTACTCTCAGCTGGGTATTCAAGGAATTATCTTGGTGGCACGTTGGATCAGACTTAGGTTTCCAGCATACAAAGCATGAGCTTCAGACCCTTAGTCCATTTCCCTGGACCATAGGATTCTTTAAAATAAGATTTTTTTCCTTCATGCAAGAAACCTGGGTTAAATACTCAGGAATACAAAACTAAGTAAAACTAAATAAATATGATTTTATTGATTATCTTTGGCTTAAAATGTTAAATAAGTTTCAGAAGGATGATAACTAGCTCATAATATATATAATATACATAATGTATTATGTAAATTCCTCATAACAGCAATTTCACTCCCAGATATTTATCTGAAGAATGTAAAAACACTAATTTGAAAATATATGTGTACCCTATGTCCATTGCACAGGGCTGCACATATGTAGCATAGAAGCTAAATTATTATTGTAAATAATAGCACTGTTATTTCCAATCGCGAGATATGGAAGCAACCTAAATGCCTATCATTAAATGAGTTGATAAACAGAAACATGGCATATATATATATATATATATATATATATATATTCTACTCAGTTGTTTTAAAGATGAAATCGTACCTTTGTGGACATCATGGGTAAAGCTTGAGGTGACTACACTTAATATCTTAAATACAGGCCAAATATAGGGCTAGAGCTAACTAATTACTGAAGCATATTCACTGAGTTTTAGATTCTTTGTAGAACCAGAGACTCACCTTATAGTCAGTTCTTCCCACCCCCCCCCACTAAAGATCTCAAACCTTGAGGTTTTCAGTATCTTCTCATTCCTTCCACCACCAAGGATCACATCCATCACAGCTGTCAGCACCACTCGTGGGGACTGACAATGTTGGGTTTGAACATTGGTTGGGTGCTTACTGGGTAAACCACTGAGGATCTTTTGAATCTTATATTGTAGTTTCTTTTTCCTCTAAAAAAGTTTTAAGGAAACTTAAAAAATAGAATTTTATAATATTAATCATTTAAATGCTTTGAAAATTTGTTGAGACATGATTTATGGGACAACACTTAAAATTTAGGTAATTGATGTGCATTTGAAAAAAATGTATATGCTGTTGTACTGTGCAGTAGTTAAATGATGCTCATTAATCATGTTTATATCAGGGCCAGCGAAATAGTACAGCAGGTTAGGCACTGGCCTTGCATGAGGGCAACCTGGGTTCAAACCCAGCACCCCATTTGATTCCCCAAACCCACCAGGAGTAATTCCTGATTGCAGGGTCAGGAAAAAGGCCTGAGAACAGCTGAGTATGGTCCTCCAAAAACAAAACAAAAAAGCATCTTAATATCTTCTAAATCCTATGTTTTTGTTTCCTTTCTCAATTCTGGGCAAGGTGCAATAAAGTTTTCAGGTCTAATCGTCATATGACTATTTTCCCTTTGATTCTGTTCATTTTTATTCTTTTGTAGCCATATTATTAGAAGCATGCAGATGTATAATCATTAAGTTAACTTAGTGGATCTGTCCTTCTAAATAAAGTATCTGCTACCTCCAGTATTGCTGTTTTCCCCTTGTGTAGCTATAGAAAGTTATTTTTTGTGATATATATATAAGACATATATATATATATATAGACATATATATATATATATATATATATATATATATATATATATATATCTTTCCAATATTTTGTTTTGACTCCTTGTGCCCGGGAGTGGAATCTGGGCCTTCTACATGCAAAGCAAGTACTCACACCTTTTAAATGATCTCTCTAGCAGCTGATCAAGCCCATGTATGTGGGTCTTGGTGGCTAAAGCTACCCAGCTTCCGTAGAGATGGAGCTGGGGTCCCTTTCCCCCACCTCTGTCCCATCCGTGGACCCACCCACAAACTGCTTCCAGGCTATCGGTCATGATGCAGAGACACAGAAACACTGGGGCAGAATTGCCACTGGCTCTCCCTGTGGCACGTGGCCACAAAGCAGCCACACAATCTCTCAAACTAGTAGAAACCAGTCACATTCTAGAAACCCAGAAAGTAAATTCAAGAACAGAAATCAGTCATATTGCCATAACAAACCATAGGGGAAAATGTTTTTATCAATACCATTCCCACGTATGTGCTTTAATGATCAATACAATTAGTGCCAGCTGAGGGAGCAGGCATGGAGATCAGGGGTGGGTGGGAAATGAGGGGTCTTTGGTGGTGGGAACACACTGGTGTTGGGAGTGGTGTTGAATTTTGAATATTTCTAACAACTGTATTATGAAAACCTTTTTACTTTGTAAATCATGGCACTTTAATAAAAAAATTTAAAATAAATAAATGATGTATCTAGCCTTCTCATTCAAAGCATAATTTTGCTGAAGTACAATATATATATTAGAAAGCACCCTCTTTATTTATTCAGGTTTTAAAGGGTTGTAGTAGTGTAAGTCAGTGGTCTTTATCACCAACCTGCAGGAGCATAAAGGTTGAAAACCAGTGATCTATTTATGGGTTATAACTGCAAAGTGTGGATTGATATACAAACAACAGTCTGTTCGACAGGTGTGATAAATTTTATCCTATAAGGTGTAGAGTTCAGTAGTGTTTAGTATATTCATTGCTATGTAATTAATATCTGGAACTTTCCATTGTACAATGAAATGTAGATGATAATTATTTTAATTATTTCATAATCATTGATAATTATTATATATAGAGGCCTGTTATTTTCCTATCTACAAATATATGTCTGTTTTCTACATTTTTGTAGTTTGGGTATTTTTTGGTCGTTGGTAATTTGATTTTTTTCTCCTGTTATACTTAGTAATTTTTTATTTAATACTAGGTATAAAAATAGTGAGCATTTGTGTGGTTCCCTCAGAGAGGATTCACTCTTTATTGCTAGGCACTTTATGTAATAATAGATCTGAATTTAATCAGTGGGTAGAATGATTTGTGATAAAATTTCAATCCATTTAAGGACTGTTTTATTTTGTTACATTTTTCAGTCCTGGCATTTCTGTTGTTAAATGCCAAGTCAACTTGTCTACTTTGATTGTTCTTGAGCATCAACTTTTTGTCTTTTTTATTCCTGTTGAATATGCTGGAAGCTGTGAACTTAGAAGTTAAATACCAGTTTGGACAGTAAGCTCTTTGGTGCTTAAGTGTTGGTAAATTTCTCTAAGAGCAAACCGAAGCTCATATGTGTAATTATTCTCCTTTTCTTTCTGGCATCTTGACTCTTTAAGTATCTGCTGCCTGCATCACAATCTAGTATTATGAAATAGTTAATTTATCTTGATACAATTTTGTCCATCTTAATGATGGGAGGGTTAAACTGACAAATATATGAAGGATGTACCCAGAAATTTCTTTAAGTCAGATTGTAGTTAAAGAATGCAGATTCTTTTTCCTGGAATTCAGGTTTGATCAGATTTTGTACCCAGATCTTGCTGGTGCCTTTTCATATCTTTGAAATTTGCTGTCAGTAAGTTTTATCTAAATGGGAAAATAGGAAAAAGACTCTAGTTAATATTTCATAGAATAAATATTAAAAATGGTCAGAAAATATAATTTATGTTCTACGTTAGTGCATATTAATAGTATTTGAATGGATGGGCTGAAGCGATAGTAGAGCAAGTAGTGCATTTAGCTTGCATGTGGCCCACCCAGGTTCAATCCTCAGCACCCCATATAGTCCCTGAGCACCACCAGGAGTGATCTCTGAGTGCAAAAACAGGAGTAATCGCTGGGCACAGCCAGGTGTGGCCTCAAAACAAAACAAAGAAAAACAAATATATAAATGGAAACAATACATGAATGAAAACAACAACGAATATACGAATGCAAAGTTTACTTTCACCAGATTCCCAAGATCGATTTTCTTTTTTGGTGAGCATTTTGGTTTAATTGTATTAGCAACAATGAGCACTGCAGTTTGCTGAGCACTTTCTCTGTGTGTCCTGAGCTGTTATACAGGAAGAAACTCTTTATACCACTATGAAACTTTTTTCATAGTCACTCTACTGCAAAATACTTCACAAGATGTGTTTTCTCAGTATCCCCCAATTCTGACATTGATCGGTATTCTATAGTCTTGAATATAGGTTAATGTCAGATCCTACAGGATTAGGGGCTCAGTCCCATAGGATTGTCTCCATGTGCCAGTAGCAAAGTCTAGGTTGACGTAAGAAAGTGTCAGGTTGACCCCTCCACTTCCTACCATGGAAGTAGTGGTAAATGCAAGGTCCAACGACCCCCTTCTGCAGTTCAAAATATTTTCTGGAATAAATCAAAGAACTCAGAGAATCATATTTTTCTGTTTACTGAAAGGGGCAGAAAAAAGGATACAGCGAGCCATCAGATGAAGTGATATTCAGGAGGATCTCAACTCCAGGAGTTTCTGTTCCTTTGGAAATGGTGTGTATCACCCAGTTGGCAAGTGATGTCACCAGCCAACAACTCTGCAAACTCTTTACAGATCTTTATGGAGGACTCTTACATACAGATGGTTGATGAATAACTCAATTCCTAGCATACCCCTCACCCACATCATCTCTCCAGAGACTGGGAGGTATAGAGGTGAAAGTTTTAAGCTTCTAATCATGGCTTGGTGTTTTGTGGCCAGTGCTTATCCATGAGTCATCTTCGAGCATTCCTGCTATTATCCAGAAAATTCCTTGGAATTTAGGAACTCTGTGTGAGACACTCCGATTGCTTGAGAAATTATAAGGAACTTAGAAACTTTGAGTCAAGAATCAGGGTCAAAGACTAAAATATTAGTAGGAAATGGGGACAGTGACCAATTTGTATATTTCTTATTATATCAAAACTGCTCTAAATATTTTATAAATATTATTTATATGTTATAAAATTAATGTGATTATTCTTAATTTCAGAAGAAAATGGAGATTTAGAGAACTAGATAATAAGATCTCTTAGTTCATCAGCGATAGCACTGAAATAGTACCCAAGAAGCTTTATTGGAAGGCTCACATACTAGTCACTTATTTAGATTGTGACTCCATTCCACTTGCAGAACTTTATCATAGAGACATGGCCACAAAATGAGTAAAGAGTCATGTATATAAAGGCTCCCAGTATTATTGCTTGTAATATTTAAAATTGTGAACAAACTATTCATCAATATGAAATTCTAAGTATATGGCTAGCCATCCACACAGGCTATCCAAACAAAGGAATGCTTGACATCAATTAAAAGAATAAAGTAGATTTCCTTTCTCCCTTCCCTCCCTCCTTCCTTCCTTCATTCTGTCCTTCCTTCCCTCCTTCCTTCCTTCCTTCCGTCCTTCCATCCTTCCTTCCCTCCTTCCGTCCTTCCTTCCCCCCTTCCTTCTTTCTGTCCTTCCTTCCTTCCTTCCTTCCTTCCTTCCATCCTTCCATCCTTCCTTCCCTCCCTCCTTCCTTCTTTCCCTCCTTCCTTCTTTTCATCCTTCTGTCCTTCCTTCCTTCTTTCCATCCTTCTGTCCTTCCCTCCTTCCTTCTTTCCATCCTTCTGTCCTTCCTTCCTTCCTCCCTCCCTCCCTCCCCCTTCCTTCCTTCCTTCCTTCCTTCCTTCCTTCCTTCCTTCCTTCCTTCCTTCTGTCCTTCCTCCCTTCCTTCCTTCCTTATGTCCTTCCTTCCTTCCTTCCTTCCTTCTTTCCTTCCTTCCTTCCTTCCTTCCTTCCTTCCTTCCTTCCTTCCTTCCTTCCCTCCCTCCCTCCCAACTTCTGTCCTTCTTTTTTTTTAAAGTATTTTATTATACCACCGTGAGATATACAAATAAAAAGATATACAATTAAAAAGTTCATGTTTGGGTTTTGGTCATACAGTGTTTCAGCACCCGTCCCTCCACCAGTGCCCATCTCCCACCACCAACATCCCCGGTTCCCTCCCCCTTCCCCAGCCCTGCTCCATGGCAGGTTCTTTATTTCTTTCCCTTTCTCTCTCTTTCTCTTTTCCTTCCCTTCCAGACTATGGATTACAGAACATACATTAAAAGGTTGTCATGTGTATCCTTTTGCCTCTATTTAATGCTCAGTTCTAGGTTGGCATTAGTACCCTCGACTATTATTAGCACCCTGTTCCATTTTCTGTCTTACCTAAACTCCTGACTCCCACACGTTTGTGATAATTTCCACCTTTGACAAGACCTCCTGATATATGTTTCACTTGACCTTGGATATTGGTATCATAATGTGTACATATATATTTATGCCATGCAAATAAATGCAGTCATACTGTATTTGTCTCTCTCCCTTCTTGCTAATTTCGCTCAACATAATCTTCTCCATGTCCATCCATTTATAGGCAAATTTTATAACTTCATTTTTCCTAACAGCTGCATAGTATTCCATTGTGTAGATGTACCAAAGCTTCTTTATCCAGTCATCGATTTTCGGGCACTCTGGTTGCTTCCAGATTCTGGCTATTGTGAATAATGCTGCTATGAACATAAAAGTAGGGATGGTGTTTCCGCTGCGTATTTTTGGTTTCCCAGAGTAGATTCCCAGGAGTGGTATGGCTGGGTCAAATGGGGAGTTCAATTTCTAGTCTTTGGAGGAAAGTCCCTATTGTTTTCCAGAAAGGCTGTACCAGCCGGCATTCCCACCAACAATGGATGAGTGTCCCCTTTTCCCCACATCCACGCCAGCACTTGTTGTTCTTGCTCTTTTGAATATGTGCCAGTCTCTGTGGTGTAAAGTGGTATCTCATTGTTGTTTTGATTTGCATCTCTCTGATGATTAGTGATGATGAGCATTTTTTTCATATGTTTTTTCCTTTTTTCCTCCCTTCCTTCCTTGGAGCCAGGGCTTCATAAATGCAAGAAAGCCAAATCCTCTACCTTATTTCAATTTAATGACATGAAAAAATAGTAAGGCAAATTTTTTTTTTTGTTTTCTGTTTCTAGGCATTGAACTCAGTGCCTTACACATGCAAAACAGAAGCTCAACTACTCAGCTACATCCCCTTCCAAAGATAAAGCTTTCCTTAAGAAAGAGTTTAGAAATGTTTTAGTAGAACAATAACCTGTGCTTGTATATACACATGTAAATGGAATCTTCATAGTAGTATAGAACCAAACAGTTAATAATTACTGCAATGAGTAATTTGTGGGTCATGATGAGGGGGAACTTTACATTTTAATTAAATATATATCTTATTATAAATATATAATTATATAATATAATGTATTATATCTTTTTATAATAATATATAAAGATATAATACATTATATTGATGTATTTACACTTTTAAAATATTGAATATGTTGCTTTTACATTATTTGCAATGTAATTACTATGAAACTAAAGTTTGCACAAAAGTGTAGAATAATAAATCACCGTATATGTATCATCAAATAGAGATAATGGATCGGGATCAGGCTTTTACCTGAGTCACTTCACGTCTTCCCCCTTCTCTTTTTATTTTTATTTCATTAACATGCCATACAGCAAATCTCATGCAGTGTACTATTTCACTCTTCTCTTAGTATAGGCAGGTAAGAAATATAGAAATTTTTTTCTTTTTGCTTTTTGGGTCACACCCGGCGATGCTCAGGGGTTTCTCCTGGCTCTGCACTCAGGAATTACTCCTGGCGGTGCTCGGGGGACCATATGGGATGCCGGGATCGAACCCAGGCCGGCATGGGGCCAACTGCGTGCAAGGCAAACGCCCCTACCCACTGGACTATCGCTCCGGCCCCAAGTATAGAATTTTTATTATACATTCGGTTGCCATTTTCATGGCAAAAATTTAAATTGGCTATTTCTAGGTTTCATATAACACCCAACTCATAACCAACTTACTCTACCTGAAAAATGCCCTGGGCGATGGGCAGCACATCTGGAAGTGCTCAGAGCTTTCTCCTGGCTCTGCACTCAGAGATCACTGACAGTGCTCGGAGGAACCATATTGGGTGCCAAGGCAAGCTCCTTGGCCTCTGCTCTCTCTCTCTCTCTCTCTCTCTCTCTCTCTCTCTCTCTCTTTCTCTCTCTCTCTCTCTGTCTCTTTGTGTCTGTCTGTCTGTCTCTCTGTGTCTGTCTGTCTGTCTGTTTGTCTGTCTCTGTCTCTCTAGTGTATTAAAATGCCATTAATTTTTTTTTCTTTCTTTGGGCACATTTAGTGCTTGGGAACTACTGGCTGGATCCATTAATTGGGCATTGCTTTCTGTGGTGCTCAGGGGACCATGTGGATGAAACCCTGGCATTCCATGTGCAGAGCATATGCTCTGCCCATTGGGCTATTCCTTTGGGCCCTACATGTCTGTTTAAGCCAAAATAAAACTGTTTGAATCTTAAAATGAGACAAAGTTTTAAATCATTTTAATCTTAAAATGGGATAAGATAAAATATTCCAATATTATATTTAATTGTTTAGTTATTTACCTCTTAAATTGTTATACTGGCACTTTTTTCCTTTTACACAGTTTATTTTCTTGTTAAATTAAAAAATATTTTTATTTTAGGTAGCATGATTTACTTTTATTCAGGTTTGGTTTTACCTCAATATAGAAACGGTTTCCTCACTTGTTTTTTTATCATGCCATTGATTTGTTACAATTTAATCAAAGGAAAAAATATAAGAGTAAAAGAGAAATACAAAAAGAGAGAAAAAGAAAGTAATCATTCTTTTTAAGCTAAGTATGCACAAGGACCTGAATCATTTATTTATATCGAGCCAGAATAATTTTAAAATTATAATATGTTATTTAAATTAAAAATGGAATTAATAAACAGTGTTAAAGTGGTCATAAATTTACTTTCTGTTAAATTTGCGTGACATCTGCATGTAAAATTTTGCATATATTTTTGGGAAAATTTGTAAGTAAAATTTGCATGTATTTTGGTAAATCACATTTATTTTTATTTTTTTGAGAGGGTTGAGACACATCTGGAGGTGTTTGGTGGCTATTCTCGGCTCTGTGCCTGGGGGGTCATTCCTGGTGGTGCTCTGGGGACCAGATATTCTGGAGTTAAAGGCTGGCTCGCCTCCTTCATGCAAAGCATGCTTTCAGCCTTGGAGCTATTTCTTTGTCCTTCATTTTCCATTCCATTTTCTCTTTGTTCCCTCTTGTCTTCTCCCTCTTTCCCTTTTACTTATAATCAAAAATTGCTTATATGGAATTCAACATTTTTTGGCAATATAATCAATTTTAAATGCATTCACTTGGGAATGATAAGAAAGTCTAGAACTTTGAAAGTTCAGATGAACATAACAACAACCTCAGAGATAATTTTTAAGGACAATTTCAAAACATTCAGTGCATAACAAATAAAACTGTATATCATTCTCTCCCTCCAGCTTTTGACAGGGAATTCCAGGACGGAACAGTATTACTCTGATGCAAGGGTTCCTAATTAGCACTAATGGTGGGGGGGTGGCAAGTGAGAGCAGAAGCTCAATATCATATCAGGGGAAAATATCCTAATGGACAGACTCATCAGTTAATGGAGAGTTCCCAGGAGAAGTAATGTCAGTGCAATTGAAGTATGTAATTAACACGGCAGGGAAAACTGAAGGAGAAACAAATGTGTCGTTTTTCTATGCAACCCTGCACAGAAAAGTTTCTACCATATACATTTCTTCTTTCTTTTGTAAACAAATATAAACTAGCTTTGGTATATTCTTAGTGAAGGGATATAGAGAAAGTGACCGGGATCATTAAAACTAGATTTTGCTTTATCTTCCTGGTGATGTTAAAAGCAGGCTTTCTTTCTAGCCATCCTCAAAAGAGGTTCATATTTGAGTTATTTTCATTTATTTGCTTCAGTGTGATCAGATTTACTTAACATATTATGAAAATACCACAAAATTATCAGATGCATACATTGAATATGTATATATACATATATATTGTTGCTTATATATATATATATATATACATATATATATATATAACAAAAAGCCCAGATCACTAAAGTCGATATCTCTTTATACTAAGAATGTGCTATGAATAATTTTTTGATGGCAGAAATACATTTTGAAAGCACTTTTCTTATTGTGATAGATGTTGACTAAGAAGAATGAAATAAGTGAAACTTGTAACACCTTTCCATAGGAACGGTAATATTGGACTGGAAAGAGTCACTGGCCTTCTACGCATCCTACTCAGGTTCAATCCTAGCACCCTAGGAGTGACCCCTGAGCACAGAGCCTCATACTAAATCCTGAGCACTAGCAGGAATGTTACAGCCCCAAAGTGCAATAATCTACTTCCCTAAACCAAGTAATCTTAATCTTCAAAACAGTAGGCTATTTTGTATTACTAAATTTGGAAGAGTTTTCCTGTTGTGTTGTTGAAATTATTAGTTGGTGGGAAGTTCAAAATAATACAATAAGCTGAATACCTTAAGAAATTCATTAAGGATTGAACTTGGACATGTTTTGCAAAGGTATTGCATGTAATTCTGTCTAGTTTCTATTAGCTGAATCAATTTTTTTTTACTTTTAATAAAAGAAGAAATTTCGGGGCCGAACAGTATTTTGCCCTTTGTAGATTATCAACATATATGTGAATCAATCAGATTTATTTGGCAAAAGGGGTGGTTAGGCCACTGAATAAATTCCATCTTGTGTAAGAAAGGTTTTTTTACTGAACTTTAACTTTAAAATGAAAACTTTTTTATTGAATGGCAAGAGCCAGTTTCCAGGTAGACATGGTCCTCTCTAAGAATTGTACACAGATCATTTTTCTCTGGTTCCTCTAAATAGTGAACACCTTCAATTTAAGTACAATTCAAAAGCCAGTGAATCCTAGAGTACCAAACCTAGTTCATGGTCAACCATGTCTACAGTTTCATCCTTCTTCACTTTTTGTTTCTTAAAAAATTCCTTTAAAAAGACCCCCTGTTGGACACAGTTTGGAAACTGCGCTCCCTAATTTACAAATATAACCACACACCTCAGGTAAATGCAATTGCTTATTTTAGCTTCACCATATTTTTCTGGTTGAAAGTGGTGTACTGCTAAACTTTCTCAGGTCTTCATTTTTCTCTCTGTTTTATATACACATGAGCAAGACATTTAGAATTTAAATCTATGTGCAAATAAAGGGATTAAGGGAATAGTATATAATGACTTTAATAAGAGTGAGAATTATTGTGAAAAGTTATAAGCTAATGATGGGGAAGCACCTACCTAATTATACACATTGCACTTACAGTACACCCATTAGATATGCTTGTTTAATTTTGCTGACCATAATGGTGTCAATGGAAATGATGTAAAATACTTTCTTATTTGAGAAATAATCAGATAAGCAGTTGATCTCAATCCCTGGAACTTGTGAAAAAAAAGACAAACCTGGAAATAGAATTAAAGTCTACTACTAAATACATGAACAAATCAACCTGTAAATATTCTACAAATATCAAAAGAAGTTTTTTGAAAGAGTAGTCTATATTGGCAAAAAAAGTCAAAATTAAGATGACTTGAACCTAGTGAATAGTTTGCTAAACAGTGTCAGAAGCCATATGTGCTGTGCTTAATGATCTCTTTTGTGATAGAGCATCTGATTCACAGTGTTCACAAATCAAAACTATAATCTAGTAATTGTTAATTTTCTGAGGGGTATTATGCCACATTCCTGTAAATTCAAAGCAATTATTTATGCAATTGTAAAGTTGCTTATTATTCCTTAACAAAACATCTGCTAAATTATATTTGTTTCACAATTGTATTGTTGACATCAAGATATTACTAAACTAT